>JAJPUD010000128.1:316860-400253 GCA_023553655.1 Myrmecobius fasciatus
CCTTCCTTCCTTCCTTCCTTCCTTCCTTCCTTCCTTCCTTCCTTCCTCCTCTTTCTTTTTTCCTTCCTTCTCTTTTTCTTCCTTCCATTTTCTTCCTTCCTTCCTTCATTCATTTTTTCTTCCTTCCATTTCTTCCTTCCCTTCTTTTTTCTTTCTTTCCTCCTTTCTTCCTTCCTTTCTTTTTTCATTCTTCCTTTCTTTCTTTCATTCTTTCTTTTTCTTCCTTCCTTCTTTCCTTTTTTCTTCCATTTTCTTCCTTCCTTCCTTCCATTTTTTCTTTCTTTTTTTCTTCCTTCCTTCCTTCCATTTTCTTTGTTTTTTCTTCCTTCTTTCTTTCTTTTCTTCCTTCCTTTCTTTTCTTTTTGTTTTTCTTTTCTTTTTTATGTGTCTCAAAGACAATCTACTAGAAATTGTAGACTATTGGTGGAGAGAAGCTCTGCATTCATCATGGGATTCTTAAAGTACTGAGTTGTAAATTGTGACATTGCAAGTTGTGCACTTTCAGTTGATTTGAGAGGGAAGTATGACTAGATAGCAGTTATATTTGGGAATTTTAATGCTCAGGTCAACGAGAGGCCAAAGTGAGTAAAAACAAAATAAATGATGATCATAGAGTAGAAAGAGACCTCAGAGATACATTTAGTCCAACCCTTTTAGTTTATAAATGGGGAAACTGAGGCCCTGGGAAGTTAAGTGATTTGGCTGAGATTACATAGGTAGTAAATATGAAAGAGAGGATTCAAATTTAGTCCCTGTATCTTTTTGTTTTGTTAATGTCTTAATTTGTCATAGAAAATGAAGTCAAAACTTTAAAGCAAAATTTTGTAAACTTTAAGACACTATGTATATAAAGTTGGTTATTATAATTTCTTGGTCTGGACTATAATTTTATCTGTGTAGGAAATTCTCAGAGTGAAAATATTTTTCAATCAAGGCACATCACTAATTTGTCTGTAATATTACAGAGCTAGAAAGGGTTCTCTGAGGCACTCAGTGGTTATTCTGCTAGTTTGTGTCCTGACTCCAAGGACCAACAACTGTCCATCATTGTTGTTATGAATGAAGAAAAGGAGCCAGTACTAGAGGAGGGCACAGAAAGAGACTGGGAAAGGAGAGAGACAGAGACAGAGAGATAGAGATACAGAGACAAAGAAAGACAGAACAACAGGGAGGGGATTCAGAGAAAGAGTCAGAGACAGAATCTGAGTTGAAGGATAAGATGTAGATAAGCAGGGTAAGGGATAATGACTCCGGGAATACATGTAAGCAAAAATTGACAAGTAAGAATAAGCAGCATGTGTTCAGAAGACAAGGAATAGAATAGTTAGGCTGCAGCAGTAGAAGACTAGATTAGAAAGATAGTTTGATGCCCTATTAAGGAGGACCCTGTTTGACAATGTATGAAATTTGTATTTCATTCAATAAGTACTAGTAAGTCATTGAAGGTTTTAAGTTAGTGATATGATCAGAATCACATTAAGGAAGACTAATCTGGGTGCAGTGTTCTGTCTGGAGCAGAGGACAAAAACTGGAAGACACTAGAGACATATATAATTTTGCTGTTGGAAACTCCTTCTTTTGGTGCAGATCAATAACTTTTCTGCATCTTATAGCTACAGGGTTGCCAGGGTCCATCCAGGGGTTAAGTAATATGTCCATGGTCTCACAGCATGGGTCAGAGGCTCATCTTGAAGTCTGGCCTTCCTAACTCACAGCTGGCCTTGTATCCACACCATTGGATTTTATCGTGTATAAATTTTAATAACACCCTTCTAATTCTGGCTGTGCAAAGAAAAGTTCAAACTTATGCTTTAGATGACAGGGTTACAAAAAGGGCTTCATTTTATTTTCATCCTTTTTGTTTCTGTAGCTTTGAAATGAAGTATCTGTTCAGTTTGATCTAATTCAGGGTTAAGGTCTTTTGTTTGTATACATCTAAATATGTCAGCTAAAGGGAAGCTTTTGATCTAATGATTCTTATGACTTGTCTCTAAAATAAAAGGGTGCATCACATCTTGTATATGGGGGCTGAAAAGACTCACATTTCTATCATTGCATTCAGATTTCAGTGTCCTTCACAGAGATACTCATCAATAATTCCACTCCCAATAGATTTTCATTTTCTTTTCTTTTCTTTTCTCTTCCTTCCTTCCCTTCTCCCTCTCTTTCTCTCTCTTTTTTCCTTCTCTCCTCTCTTCCTTCCTTCCTTTTTCTTTCTCTCCCTCCCCCCCTCTCTTTTTCTCTCTCTCTTTCCCCCTCTTTTCTAGTTCTGTCCTCTCTCTCTCTTCCTTACTTCCTTTCTTTTTCTTTCATCCTTTCTTCCTTCTTTGCTTCCTTTTTTTTCTTATTTTTGGTGCCTAGCACAATGCTAGCAGCATAGTAAGCTTTAAGAAGGCCGGCTAAGGTGGCACAGTGGATAGAGTTTTGGGTCTGAAGGTAGAAGATTCATTTTCCTTATTTCAAATCTGGTTTTAGATATTTATTAGCTGTGGGATTCTGGCAAACCCTGTTTGCCTCATTTTCTCCATCTGTAAAATGAGCTAGAGAAGAAAATAGCACAGCACTCCAGAATCTTTTTCCAAGAAAATTCCAAATAGGATAGTGAAAAGTCAGACATGATATGAACAACACAAATGCCTTAATAAATATTTGATTAGTTGATGGATTAAAAGTAGTTGGGAAGTGCTAATTATTGATGAATAAAGACAGACCTTCAATTCTTTTGATAAAAGTCAAAGAATCCATTAAAAAAATCTCTTCACTGGAGAATGGACTAGCAAGTTTTTACTAGTGTAAGGTAGCAACAAGGGGACAGCAGTCACATCCAGGTGACAAACCTGTATTTCATAAAAATGTAGTTTCTAAGCTCATAAACCAAGGTTTGCTGAGTCACCAGAGCTCCCTAAAGCACAATTCACTTCTCTAGCATAGGAGTTGACAGAAAGCCACCCAGAACTCCAGCTCTGGCTCTGGGATCTGTGCCCCAAAGATATTTGCCCCATTTTTCTTTTGTTACCCTTCTACCTTATCAACAGTAAGACAAGGGACAGACTTTAGGTGTTCTAATACTTATGGGGAAGAAAAAATCCAACCCCTGCAAAACATTTTACTTATCAAAATCATTCTCTTTCCTCTGGCCTGGAAGGCCAGAGATGGAGAGGTGATGGGGAGGAGACATTGAGGCTAAACCAGGGAGCAGCCTGGGGGGTAAAGTTGGCTGGAAATCCATTCTCTCTCAGAAGAAAGCCTTTGGGCTGTTTTTAGCTGTCAGATCCATTTCTGATATGCAACTCCTCTCTCCTCCCCACCCCTTCCCAAATGTGATTATGCTTCTGTAATACGGGTTGTAAATTAGGTTAAATTCATTGTGTGGTGCTGAGGCAGGGTAATCAGAGCCCCAGGAGAGCAGGTGCTGTTGCTTTAAAGTGGTTTCTGGGAATTAGGACAAGCGGCTTTGTGGCTCAGACTCTCCTAGAAAAGATATTTTAAAATGTGTTGAAACAAAGTAAAGCCATTTTGTCACATAGGCAGCTTCTTAGATGAAATTTGGATCTGGGTTAATTGCACTCTCAAATTGCAAAAACTGAAATTGGGGTTGTTGATAAATGACCACCAGGGGGTACTGTGGTGCAATGTTGAAGTTTTAAATTGGCTCTTGCTAAAAGTTAATCCTTATGAGTGATTATAACGTCTGTGAGCATCCTGGGCTTCTCTGTCAGTCTGATGAAGCATGAGGACTTCTCAGAATAATGTTTTAAATTTCTAAAATACATAGGATTACAAAGAAAGTAAATTACCTTGGAATATAGTTGTTCTCAGAATGTTTTAAATTTATAAAATACATGATTACAAAGTCAATTACCTTGAAATACAGTTATTCAAACATAATTAAAAGAAGAAGTGAATCAAGTTCATGGACATTATATTAGGAATGCCTGCTAGGATTTAGTGCTTTTAGGATGGAAATCTGATCAGAATAGCTATTGTGGACAGACATGAAGGCTGTCTCCTTCCTTGCCAGTTTTAGCAAAACTGTTAGATTCTAGGCTTCTTAAACTTTTTCCACTAGTGATACCTTATAACCTGAGAAATTTTTATGTTATCTCAGGTATATAGGTATATAAAATAGGTATACAAATCAAATATTTACTGATAATAAATCATAATCTCACAACCCATATGGAGATGTGAACCATAGTTTTAAGAATCTGAGTATTGGGGCAATGATCTGTATCTAGCAGAGGAGGCAAAGGAAGAGCAGTCAGATAAGTGGGAGAACAAGGAAAAAGTAGTGTCCTGAAAATCTAGAGAATTGAGAGTATCATGGAGGACAGAGTGATTAGCAGAATCAAAATCTACACAGAAATCAAGAATTGAGAAAAGGCTATTGGATTTGGCAACTAAGAGATCATCAGTAACTTTGGAGAGAGCATTTTTAGTGAAGTAATAAGGTCTGAATCCATATTATAAGGGATTAAGAATAGGTAGAAAGGAGGAAAAAGTGTAGGTATCCATTGTCCATGACTTTTCAAGGAGTTAAATCACAAAAGAGGAAAAGAGCAATAATAATTATCTAGGATGTGGGGGTCAAATGAGTTTTTTTTTTGTTTTTGGTTTTTACAGGATGAGGAGGACATGGACATGTTTATAGGCAATAGAGAATGAACCAGTAGGCATATTAAAAATAAGTAATAGAATAGGGATGATAAAGGGGGCAATCTTTTGGAAGAGATGGAAGGGAATGGGATCATTTGAGCAGGTAGAAGGAATAAGGCCACCTCATCATATGAGACAGAAGTGAGGGAGGCAGAAGGAATATAATTGATGTGAGATTGGGAAGAAGTGGGGGAAAGAAGGAGTTCATGGTGAATGACCTCATTTTTTTCTGTAAAATATGAAGCAAGGTTTTAAGCTGAGAGGGGAGAGGAGTAGAGAATCATGAGAGGTTTGAGAAGGGATGAAAAGATTTGGAAGAGCCTTTGTAGAGAGTGAGTAGATTTGAAAATTTAATAGAATTGTCTAGCAGCAATGAAGGCCCTGTTAAAGTTGGGAAACAAATCTGAAATGGACTCAATCAGAATGATTGCATGATTTTTTCTATCCTCATTCAACAGCACATTTGCAGGGATAAAGGTGATGGGTAATGGGAGTGACCCAAAGTCAAGGTATGACAAGGTGTAATCAGTATGATGACAGAGGGTTTAGTGATTCAAGAAAGGAGGAGAATGTAGAGTTGAATTGGTTCTCCAAAAGGTCAAGATGAGGAAAAGAGGAGAGATGATAGGGAGAGAATTGGTGCAAATGAATATTATGGATTTGAAAGGGAAGGTAGAGGGGAAAGTGAAAAATCAATAAATAATGATCAGATAAGGGGATTTTGGAATTCTTGAATACAGAAGTGGGATTTTCAGAACCTCTACCTTGTAAAGAGTGTATAAGAATGTTCATTAGTGAGTGAAAGGTGTCAATTCTTTTTCCAAAGGAAGTTGGAAATAAGGATGGAAACATGTGTAGTATGAAATAGGAAGAGCACAGCCAAATGGGAGGTTGTTTCAATAGTGCTCTTCCTTCAAAAGACTCCAAAGGGTACCCAGAGAACTCAAGAATAGTAGTTTCCCTCTCAAATCCCATCATGTATTTGAACTGCAAGTTAAGCGAATAACCTAAGAATAGCCTATTGTCCTAAGCTCCTGGCATCTCCAAGATGCCCAGTATAATTCAGTAAACATTTACAACAGTATTGCCAGTGGTCGGCTCTCTGAGGGGCAGGCTTGGTAATGCAGAAGATAGAGCACTTGAAGGCTGCCATGTTCAGGAGATGCTTTTTATCCTTTTGATTTTATGGCAAACACAAGCTACAGTGAATGAAATGGAGTTTCTTGTGGGCTAAAAAGAATCATTGATGTTTCTATGAAATTAAACTGCAACAAGAAATAACTCCAATGACCTGCTAGGCCTTTTCTACTGGCATTGATATTGGTTCTCTCCCCCTACTTTTATGTTTAACAATTTGTAATCTCATGTGCTTCTCTTCCCCACTCTTACCTTTTTTTTTTTTTTTTAAGCTCCTTCAGTTCAGAGTCTGATCTTGTTTTGTTGACCTATCTTTAGTTCCAGGCATACACTAGATGTTCAATGTTTTTGAATTGTATTAGATTGGAAACAATAATGATCTTTAAAAAAAAAACTTCCTTAATGAAGGGGAGAAAAAGAGATTATAAATTTTATGCGTTTTGTTTTTACTTCTTAGATGGTTGCTACACTTGGAACCACTTCTTGCTGTTCATTTGACAATCTATTAGAACTGGGTCCTATTTGTAAGTATTTACCTAATTCTTCCTCATGCTTCTGAAAAATATTTATTTATTGGGTAGAATAACATTACTATTTTCAGCTCCAAGTTTTTTGCCTCCTTCCAAGGGCTAAAGAAGCTTCACAATTGATTTCAATGTTATTCTAGAATTTATACATATGTGTGTATATGTATATGTATATGTGTGTGTATGTATATACATGTGGATATGTGTGCATATAAACACACAAATATTATATATAAATGTTTGTAATATATACATAAATATGAAAATGTGTGTGTATGAATTGTCCACTGTGCCCAAAGCCTTGTGCTAGGCACTAGAGATAGGAAAATTAAAAAAAAAGACAGCATTCCTACCTTCAGAAAACTTAAATTCTATTAAAAATAGTATAGCCACCACTGTATCTTTTTCTAATGTTTCTAACAGTTGAGAAACAATGAACAGTTCAGGAGGTCAGAGTTCAGAATTGAAGATAATTGGCTGGACTAGCATTGACCTTTGCATTATTTATGAAGAAATAATTTGATGCTTTAATAGTGTGCCAAGATTACTAGAAAATGCTTACTGAAGAGAAAAAAATATTTCTTAGAGTTTAAAAATAAATGGCATTTTCATAAATTGATATTCTTTAGTACATTGAGCCAGTTATGGGAGCCACACCCAGTACCTCTCTACCTCTTGTTTAGCCCTGGTCTGGGAGCTGGCCCACTGGTATCTTCTAATGGATACTTCTGCTACTTCTTCCCCTTCTTTTTCTGGTTCTCTTCATTTCTTTTAGGGTAAAATTGCAGGTTCTTATCCCCCCTAACTATAGATTTTTCTATTTCCTTCAAATAGAGATATTTAAGATGTTTAAAAGCTACAACTTTAGGAAAAATGCAAGTTGTGTGTGTGTGTGTGTGTGTGTGTGTGTGTGTGTGTGTGTGTGTGTGAAATAACAGATTTAAAAGGGTAAATTTTAAAAGAGTAAAGCCTTTTTAAAAAAAAAACATTTCATACTAGTCCTGAACCACTGGGTATGATGGAAAAGGTAGCAGCTTTGAAGTCAGAGGACCTGGCTTCAAAACCCAGATCTGCTACTTATTGCCTATATATATTACAATACATATTTTAAGGTAATAAAACTTTATTTCTTTAAAGATAGTCTTTGGATTTTTTGCCTATTTAGACTGTTCTTCCCTCTCAAAAGACTCCTGAATCTATTAGATTTTTCAATCTGTGGACAAAGTATCTTTCCTTTCCTTTTCTTAGTATATCCAATTGAAAAATCAGGTGGCTCTGTACTTCTAAAATTTCATTTTGGGCCCGAGCTGCTGGAAACCCCAGACACCATGGAAATATCTTTATGGATGGAGAACATTCTTCTAGAGTGGGCCAAGTCTGGCCTCCAGTGAAGGCCAAGAAACTGTGTTTCACAGTGTGGACAAAACCCAATTTGGCACTAACTTTGAGGAGCTATCACTAGGGAAGGCATGGATGGGACATGAAACTTTTCCTAGACAACCTGTATCTGGCCAGTTTCTTGGGGTAGATAGAATGTTAAATAAATGATGGTTGACTGCTTGTTAAGATGAGACCACAAAAATGGGCTTTCTCAATGCTGCCAAGCACATATTCCTTCCTACACTATCTAAGCAGGGGAATGGGGTTCTCTCACATCCAGAATTTGATTCTATGCATCTACACAGTTTTAACGGAAGGAGCTGGGGGCAGAATCAACAGCTGCTACCACTTGTGGAACTTCCTATCCAAAGATGCCATTAATCAGTCACCTCTTCCACCCCCCCCCATTTCTGTACATTTTGAATTGTTGTTCTTGTTGTTGTTTTTCCCAGAAACAAGGGTAGGTTTGAGGTGACCCATTTCCATTCACACTCACTCCACCCCCTTGTGACCGGCAGCATTCACTTATGAGAACAGCTGGTCTGGCTGAAGGGTCCCCGGTCAAGAAATGGAGTGAGACTAACTGGCCCAAACGGGGATCGAAGCACAACTTTGGCCTCCTTAGCAGAGAGCTCTAATCAAGTGCAGTAAACAACCCAAGCTCTTCATTTCAGTCAAATGCTGGGCTGGTCTCCCAAAGGAACTGAATGTCCTGGCTCCCAGCCGGCTTATATAACTCCCTGCAGCTATCATATTCAGAGATTGCCCGAGGGCTCCAATGGGACTGAGTCCACTAGGCCCCTCTTGTGACCTCTGCACAGGTGTTCCAGTTTTACTTCATGAGACATCTGCCAGAATGAAAGAACCACTGAGGTCAGATCAAGTCCAGGACATCACTTTGATGTAGCATTTAATTACTTTTAAATGCTTTCTTGTATGTGGCTACAAACTGATGTGTAATTTGTTTGGTACCTTAAAAGGATGTCCATTGTGGAGATACACTGATAGGTAGCAGGGTACACTGTTTAAAAAACTTTTTTTAGTTGGAGAAGCTGGGTTTGAATCCTTGCCTTGTCACTTGTTACTCTATGCATAGTTGCAATTTTGGACAAGTATCTTTACCTCTTTTTCATGGCCCCAGACTTTTTCCCTGAAAAAATGAAGGGGTATTGTTTTCAAAAATGAGATGGTCTCCAAAGTCACTGCTAGCTCTAAACTCATGATCTGAAGTTTCATTGATCTAGTTTTCTTTAAAATGAGGGCAGGGGAGTTAGTAACCTCTGAGGTATTTTTCAGCTCCAGTTCCAAACCTTTGATCCTATGATTTGACATCAGACAATTCTAAACTTTGTTTATCTGTTGCAGAAAGTTTTAAAGTGAGTGTTGTCTTGGTTAAAATATTGAATAAGCACTCATTGCTTAGCGTTTTCTGAGTTAACATAGCCACTTTTTTATTGTCCAGAACTGATGTCCCACAGTATTAGACTAAAAACAATTTACATTTATGTGGCCCTATGTCTGACAAAAGATTTTAATATGCACAGGCAGACTCATTTAGTTCCTGAAGAGACCCTGTTGAGGCAGATGATTCCAAGCATTAGCGTTTTACAGGTGTGCAAAGTGAAGTTCTTCATCCGCACGATTTGTTCAGGATTTATAGGGAATAAGTGATAGAGCTTGTTTTCAAATCCAGATCCTCTGACTTCAAGTCCCATGCCTTTCCCTCACTACCTCTTCCTCTTGGTGAAAAGCTGCTTTGATTAAAAGTGATGATTCACTAGTCATATAGAGGACAAATCTGAACATAGTTTTCTGAAAATTGCTGTTTTAGAAATTGTTTCATTTAAAATTCGATGTTCTTCAGAGACCTTTTCAATTGGTTTGCATAAACAAATTAATTTCCTGGCAGTTCCAAGTCATAAAAAGATTACAAATAAGAAAAAATGGATGACTAAAAATCTAACTTGAGGCATATTTTGAGAGTAACCCCAAAGAGGGCAGGACAATACTGACACTATAAGGACAGCAGATTGCAGAAAACCAGAGGTGGAAGAGGGCAGGGAGAGAACAGGTCATTGCTGGGGAAGGACAAAGAAGCTGGTGGCTGAGGCTGTTCCAAAGGTCAAAACCATTTAATCAACCCAATGAAAGGATAAATGTAGTCCCTAGAAGTCAGAGGCAGGCCATGGATAGAAACCACAAGGAAAGCTGAAATTAGAACATAAGTGAGTAATAAGGGTCAGGGTTAGCAGAAGATGCAGAGCACTGTTATTCAAGCTTAATGAATTAAGTGGATTTTAAAGATTGAAGAAGATAACTGATCTGAAATTCTCACAGGCAATCCGAACAGGAGGGTAAGAATATTAAGCTATGGGGGGACTCAGTACCCAAACAGGAATCTAGATTGACTTCACATCTATACTAGGCTAAGTTACTTGCAAGTCTTTCCCAAGATCCTCTCTTTTTAACAGAGATTCTCAATCTTTTCTATGATATGGACCCCTTTGGCAGTCTAGTAAAAGCCTATAGACTTCTCTCAGTAATACTTTTAAAGGAATAAAATAAAATACTGAGAATTACAAAGGAAACCAACTATATTAAAATAATAATTAAAATATTAAAACAATAATTTCATAGACCTCAGAGAATAAAGGATCTTCAGTAGAAGTAGAAAACAGATCTGAAAATGGGCTTTCCCAATTAAACAACTCCCAGCACAAATATGGCAAAATATCTCCCAGTTTTGTGAATATTTGTTGTTGTTCAGTCATTTTCAGGTATGTCCAAGCCTTTATGACCCCATTCAGGGTCTTCTTGACAAAGATACTGGAATGGTTTGCCATTTCCTTCTCCAGTTTGTTTTATATATAAGGAAAATGAGACAAATCACAGGGTCACATGACTAGTAAGTATCTGAGACCAGATTTGAATTTAGGAAGATGTCTTTCTAACTCCAGATCTGACATTTTATCTGTTATACCACCTAGCTATCCTGTGAATATAGCAGCAGACAGATAGCTTATTCATATGAAGTCCGAAATCATCCCTGGGGTGACCTTACTCCAAACTAAACTCTCTCCAGATCATTATACATTATCCCAAAACAGAACTCTGGGGAAAATCTCTCAAGCAAAGGTTTAGGTGTAGTATTTCCAGAGAAAGAAGTAACATGGGGCACTGCTTTAAAAAGAAAAAGTACTCAATGTAATAAAAATAATAATATTTTTATAGAATTTACTATATGCCAGACACCATGCTAAGTGCTTTATCTTATCTTCATAACAACCTTGGGAAATAGGTGCTACTATCATACCCATTTTATTGGTGAGGAAACTGAGACAAACAGAGATTAAGGGGTTTACCTAGGGTCAGATAGCTAGTAAGTATTTGAAGCTAGATATGAACTCTCTAGGTCAAGTGTCCACTGTACCACCTAACTAATATGTACAGATTAAGTATTAGGTATACAATAGCTATTTCCTCCATAGCAAAAAGATACATGAAGAATTCATGAACACATATTAATATACACTTAAAATATAAATCAATAGCCCCTCATAATTATTATGTCCCTGAAAGGTAAAGGCATTTTGTAGGACTGATAAACAGATATTTCCCCTCTCACTTGAGCTCACAAGTTCCAGATAGATATTCTTGTCAGCCAGACTATGACTTGGACTTTCTTAGTCCTTTCAATAATGGCTTCCACTAAACAATGCTCCTCTTCTACTTTGAAAATCATGATATTGTGAAAATCCCCATCAAACTGACAACCATTACTGAATCAGAAGCTCAGAAACTCTCAAATTTCCCAGTTTTTTCCTAATGCTGGGAACATAAATCTCTTGGGATCATTGGTTGCTGACCAGAAACCTAGGTCCAAGAGAAAAAACACAAAAGGAAAAGGGACTCAAGTATATGGATGCAAGCACCTGGTCTTATTATTCTGTGGACCAAAATAGCCATAGTGGTGAAGGGGAGAAAAAAATTGCTCTCATCCTTATTGGAAGTCTAAGGTAGAGAAGGTAGAGTTTGAAAGTCACTTTCTCAAAAGAGAGGTAGAGCTTTTCTGTTTAAGCCTTTACTGACAAGATGTTCTAGAGATTTCATTTATCTCTTGTCATAGGTCCCAAGAGACCAGCTGAGAGTTGATTTACTATTTCTATTCTTTACTAAATAATAAGAGTACATACCCAGCTCTATGGAAAGTGCTGTAGTCTACCCTTCTTTTATTTGTTTTATCTTATTTTCTTGATGTCTTTTGTTTTTGCAAAAAAAATGTTTCTGGATATATTTTTGTTCCATCCCCTTCATGGTGAGCCATCCCTTGAAACAAATATTAATAAATAGAAGAAAAGTATTTCAGTAAAACTAACAAACAAAACAATATTACAGTGAAAGATACACTTTCTCGGTTTTCTTCTCTAGGTCCAAGCTTGGTCATTATGATTATACAGAACTGAGTTTCATTTTTTTTTGCTTGTTCTTTCTCTACTTACATTATGTAGTTATTGTGCCTATTTCCCTGCTTCTGCTTACTTCCCTTAGTACCAATTCATATGTCTTCCCACACTTCTCTGAATTCTTAGCCTCTTGGCTTTTTTGGCTCCCTTCAAGACTTTTCTAATCTGTTTACTTTCCCCCACTATTACTATTGCTTTCCCTCTGAGATTAGTTTTGTATATTTTGCATACATAGTTATTTATATGTTGTCTTCTGATTAGAATGAGTTCCTGAAGGTAAGGACAGCAGTTTTTGTCTTTCTTTAAATACCCAGCACTTAACCCAATGCTAAATAAGTGTCTGTTGCTTTCTTATGGTGTAGTAATAAGCCATTACATTCAAGTGCTACAACTTATTAGGACTGTGCCTAATCAATGATTACATGATCCATTCTACCTCTAATCTATCTAACTACAGGGTTTATTATTAGCATACAAACCACCAGAAGAAAACACGCAGAAAGGAAACAAGGAAACTTTACTACCAGCCTTGGTTCTCAGTCTTGGTCTATTTCTGAGAAATGAAGTTGTGCACACAACCACCACTAGGAAATTGACTCTATTCAGACTAGAAACTGATTCAGAGTAGCCTGGAGTTTTATACTGAAGTAGACAGAAAGAGTCTAATTCATTGGCTAAAGCATTCTCAGCGAAACAGACCCTAGGGGCCTTGAGATATACCAGTCTTGAGTTGGTAAGATTGTTTTTCCACCTGCAAGTCCCTCTTTCTCTCTATTGGGAAGGACCCTGATCTATTGACACAATAGAGTTCAAGATACATTGTAGCTTGCTGGTATATAATTATGCACTGACTTGTGTGGTGGAAGCAATAGTTGCCATTAGGATACAGGGAATAGAAATCCACATAGATTGGAATGATAATGGAGAAAATGGGACTTGAGTTGGACTTTTGAAAATTAGATTGGATTTAAATGGGGGCATTTGTGAAGATATTTCAGGGAGGGAAAGGCATTTCAAGTGGGTGAAAGAGAATTCTACATTTTTAGCATCAACAAGCATTTATTATGTGCCAAGCACAGTGCTAAGACACTTGGGATATAGCGACAAAAACAAAATTCTTGCCATCAAGCAACTTCTGTCCTATTTTGAGAAATAGTAGGCAAGAATGAATGTGATGTATAGGGAGGGGAACTATCATGACTAGAACAGAGAGATCATGTTGCTGAAACAAGCTTGGGGAGTTAAGATGAAACTAGATTATCATGAGTCTTGAATACTGTTCTTATTGAAGAATTTGGGCTTGATGTCATAAGTAACAAGAAGCCATTAAAGACTTTTGAATAGAGGAATAACATGATGAAAGAGATACTTTAGAAACTCAGTTAATTCTTCTTATAAGCAAATATTTATTGCATGTCTATTCTATGGAGTAGCAAAGGACATTAGACCTGGAGTCAGGATGACAATAGTAGATAACATTTCTATAGAGTTTGAAGGTTTGCAAAGTGCTTAATGTGTGCTCCATTTGATTCTCACAAGAACACTGCCAGGTATTTAGATACCCATTTCACAGATGAGGAAACTGAAGCTGTCAGGCTAAATAACTCACACAGCTAGTGTCTAAAGCAAATTTGAATTCAGGGCTTCCTAAATTCAAATCTAGCAATCTTGTACCATGTGGCTACTCAGAAGATCTAGCTCTTAATCCTCAGTCTCTTATTATATAACATGCATTTTGGCAAGTACTTTGCAAAACTTATTTCCTCCTTTGTTAATGATGCTAATAATACCTGCTCTGCTTATCTTATAGAGTTAGCATCAAGTTCAAATGAGGTATAATGCATATGAACATCCATTGTAAATGTTAGTGAATTAGATAAGAAATGATTTATCATGTACATGACCCAGTGAGACTCAGAAATTTAGGATTATAATATATTCAAAATCATAAAGTCATCAGGCTTTATAAGTTTGTCCTCAAATATTTCTGTGTTTTAGGTAATAAGGAGAATATCTGGATGCATATTGATGCAGCATATGCAGGAAGTGCCTTCATCTGCCCTGAATTTCGGCATCTTCTGAATGGAGTTGAGGTGAGTATGGATGTTCCTTTACCTTTAATTAGGATTTATTTTTTGTGCCAAGCTCGATTGAGATAGGGATAGGGACTGGACCTCCAATTTCATGAGTATAGATAAGTGTCAAGTGAGTAAATTCCCTCTACCAATATAAATTGGCACTTTTTCTATAATTTATAATCTAGACCTTACAGAGGATAAGGATCTGAGCCAGGTTTACACAGCCATTATGGATTAAGGGACAATACTTGAATAAAGTCTTTCTAGCTTTGAAGGTCATTCTCTATTCACTCTAACTAGTTGCTCTTAAAGTTTGATCAACCAAGTTCAATTCAATAGTAAACTATCAATAAGTGCCTACTATGAACTAGGCACTGTGTGGGTTTATAGATTCAAAGAAGAATTTAAAATAGTCCCTATCATCAAGGGGCTCATATTCTGCTGAGGATACATGTACAAGTCCATGAGGATGATATGGAATATTAATTCCTTGGGGGCTGAGACAGTTTTTGCATACTAAGCATTTCTTTATATCCTCAGTATCTTGAACATTTTTTATAGATCTGTGATTGCATAATTGTAGAGAACTGTTAGTAAATGTTCTCAATTAATCAGCAATTATTTTTCAACTTATAGAGAAGTTAAGGATTTACTTAGAGTCACAATGATAATATGGGTCTTTAGGGTCAGCCTTTTATTCACTGCTCTATTCACTTTGCCAAGTTGTGGGTCTCCTTGAGTATGACTAAATCTTGTAATTTGAGTATTTTGTTCTCTTGAATGTTTTAGCTTTTTACCTAAAGGCAAGATTTTTGGACCAGATGGTGTTTCTCCTGTCTCTTTCCAATTCTAGCATCCTTTAGGATTCATACTCCTTGATGGGTTCTCACTTTGTTTCTGAAGGGCCCTCAACAAGTTGGGGTTTCACCTTTCAGAGAGCAAGGTACACAGGCATCATGGCAGTCCCTCTGATGGACATGACAGCAAGATCCTATCAGTGGCAGACAGGGTTTAACCCTCAGCTATGAGTCATGTGGAATTTGCCTGCAATACTGTGTACTGCTCTTTACCCTGTCTGACTAAGAAACTGGCTGCTCTGAGGGTCAGATAAGGGGGCTGCAATTTCCTGCTGCAGCCCAAGGCTCTAAGATAAAACCTTTCTCTCCTGTCAGCCAGAGGAAAATATCACTGTTCTGTAATGAAAGAAGTTTAAACAAAACAGCCACATAGGAGAGAACTAATAAAATTTCCAACAAAGTCCTTTTTCAACCTTTTGTTTCCTTTTTATCAACAAACTAAACTTACTGTAATTTCCTGTCTTAAAAATATTTCTTTTAGTTTTATTGGAACCTGGTAGGAAATTAAGTAAGGGGTCAGGTTTTATCAGCAGAGGAGTTAGGCCCCAACTATCTTGAAGATTTCTCACCTCTGATATTTACACTTGTCCCTCTCCCTCTGCTTCTCCTGCTCTTTTTATACCTTTTATAAATAAAAGAGAAAATTTCATAAAGATATAGAATATTAACAAAGAGAGAAGAGTAGAAGATTAAACATGAGTTGGGACTATGAGATGAGTGGTCTGAATTTTCTTTGGGTATCCAATGCTTCCAATATTTGGAAGCACTCACAGAAGGAATTCAATAGTTTTGTGTTTGTGTGTGTGTGTGTGTTTGTGCGTGCATGTGTGTGAGAGAGAGACAGAGAGATGAGAGATAGAGAGACAGAGAGAGAAGAGACAGACAGACAGACAGACAGAGAGATAGAGAGAAATGAGGGAGTAGGACATGAAAGGGAGAGTGGAATACTCAGTCCTCCAACAAAATACAGATTATGTGCATTGGTCAGGTAAAGAAAAACTTTATACATTTTGCATGTGCCAGAAGCTGCAGTATTTGTTTGAAGGCATGTTTGAAGTATCACAATCAGAGCATGTTCCTGGCTGTGCATGCTGCTTTGGGGTAATTATTTCAGAATTTAAGAGTTCTTGTTCTTTCCTTGAAGAGAGGCAGTCTATAACCCTGAGGAAATAGATCATCATAATAGCTCACATTTCTGTAGCCTTGATAGCTTACAAAGCATTTTCCTTACAATAACCCTGTCAGACAGGTAGGGCAAATATTATTAATATGTTTACAAGTGAGGAACTTCTAGTCTTAGAGAAGTTAAATGTTTTGCCCGTAAGCACCTAGATAGTAAGTAGTAGAACTGGGACCCGACTCCAAATTTTGTGCTCTCTGAATCTGAACACTACTCGCATTCATTCATTCATTCAGCAAGTATTTTGCTATTTACATGCTGTGTTCTGAGGATACAAAAAAAATAGTCCTTGTCCTCAGGGAAAAAAAATTTTGTAGAGATACTAAGCCTCTCAATGTCCTAAACAAAGCCCTCAGACTTTAAATAATAGGAAACTAGCTGATCTGCACCCACAGAGCTTCCCCACTAGGAGTTCCATAAACTAATGAAATCATAGATATAGCTAAAAAAAACCACAAATAAAGCTTAAGCTGAAGGTAAATTAATTTCAGGTTATAATATATTGTGTCTACATTTCTATTTTTTCAAACTCAATAATTCTGGAATAAGCATTATCTATATATTCTCAGTATTTGAATACTTCAAGGAACTGCAATTTCTTCAAAGTGGGCACGTCCCCCACAGTTACTACAGTTACTGAGAACAATTCTTCCATAATTTTGTAGATGGTCTTTGAAAATTGCTGTCAAAAATTCAGCTACTTGAAGCAATATGGTGTAGAGAATGTCTTCTAATAGTGCACTAAATTTCTTCAAAATCAGTAAATTCCTTTGAAAGTCATTGAATAGCAGACAGAAGAACCCATAAAATGTAATATTTATTGTGGTAAAACAAACAATAAAAACACTTCCTTCTGAAATGATAAAAGCTGGGAAGGGAAATGATCTCACTTTATATAATCATAAAGGACATAGACAGAGTGAATATATAGTTCTCTGTCAAATTCAAGAATTCAAAGGCTAATAACCTGCTTTACAGGTAGAAAGAGAGTTATCTGAAACTAGAGTCAACAACTGAATCTTAGAGACCACTGAGTCCATTTTACAGATGAAGAAACTGAGGCACAGAAGGATTAATTGATTTGTCCAGTGTTATATAGCTAGTAAGTCTCTAATCATGATTTGAACTCACATTTTCTGGCTTCCAAGGCCAGCCCTCTATCTACTGTGCTATTTGCTTGATATATTCTATAAACCTATAGGATATAAAGAATATAACATATACATGTTGTGGCTAAAACCAATTAAGATGAACAGAAGTGTCCAGAAATTTCTTACAAGAAGAAAGAAAATAGTTTTCTTTCTCTCTTTCAAGTTATTATGTTCTTAATTTGGAATATTGATCTTTCAGTTATATGTTCAGTATTTAATGAATTCATGAATTTATTGATGGTTTTAAAGAATCCATGAGTTCAATAAAGTGTTCCAATGGCTCTACAAATTCATTCTCCTCCATTGGTAGAAATCATAACCCATCCATACCTTCTCATCCTGTATTATTCTTATCCATAGATGATATAAACCCTGCTGAGAGAATCTACTGTTCTTACTATAGGCCTTCTGAAAACTGGCCATTGTTGAGGAATTATTTGCCCACAACAAACTATGAAACAAACAAACAAAAAAAACACAAACTCACCTTCAGTGGTGGGTATTTCCTTTACATTTCTGCATTAATGGTGGTAGAGGGACCAAAATGGATAGTTAAATAGAGGGTTAAATGGGTCACAAAATTTTTAGACTATTTACAGCAATATAACTATTGCTACACAGAGTGTTAGAGCTTTGTTTAGTGATAAATGAGAAGAATCTTTATTTTCTAATCATTTTAAAATTGCTTTTCTCCATTAGTTTGCAGATTCATATAACTTTAACCCTCATAAATGGCTTTTGGTGAATTTTGACTGCTCTGCCATGTGGTAAGTCTTATAATACCTAATTCAAACTTTATAATAAAAAAATCAATGTTCTTTATTGAACTTATTGTACTAAAAGCCTGGCTTGTGTAATTCCTATGGTGGATACAAGAGAAATGTAAGACATAGATAACCACATATGTGAGTTAGCCATATCTTCACAGCATGGAATCTCTAAGAAGAGATTTTAAACTACTTATCCATGGTCACAAGATTAGTTAAGTATCTAACCTAGGTAGGATCAGAACACTTGATTTGACTCCAAGACCAATGTGCCTCCCACTGTATCACACTGCTTATTCCTAAATGAATCTCTGTGCTTGCATTTTTTCTTTTAAAAGATGAAAAATGTTTTTAGCTTCACAGAAGAAAACCCATTGAACATCAAGCTCAATTTACAATGAAAAGAATACAAAATAAGTAACAATTTTAACTTATCATGAATTACTTCTAAATTAAATATCTTTCTGATCTGTATGATTACATATGATATATTACATATATGAACTACATGGATTAATTCTGAATCTTAATGAGAGGATCAGGGTAAATTTGGAGGAAATTCTGAGGTTATTTAACCTGTATTTACTTGTTTGTCTTTCAATATATTAGAGTGGCTCCAATTTTGCATAAGTGAAAAGTTCTAATAAGTGGTCTCAACTGCATTCCTTTTATTTTTCTGGGGATCTTTTGAAAATTTAGTAAAACGTTTTTTATAGGTATACAAAATTTCAATTTTTCTTTGACATTTTTTTTAACATTGGTAGGATTATCTTTACATTCAACTTTGGTGCCTCATTGTTTTCATCAAGTAATCTCAAGTTCTTAAAAACTGTGCCTAGGCAATACAAACTAGCAGGTCCTACCAAACTGAAGCCCTTCAACCGTAGGCCTGGTGAATGATAATTTTTCAGTTATTTTAGTACCAACTTAACTAAATTCATAGGATTATAGATTCTGATTTGGAAGGGACCTTAGAAATCAGCTGGTTCACCCTCTCTTGACTCCTCATTTTATAGATGAGGAAATTGAGACCCGGAGTCAATTTTTCCCAAAATGACTTTTTCCAAATTACATAGGTAAGCTCATTGTCATATTGGTTGCAAGGAAATGACTTTTTCCCCCCAAAGCAACTGTTGAAGACCTTCTACTAAAACGCATAGGAAATGAAATCAGCACAGGTAAAATGAGTAGCAAAGCTGATAAAATGACAGATTCCTAAAGTATGTTGATGCATGACCTTTCCTCAACTGGACAAGGAGAATTTTTGCTAAACTACCTTTTACCTATCAATTTCTGGATTATTTTCCATGGAGTTTTCTCTCTGTCTCTTTCTCTGAACATCACTCACCTCCTGTATATTAGCTGTTACATTAAATTAAAGTCTGTTAGCTTTTCTTATTAATTTATCACTTCCTACTTTGAAACTCCATTCATGAAATTAACGGCCCTTTTGATATCAAAATGCAAAATGTTTGTGCTTCTTTGGTCTTACTAGCAATTTTCTAAGGTTATTTTTACATGGAACATGTTTTTTAAAAAAGAGTTAAATTATTTTTATTAAATCTTTTTATTTGCAAAACATATGTATGTATGGGTAATTCTTCAACATTGACCCTTACAAAGCTTTGTTACAGATTCCCCCCCCAGTTCCCACCCCTCCCCTAGATGGCAAGAAATCCACTACATGTTAATTATGTTAAAAATACTTGGCAAATTGAATATATGTGTACATATTTCCATACTTATCATTGTTGTGCAAGAAAAATTGTATCTACAAGAAAAAAAAATCAGAGAAAGGAAATACAATGCGAGCAAACATCCATAGAGGGCATGAAAATGTTATGTTGTGGTCCACATTTCATATCCCTCTCTCTGAGTGTATATGGCTTCTTCACTGAACAATTGGAACTGGTTTAAAACATTTCATTGTTGAAGAGAGCCATGTCCATCAGAATTGATCATATAGTATTGTTGTTGCTGTATTTAATGATCTCCTGGTTCTGCTCACTTCACTCAGCATCAGTTCATGCAAGTCTCTCCAGGTCTCTCTGAAATCATCCTGCTGGTCGTTTCTCATAGAACGATAATATTCCATAACATTCATATACCACAATTTGTTCAGCCATTCTCCAATCGATGGGCATCCATTCAGTTTCCAGTTTCTAGCCACTACAAGAAGAGCTGCCACAAATATTCTTGCAAATGTGGAGCCCTTTCCTTCCTTTAAGATCTCTTTGGGATATAAGCCCAATAGAAACACTGCTAGGTCAAAAGGTACATACAATTTGATCATTTTTTTCTCTTTTTTTTAATTTTATTTTTATTAAAGCTTTTTATTTGTATAACATATGTATGGGTAGTTCCCCAACAATGATCTTTACAAAGCTTTCCATTACAAATTTTACCCCCAGTCCCCTCCCCTCCCCTATATGGCAGGAAGTCTACTACATGTTAATAATGTTGAAATGCTTGAGAAGTTATGCAAGAAAAATCCTATCTACAAGAAAAAAAAAAGAATCAGAGAAAGGCAACACAATGCAAGCAAATGTCAATAGAGATCATGAAAATGTTACGTTGTGGTCCATATTTCATTTCCCTGTCTCTGGGTGTATATGGTTTTCTTCAGTGAACAATTGGAACTGGTTTGAGACAATTCTTTGTTGCAGAGATCCATGTCCATCAGAATTGATCATCATGTAATACTGTTGCTGCTGTGTATGATGATCTCCTGATGCTGCTCGTTTCACTCAGCATCAGTTCATGCAAGTCTCTCCAGGCCTCTCTGAAATCGTCCTGCTGGTCGTTTCTTACAGAGCAATAATATTCCATAATATTCATATACCATAATTTATTCAGCCACTCTCCAATTGATGGGCATCCCTTCAGTTTCCAGTTTCTAGCCACTACAAAAAGGGCTGCCACAAACATTCTTGCACATGTGGGGCCCTTTCCCTCCTCTAAGATCTCTTTGGGATATAGGCCCAGTAGAAACACTGCTGGGTCAAAGGGTATGCACAGTTTGACAACTTTTTGAGCATAGCTCCAAATTGCTCTCCAGAATGGTTGGATCCGTTCACAGCTCCACCAACAATGCATCAGTGTCCCAGTTTTCCCACATCCCTTCCAACATTCATCGTTATCTTTTCCTGTCATTTTAGCCAATCTGACAGGTGTGTAGTGGTACCTCAGAGTTGTCTTAATTTGCATTTCTTTGATCAATAGTGATTTGGAGCACCTTTTCATATGACTAGACATGGTTTTAATTTCTTCATCTGAAATTGTCTGTTCATATCCCTTGACCATTTATCGATTGGAGAATGGCTTGAATTCTTATACATATGAAACAATTCTCTATATATTTTAGAAATGAGGTCTTTATTTCTAAAATATATAGAGAATTGTCTCATATGTATAAGAATTCAAGCCACTCTTCAATAGATAAGTGGTCAAGGGATATGAACAGACAATTTTCAGATGAGGAAATTAAAACCATCTCTAGTCATATGAAAAGTTGCTCCAAATCACTATTGATGAGAGAAATGCAAATTAAGACAACTCTGAGGTACCACTACATACCTGTCAGATTGGCTAAAATGACAGGAAAAGATAATGATGAATGTTGGAGGGGATGTGGGAAAACTGGGACACTGATACATTGCTGGTGGAAATGTGAACGGATCCAACCATTCTGGAGAGCAATTTGGAGCTATGCTCAAAAAGTTATCAAACTGTGCATACCCTTTGACCCAGCAGTGTTTCTACTGGGCCTATATCCCAAAGAGATCTTAGAGGAGGGAAAGGGCCCCACATGTACAAGAATGTTTGTGGCAGCCCTTTTTGTAGTGGCTAGAAACTGGAAACTGAATGGATGCCCATCAATTGGAGAGTGGCTGAATAAATTATGGTATATGAATATTATGGAATATTATTGCTCTGTAAGAAACGACCAGCAGGATGATTTCAGAGAGGCCTGGAGAGACTTGCATGAACTGATGCTGAGTGAAACGAGCAGAACCAGGAGATCATTATACACAGCAACAACAATATTACATGATGATCAATTCTGATGGACATGGCTCTCTCTGCAACAAAGAATTGTCTCAAACCAGTTCCAATTGTTCACTGAAGAAAACCATATACACCCAGAGAGAGGGATATGAAATATGGACCACAACGTAACATTTTCATGATCTCTATTGATGTTTGCTTTTATTGTGTTGCCTTTCTCTGATTTTCTTTTTTTTTTCTTGTAGATAGGATTTTTCTTGCACAACTTGTCAAGTATTTCAACATTATTAACATGTAGTGGACTTCCTGCCATCTAGGGGAGGGAAGGGGACTGGGGGTAAAATTTGTAATGGAAAGCTTTATAAAGATCAATGCTGGGGAACTACCCATACATATGTTATACAAATAAAAAGCTTTAATAAAAAAAAGAAGAAATGAGGCCTTTATCAGAACCCTTATGTAAAGATGATTTCCCATTTTATTGCTTCCCTCCTAATCTTGTCTGCATTAGTTTTGTTTGTTCAAAAACTTTTTAACTTAATATAGTCAAAATTATCTATCTGGTATTCAATTAAGAGTTCCAGTTCTTCTTTGGACATAAATTTATTCCATCTCCACATGTCTGAGAGGTAAACTATACTATGTTCCTCTAATCTGCTTATAATATTACTAAAAAAAGTTAAATTTTAAAAGTAGTGAATTTGAACTGTTCTTGCTATTTCCATGTATTTTAATGTATTTAGCCATCCTATAAAGTGGTTTCTATTTCTGTAAAATGGAAATAACTTTGGCTTAACTGACTTATTTTAGCAACCTTATTATAGATTCAATTTGAAGCCCATTTTGAACCACAGAGGTCTGAATTCAAATAATTTATTCACTTCAGCATCTTTCCATCTGTCTTGAAGTTGAATTCTAGTGAATATGGCCTCAGAGTACAAAAAAAGCTAACTTTTACTTCTAATTTAGGGAGGTAAATGCAACTTCATAGGTAATATCAATACATCTAGAAAAAGGCTGCATCAAGAGAAAGCAAGCATTATCTAAATGTTTGAAAAAAGGAAATTTTAGATCAGAAGAGACCCAATTGCTTCCTGCAATATTCCTGCATGTGGAGGGAAACAGATTAAAATGTAATTGAGAAATAATTAACAAAATAAATTAAAAAATATCAGAGAACATAGGTGATGTTAATATGTAGTCTTCAAATTTTGCCCATACAGGCAATGGCAATTCAAATCAGTAAATATTTACCAAGTATCTAAAATCTATGTTTCTATCCTCCTTCCTCCCCCATCCATACTGTTCATTTATGAGTTTCAAGTCCCCATGAAATCTTCCTTGAGTGCATTGTCTGCATTTCTAAGGATACACAAATTTTAACATCAATTATTTAACAATAGAGAGCAAATATCTATTATGTATCTATTGTGTTCAAAACACTATACCAGCCACTATGGAAGAGAAAAATTTCAGTTTCTTTTTTTTAAAAATGCAATTATTTCCCTCATAGAGCTTACAATCTACTGGGAGCCATGAAACAGACAAAGATAATGCAACAAAATGAAACACAATGTAAGAAGGTATGTCTGTACCTGGTCACTTATGTAACTAGTCTATTGCAACACAATTTTGGCTGAGAGCATATATAAATTGGATAGCGGCAAGATTTTTACAGAGTTGCTAGGTGGTGAAAGAATATGGGGCAAGGTAAAAAAGAGATTCCTTAAAGAAATCAACATATGGTGTAAAGTTATAGCTTTATGTGATTAACAATAAAATTGATGTTGACCTCAATGGAAACTCAATTTAACAATTGAGAACAAATATCTATTATGTGTTTAATACAGAGGAAATGAATATGTTTATGCTTAATCAATATATTTCATTTTTTTCTACTAAACAGAGACTCACTGCTGCCATTAAATGTATGACTTTAAAGCCCACATGAATTTAGTGGTGTGCTCTTGTAAACTCTGCCCTTTAGATGCTTTTGTCAAGATTTAGGGATTAAACCCAATCCTAACTACTTCGAGTTAGTTTAGTTTACTTCAGCTCCTGCTGTTTGTCAGAAGATATCCATATGTTTGTTACTGTGAAGTTTCATTTCAGCCATAGTCTGATGATTCCACTATTTGAAATCCCCTCAATACTTAAGTGCATGGGGAGATTCTGGTGAAGAGAAAAGAATGTGAGATTTGGGGCAAGAAACCTTGGTTTTTAAATCCCAGGTCTCCCAATTACTATCATTGAAACCCTGGATTTCTAGCCTTCAGTTTCCTGAACTGGAAAATAAAGAAATTGGGTCAGATGTCTAGGGTCTGCCGAAATGGTAAACTTCCTGCAAGTTTGTTTACTATTGTACTTCTGTTCTCATCTTTTTCTGTGGGATGCAATATAAAGAACATCAAATTTGAAGTTAGAAGATTTGGGATTGAATCTCAGCTCTGATATTTATGAATTTGGGCCAGTCCTTTAACTTCTCTTGGAATGTGAGGGGTTTGGAGTAGCTGATCTCTTCTGATTTAAAATTTTTATTGCCTAGCACTATTAGGAATAGTTTACATTTTTACTCTTACAACTTCATTATCACAACGTACTTTCCCCTATGGTCTCTCATTTGACCCTCATTTCAACCTTTTGTAAAAGATAGTAGAAGTGGCTATTACTCCAATTTTCCAGAATCACCTCAATTAAAAAGTAGTGGTATCACCACAATTGCAAGTTCAACAAATGCTTAGTGAAGCAATGATAGATTTAATTGGTTCAACCTGTCTTAATTACCTTGACCCCTTTTCACTAACTACATGGCACTTTTGTGAAGATCTTGCTGCCCTCCAATTTTGGTATGCTCTCAGCCCAACAAAATTTTGTTGTGATAGCCCGGTTACATTTGGGATCTCCATTGTAGGTTGATTCTAATTTGTTTTGTAAATTTATATGCTTCATAGCTTTTTTTAAAAAGCCTGTTTTCTTCTAGACAGCCAGAGAAACAGGTAAAATTATATTTTTAGTTACTAAATGGATGAGCATCATAATGTTCATTTTAATATAATGTCATTTGCTAGCATTTATATAATATTTTAAGATTTGCCAAATACTTTACATAAGGTTTAATTTCATCCTTACAACAACTCTGTGAGGTAGGTGCTATTATTATACTCATTTTATATATAAAGAAACTGAGGTTGATTCAAGAGGTTAATTGGCTTATCTAGTTAAGGTCACATAGCTAGTAAATATCTGAGGTAGCATTTGAACTTAGTTCTGAGAAAGCATTCAAATTCAGGTCTTTTTGTCTACATGTCCAGCCTCTGTCTACTGAGACACCTTGCTGTTTTTACTTATATTCAAATAAAGGAAGGATAGAATCATTTTAGAAAACCCCTGGTATGGGCAAATGGCCATCTGTCATTAATACATGTCACAATTTGTGAATAAATGCTATGGAGTTGTATGAGGCACATAAAGATTAATTATTTCTTTGAGGATCACTTGAATCAAATGGCAAGCAGGATTTGAATACAAGTTTTCCTGACTTAGTATTATAAGTTTAGGAATTTGACATACTTAAAAAAATATAGTGATTAACACATGCTGTATTCCTTGAATATATGCTTAGGTGCCAATTCCTTAAGAAAATAAACATTTATTGAGTGCCTACTACATTACTACATTCCAGGCACTGTGCTAAGCCTTATTACAAATATTATCCCATTTGATCCTCACAAACAACCCTGTGACTTATTAATATACCCAGTTTACAAATGAAAAAATTGAAGTAGAGATTAAGTTTCTTGCCCAGGTTCACATAGCTAATAAATATTTAAGGTCAGATTTGAACTCTTGGCTTAATGCTCTATGCCCTGTGATACCTAGCTGCCTCCTGTATTTAAAAAAAAAAATACCTCCCTTCCCTACTCATCCCATGCCCTCCCCACCCCACATACCTAGGAATAAATCATATATTGTTTTTTTAATTTCAGACTTGACTATTATTACAGATGAGAAATTAAAGGAAAGAAAATTGTTTACTGAACTCCCTAGCATTTCATGTGTGGGCAGTCTTTGAAATGAAAACTATCTCTGTATTTCATAATGAAATTTTACCAATGGTTAGTCCATAATGTAAAGTAAACATTTTGGTTATTTTCATTAAATATTGAAATAGACAAGATAATTGGAATTTCTAAAAAGTGACTTTGAACAACCACAGTCAATACTTTCCCTAATGATTTCATTATTCTGCTCATAAAACTTTTGCTGTGCATTTGTTGCTCAGAATCCTTTGTATGCAAATTTAAACCATTTTTGCTAGCTCTTAATGGTCCATTACTATGGGATTAGCTTTTAAAGAAGTCCCACACTCCTCAGCATATCAATTGCATTTCTGTTTTTGTTCACTTAGAAAAGTACACTTTAAAATTCCAGTAGCTCATCCCCTCCCCAATTATTTCGTTGATATAGAATGTGATTACTCCCTAAGGATTTCAACCATTTATAAGAGGTTACAGTAGTTCTAATGTTCTTAAAACCTGTCGGTGGTTATAGAAACCGATTTAAAAATAAAAGGTAGTCCAGACTATTCTTCTGGAGTTTACCTTTGGGATTTCTTAGTTCTTTTGTTCATTAATATCCTTGTTTCATGTAGTTTGGTGTTAAACATTTTACAAGGCTTTTGCAAATGTGATCTCCTATGATCCTATGATGAAAGGAATTTAGGGGAAATTGAATCCCGTTTGTCCCATTAAAAGAGGAAATTAAAACCTCAGCAGTTAATTAACTTGCCCAGTCACACATCTCCAGCGGGCATCATCATCATCATCATCATAATCATATATTCAGTTGTTTAAGTGCCCTTCAGGTAGCTCACCTCATGTGAAACTTGCTAGTAAGATATTGTAGGTTTTACAAGTATTATTCTCATGTTTGCACATAAGAAACCGAAATTCAGAAAGTGATTTGTCCATGGTCTTTCAACTAGTGAGAATTGGAGATGAGATTGGAATCTTTTTGATCCCAAATTTCACTCTACATACTAAGACACAGTCTTTCTGGTTTTCTATTTTCTAAGCTAAGGATGTCATTATTCATAAACTTGGAGGGGCCAAAGGAGTTTAGTTCAAAGTCTTCAAGGTATTAGGGACAAAATTGACACTCAGGGCAGATAAATCAATTGCCCAAGGTCATACAGCTAATAAGTGGCAGGACCACTTGAACCCAACCTCTGTTCCCAAATTCAGTTCCTTTAAAGATTCTTCATATGAATTAGTTTATAGGTCCCTCCCTCTTCTAATCACTCTTTTGGGGACACACATTGCTTTGTCAATGCTCCTCTTAATATGGGGTATTTCATTCCTTGAAGAAATTTTATCTCAATAGTACAGAATGGCAAAATGTCCTAAATAGTAATGATATTACACAAAATCATTGAACTAATTTAATGAGATGAATGCTAAAAGGGAGGAATAATAACAGTTCTCATTTCTATGGCACTTTAAAGGTTTGCAAGTTACTTTACACTCATCGTCTTCTTTAGTCCTCATAGCAGCCCTGGGAGGCAGATGTTGTTACTTTTCCCATTTTATGGAGGAGGTAACTGAGGCTGAGAAAGATTAATGAATTTGCCCAGGATCAGAGAAGTAGTAACAAGAGTCTCTGGAACTATTCCACTAACCTTCCTCTTCTATCTCCCTCTACATATAGGGCATAATTCTGTCTAATGAATTCAATTAATTAGAGGAACAATCTCGTATAGCTGAAAAAGTGAGATTTGGAGACAGTTCATAGATAAGAGTGCTAGACTGTGAATAAGTAAGATCTTAGTTTAAAGCTAGCTTCAGACACTTACTAGTTATGAAACCTTAGAGCTACCAACCTCTGCTTATCTCAGTTTTCACAACTCCCAGGGTTCTGGGAGGTTCAAATGAGATCCTTATTAAGGACTCAGAGAACATGCGTTCAATCCCAGTGCTATCATTTATCCACTGTGTGGTCTTGGAGAAGTCACTTGTAATAATAATATTCAATACTTTAAGGTTTACAATTCATTTTATATATATTATGGCTTGAGTAGGGTGCTACGTGGCATATGAGTAAACAAGATATAAATTTAAATTCTACTTCAGACACTTATTAGCAGAATGACTTGAAGCAAATCACTTTTCCTTTCTCTGCCTCAGTTTCTTTATCTGTAAAATAAGAATAATGAAATGATATTTGTAAAGTGCTTTGCAAATATTAAATTATTATGCAGACCACATATTTAGCAATATAGTTTTAAAGTATTATAGCTATCCATTTCAGCTTTTGGACAACAAGACACTAACTGTGTGAGACTGAGCAAGTCACTTATACCTGTTTGCCTCAGTTTCCTCACCTGTAAAATGAGTTGGAGAAGGAAATGGCAAACCACTCCAGTATTTTTGCCAAGAAAATTCCAAATGGGTTCATGAAGAGTTCAACATGACTAAAATGACTCAACAACAAAAATTTGAGTCTTTCAACACCCCCTGATGTAGGGAGTATACATGTTATTATCCCTTTTTGATAAATGAGTGAACTGAGGTTCAGAGTTTAAGTGATTTATCCAAGATCGCAAGGTAAAAAAGTATCAGATTCTTCTGGGTCTCCTTGAGCCAAAGTTCAGCATTATAATCATTTCATCATGATCCCTCCCACTCCATTTCCCTCTGGCCTTTCTAATCTGTAAAGTGAGGGAGTTGGACTAGATGATTCTGAACTCCTTTCTTGGGATTGCTACTCTATAATCTTGATTTCATAATGAATTGAAAGCGGATTCTTAAATCACCTGTGTAGCTCCTGAAACCTACTGCAATCACATGTAGTGGGCCTTTATTAAATGTTAATTGAATGAACAAATTTCTGTGTCTCAGGTAACTTTGCTCATTTACATCGTCACAGAGAGCACTCCTAACTGGGTCAGCTTTTTATAATGTCTGCCCTTGTTCACATATGAGACTGAGATAGCATTGGTATATCACCCGAAATCAGTCACCACAATTGGGGAAAAAAGCTCTAAATGCCTTCCCTGCAAACAGTAGGGCAGTCAGGAGTATCATTTTCATATATGAAGGGCGGTATTGTGTGGGTATATCTTCCATTAGTTTTAATGGAATTTTCTCATACAATTCAAGCAGAGAATATAATCCAGAAAGTTTATTATTGTTGATTGACACAGACCCTTTTTTTTCTTTTTAGAGGAAGAAAAAAGTATTGGCTTTTTGAAAATAAAAGCAAGTTACTTTTCTCTCTCATTTCCTCATTGGTAGTCAGTATTCTTGAAGCTTTATTTCATGCTTACTGAGCTTTATCTTTCAGTGACTATTATATTACATTTGTTTTCAAAGCCAAGGCCACTGTCAGAGTGAAATTTAGTCTCCAGTATGTCCCTAGGAAACTTTCACCACAATATTGCTGTTAGGCCATTTCTACCCACCAAAGTAGAGACAATTTTCAAATTTGTTATGATTTTTTAAACCTTTGTTTTGCAGTTATAATATGCTAATGTGTGTAAGGACATTGTACACACTTGCTGGACAAATCCCCTAATCTGTTAGTGCTTCAGGCATCTCACTAACATTTAAGTTGTAGACAAGATACCAATCTTTACCTTTGGTAAAGAGCATTTTCTGACCTGAGAACTTCCTAATACAAATGAAACCACAAGCCCAGATGCCAGTGTAATTTGTGGTACAGATTTGTGTGTATTTGCATCCTTTTCCTATTTGATTGTAAAATGTTGTAAGGCAAGGTCATTGTTTTTCATCTCTCTATCCCCAGCAGTCTAACTCAATCCATTGCACTTATTGTTGTTGAATTGAATTGAATTGACTTGCATAATTCAAGTACTTATATCTCTCCCACTCAGAATTTTTTAAAAGATATTTTTTGCCTTGCATTATTGATAACACAAGCTCCCACCTATTTCTACACCCTCGTAGTGTTCTAGATGTATTTGTGCATTGGGCCCAGGCCCATGTCCAGAATATCTTTGATGGCTTAGCATTTGGAAGATGTGGGTTGTTTTTGTTTTTGTTTTTTCTTCAGTGGATAGGGACAAACTCTGTAATGGGGCAGAGGTACCTATGGTTTAAATTATAGGGGAGAATATTCTGGATCTCAGGACTGTTACATTTATTCAATTAGGCTTATGTTATTTATATCCCTGATGGCTGGTTTCCATTTGGAAAACATTTTCTTTTTCTTTTCTTTTTTTTAAAATAAATTTTATTGAATTTTTTTTTTGCTTTTACATGAACTAAATTTCTCCCATTGCCTCATCTTCCCAGTCTCGGAGAGTCATCCATCCCTTATATAACAAAGAATTTGGAAAGCTTTTTATGGTTTCTTCTCCTTGTTCTTTAAATGGATACAATTATTTTTTTAAAAAGTAAAAATGAGTGAAATTAATGTAAGAAAAACTAATGTGCAAGGATTTTCTGAAGTTTACATGTATATCATGATTGTAAAATTAAACCAATTTCTGAAATTTTTAATTCTTTGATGTGACAATAGTATGATTAATTAAACCATATTGTATGGGTTTGCTCAAAAACAGGGTGAAAAAGAGAGCAGATTTGATAGGTGCCTTTAAACTGGATCCTGTTTACCTACAGCACCAAAACCAAGAATCTGGTAAGCAGACTTTCTTCAATATTATTGTTGCTGTTGCTTTTTTAGGTGATCTTGACTCAATGTTAAATCCAAAGTCACGTCCCAAACTTAGTCATTGCAGCATGTATTCATACTGCAAAGAAAGTCCAAACTTAGTTCAGCTCAGTGTTGCAGACTTGTAACTAGGGTGACATTACCAAGACTATACCAATTTAGCAGATGTATGTCATTAAAATAAGAAGTTACCTTTCTCCAGGTGAGCTCCTCTTTAGCCCGGTTTTGTTCTGCTCCATTTTCCTAGTGGTTTCCTCAGGCACAGATTGATAGTTTTCTGTGATCTTTGCCCACTGAGTATAACTAAATTTGTCTAAAAATATATTGTTAACTTGAAGGTTTTTTTTCCTAGACTTTTTATCTTGGGCATATTTTGTAAAGCTTGGCTTAGGTGTGAAGTTGGTGCAAATTGTAGCTCTGGATACCTATTTGTTAATTGAAATTATTTGGGTTTTCATCTGTAAGGACAGCTACATAGGTTATATCTAGGACTTGGATTGTACACTCAAGCCATGCAACTATCACCTAAATGTGTGTTTATTATTGAGAACTATTATTGAGAAGAACTTATTTTAACCTGTCCATCTAGAATAAGTAAGGCTCTCATATGAGATGTTGGCAGTTCCTTTTGACCAACAATGAATTTTTTATTTATATATTATTATGAAAATATAATATTTAATGAAAAGTGTTTATGAGAAAATTTTCTGGGTATAAGATAAATGGTCAAAAATAAAGGTTCTCTTCATATATGGAGTACATTAACTTTTACAGGGCTAGAGAAGTTGTTAATCTTCTACACTGAACATGAGATCAGGGAATAATGTGTGATTTTGCTTAAAAAAATAACCCTAAATGACAGACTTATTTGAAATGTCCCATCTTTTGTTGGACCATCATTAATGTGTAGACACCACCAACTGGGATTTCCCAGACTTTATAACTAGAGAAAATTATGACTCATAGTCAAGTTGTTGGGAATGTTTAATTTCTGGCACTTTAGGATGAGTTGGATGATGTACCATGAAAATATTACCAAAATATAAGTCATAAGAGAAAGTCTAACTAAAAAGAGGTTTGCATGTTATTATTTCTCTCTGTGTGTATGACTGTCTCCCTCTGTGTGTCGCTGTCTCTCTCCTTTCCTCCCTTTTTCCCCTTTCCTTTCTTCTTCCTTTTTTCTGTCCTTCTCTTTTGCTCTTTGGACAAACTATACAGGCAAGATATTTTTGGTTAGTGTTTTTATAGACACATGTAATAACATGGTAACCACAATGTGATTGTATGTGTAAAGAGCCTACATTATTCCTGAATCCATTGTGTAGCAAGAATTGGTGATGGGGTTTTATGGCGCTATAAGATCTCCAAATGGAAAATCTATAGGCATTTCAAACACAACATGGCCAAAACATAATTCATTATCACCCACACTCTTACTCCAATTTATCTCTCCTCTGAACTTTGTTATTTCTGTTGAGGACTCCATCATTCTTCCATTCACCAAGGTTTATAACCTGAGAGCTGCATCCCTTATCTTCAAAGGCCAAGTCTTTTCAAATGTACCTCCAAAGCAACTCTTATAGACATCCTCTTCTCCTTTGTATGTTCAGGTTGTTATCACATTTCATTTGGACTATAATGGGATCTCACTGGGAATTCTGGTGCTCTCTTCCCTCCCTAATCTATCTTCCACACAGCTGTCTGGACCATCTTTATAATGTGTCATTCTATCATGCTGTTCCCTTACTCATAAGTCTTCAGTAGTTCTAGCATAAAATAACAAATTCTCAATCTGACATTTTATTTGATCCTCACAACAATCCTGAGAACCAGTGCTATGATTATTTCTACTTTAGAGTTGGGGAAACTGAGGTAGATGAAGATTAAATTATTTCCCCGAAGTCATATAGATAGTAAATGTCTGAGAATGGATTTGAACTCAGATCTTCTTGACTCCAGCTCTGTTGCTTTACCCATTGTATCCCCTACTTGCCTCTGGGTCTTTATAATCTATCTCCAATCTCCTTTTATGAGTTTACTAAACATCACTCCCCTTTGTTTCAGTCACATTGGCCAATCTGTGATTTCCCAAACTCAGAACATTGCTTGGCCAAGGCTGTCCACCATGCCTATGTTCCATCCTCCGTGTCACCTAATTAGAAGCTTAATATTCTTCATGAATCAGCCATGTATCATTTCCTATAGAAAACTTTTCTTGATCCCTTTAGTTGTTAATACTCTTCCTCTCTTCCACAGACTATCATGTTTCTATTTTTCTGTTGATGAAAGATTACATGGAGTAATGGATAATGGAAAGAGTGGGGACCATAATTAGGGCTACCTAGATTCAAGTCCTTCCTCTGACACATACAGGCCCTGTGACATTGGGCAAGCAGGTCAGGCTCCTATTTGCTTTGATAGAGGGAATTCCTCCCAGTGAACTCCCTATACTAATAAAATCACACGTTGACCCAAAAAACCCCACAACAAAGAAAGCTTTAGCTTTAGCTTTTTATCATATGTATATATATATGCATATATATAAATAGGTAGATAAAGATATGTAGATAACAGACATATGTCACAAAGTTCCTTGAGGACTGGTTCTCTGTATATTATGCACAGCACCTAATGCCATGTGCTGCTATGTCCTACAAACTCGACTCTGTAACCCCAGCTTCCATTGCCAGTGTCTTCTACCAGATGGTGACCAGGGTAAGATGCTGGGAAAAGACTATGGCTGAATACTACAGGAGCACCCTTAACCAAAGTAAGATAGCAAAGACTTTATGTTTGTTGATAATGACCATGATGGCTGGGAGATAACCCTTCCTCCTATTCCCTAACTATTCTGGCTCCCATATGCTGAGCTTATTTCTCATTCTTCATTTCTTCAAATTCTCTATATTCTTTGTTGCCCTAAGAATAAAGTGGTTTCTGGAAAATATTTTTATTACATGCATGTATATCTTGGATTTGGTGGTTTTGGGGGAAGGAAGAGTAACAGTAGCATGAATAAGATTATATAGTTTGCTGAAGGACAGAGAAAGAGAGGTTATTTTTCTAATTTACTGGAATGATCAGCTGGAACCTTTTTATTGATACATAATATTATAGCTCCCCCCAAATTGGAAAAGGATGAAATGAATCCTCACTTTCCTGAATTCCTCTTGACATAAAAAAGATTTGGTTGTATACTGGTGGGAGGAGACTTGCTTATTAGGAATAGGAAAAAACCTGTAGGCTCTAAGCAACTTCCATTCTCCATTCACTTCTCCCACACTTTCAAAGCAAACTACTCTTCCCACCTTCCCCTCTCCATGAGATTAGTGAATGGAGGTCAAGTTTGAAGGGAGAAGTTGAGGGAAGAAGCTTTATTCTAGGGGAATCCTGGTGAATTTTTAACAAGCAGCTCTCCTCCCCCCAAAAAGGGAGCCCATGATCCATTTAAAAGTTTAATCTTCACTATAACATTTTCTTCATCACTTTGTTGAAGTCTGGACAATCCACAAAACAACAAATTAAGCCTTGATTTGTAGCTTTCCAAGGAGTAAAAGCTCATCCTGAAAATTCAACAGTCAGTTTTTATGAGCTCATCTGATCTGGACTCCAGACCACACTACAGTGAAGACCAAACAACTACTACCATCAACCATTGTTAGATTTACGACTGACAGGCTGACAATATTGGGACAAATAACTCCTTTAGTATTGAGGCAGCAATGTTATCAAAAGCCAGAACCCCTATATCTTTTATTGACAATTCTTTTTAAGAAGTGAAAAAAATGTTTTCTTAGTTAAGAGAGCAACTGTTATATTTTAGCAGCATACAAGTTTTTCCCATCCTAATTGACACATACGAATTAGTAGGAATCCATTTTTATTTTTACTACCATCATCATTATGATAATTACTAATTAATAGCAATTATAGCACGCATTTATCAAGTGTGTGCCAAGTGTTATATAGGCACTTTGTACACTGATTTAGTTAAGTTGCCAACAATTTTCATCTTGAGCTCTTTTTCTTTCTCATTAGCTGTTTCCTTCCTAACTTAAGTCCCATTATTCAGTAATTTAAAAGGCTTCACTGATCAGATAAAATGATTTCTGCTCATTTACTTTTAACAACTAAAAGGCCTTCTTTCTTCAAAAGAAATAATAGTGATTATTTGTTATGGGCCTCCTTAATGCTTTTACAATTGAGCAACTCTATGGCTCTGCTAGCAGCCAAGAATATCAGTCAGACCTTTTCAGCAGGCTTTTAAAGCCCTAGCTCCTCCTTGTAAACAGGATATTCATGCCCTGTTTAGTCCCTGGTTGAATATAGATATGGACATATAGCTAATAATCATCCAGATAAGAAATAATGTGGATCCCATTATGCTTCACCAATTGTCTGTTATCCTTGAGTCATTAAAATACGTTAGTCCATTACAGGAACAGGAAATTTTATGACCATCACCAATTGCCTTGTGCTTTACTGTTTGTGTTCAGCAGAGACTAAGGCAAGAAATTCTGTGACTTTAAAACATTTCTCATCTGGCATCAATCAGAAGTTCAAAACCAATGGTTCCCTTTCCACTAAACTGGAGAACCGGAACTATATAGGGCAGGTAATGAGCTCCTAGTCTAGTGTAGTTGAGAGGCAATGAAATGTAGTGGATAGAGATCTGGATTCAGGAAAGAAAATTCAATTCAATTGAACATTTACTAAGCCCCTGATTTTTGTGTACCAGGCCCAGGGGGAAATATAATATTTAGATAAAACATGAGGCCTCTACCCTCTTGGACTTTGTAACTGCTGGGGAAGATGGGAAGAGAAGGAATGGACTGAAAAGAGAGATTGGTGCCCTACCCCAACTCAATCTAAGTCTGAAGATGTGAGTTCAAGACCTCTCTCTTCTGCTTATTAACTAGGTAATTTAGATCAAGTCAATTAATCTCTAAGCCTCAGGTTAGCCATCTATAAAATTGGAATAATATTACTTGTTTTTCCTATTGCCTAGAGCTGTTTCAGATATCAGACAAATACCTAATACTAGAAAAAATTTCTGATACCAGGTATCTATGTGGTATAGTACAAGGGTTAATGTTGAAGAATTATCCATACACATGTTTTGAAAAATAAAAAAAAACTTTAATAAAAAAGCACTACATAAATGCTAGTTATTAATTAACTATTATTAAGTTCTGTAATTTTTTTACAGGCTATCACATAAATCTAAGTTGTTCTAATAATTCACATTACATTGCTAAGAACTTAGACAAAAATAATGATGATAATTACAATACACAGCTATCTTTTAGTACTATTACTTGAGTAATTCTTTGATTTGAGCATATGAGATAAAAATGGAATGGAAACTCATTGCCAGGTATCCTCAGGTCTGTACAGCAAATGTAGATTAAGTAAAAATCTTTTAAAAATATAGTTATAATTTTCTTAGCTATGTACATAGAATGCATATTTAACAAAAGATAAATTTGAAGGTTTATATTTAAGTTCTTCAGTTCAGCTACATGAGTACAAGTCTAAAAGACAGGGAAAAAATCAGATTTTAATTTATTGAAAGGTTCACAGGAGTCAGCAGTAAACATGGAAGTCAAAAAAAATTAACATGGATTTAACTGCCTTTAATAGAGCTATAGCATCCAGAAGAGAGAGATGACAGGCAGTTTGTACTGTATTTTTTTTCTTCCTGAATTCAAATGCCACCTCAGACACATACTAGTTGTATCATCCTTGGCAGATCGCTTAACCTTGTCTGCCTTAGTTTACTTATCTATAAAATGAGCTAGAGAAGAAAACAGCAAACCACTCCAATATTTTTGCTCAGAAAACCCCACATGGCAATTCATTTCATCAATGAAAGTCAAAATCTATCTATAATTTAGTAGATAAGGCTTAGGGAGAGGACTGTGATTTTTTTTATAAACTTTTTATTTTTCAAAATATATTCAAAGATAGTTTTTGACATTCACTCTTGTGAAACCTTGTGTGTCATATTTTTTTTCCCTTTCTTCTCTTCCTCTTCCTTTCCCTAGACATCAAATAATCCAATATAGGTTAAATATATGCATTTCTTCTTAAAGTATTTCCATATTTATCATGCAGCACAAGAAAAATCAGTGGCTGTGATTCTTAGAGGTTAAATTATTTACTTCTATGATATTCTGTCACTTAGATGTTTCACATCTGTATACTGCATTTTGTTTGTTAACTAAACTGTAAATGACATGGCTCTGCCCTAAAATCATAAGGGACAGCGATTGTGCTTTATATAAAATTCTTTGACACCCAGCCAAGTTTGGTGCACAGTGTAGGCACTCAATATATCATTTATACATTGCAGACATTTCTGTGAAATATTTTGAACACTCTGATTTTAGATATTTCTTTTGATTCTAATTAAAATGTTAACCACAAACAACACTGCTGACAGATGATACCAATAACATATCAACCCTGCCTTTAAGGAGTTTCTGGTTTATTGGATGAGAAGATAGACAAAAATAAGATATTTAGTTTGGTTAAGGATTCAGTTCATAGAGATGGAATTTAAGAGTTTGAAGTAGAGTCTGATAAACATTTAAGTATGTACTATATGGCAAATTGGTGGAGCTGTAGATTGTGGAGAAGTATCATCTGGAATCAGGAAAACTTATCTTCCCGAATTCAAATCAGGCTTTGGACACATACTAGCTGTCTTTCTTCAGTTTTTTCATCTGTAAAATGAGTTGGAGAAATAGGTGTCAAATTGCTCCAGTGTCATTGCCAAGAAAACCCATGTTTTAACTGAAATTTGACTGAAAATGACTAAACAACAACTCTCTGAGAAGCACAGTCTTAGTTTGAGGTATGCTGTATAGTTCTGGTTCTTCAGATGCACAATAAAGAAGATATATCAGAATAACTGAAATGAAATAAAAGAATATTATGAGCTCCCCAAAGAGATATGAATAAAATTTTGGAAGGATTTAGAGGAAAAAGAGATAATTTCTTGTAGAGTATTTAGGAAAGCCTTGTAGCCTTTGAACAAGACTTTGAAGGGTGTTTCCTCATGTATAAAATGAGAAATGTTTGCCTGCAGTTGTCTCTAGTCCTAGTATAATATGATTGTGATTTTATGACTGTGGGGATACTATATGTGGAAATAGGAGGAGAAGAAATGGGGAGATCATTATTGTCATAGAGAATGGCATGAACAAAAGCTCCAAAATGAGAAAATGCCAAACATGTTTAGGGAAGATGAATAGTCTCCTTTGGCTTGAGAGTATGAGAAGGAGATTAGTATGAAATAAAGCTGAAAAGCCATGTTGTAACTAGAGAGAAAAAGGGGGATGAAGGGATACCTGATTATTGAGTTAGAAAAGTTTTAAACTTTATTGATATATTCAATGACTATTATGACTTTTTAAAAAATTGTTTCAGGTCTTATCACTGACTACCGGGTAAGTAAACTATTTGCCTGTTTGTTTTATTTTATCTTCTTTTTAAATCATATGTCTCCTCTAAAAAGGAGCATCTATTGTTCTTACATGTGTTCATATATAGTTTTCTGTTACCTATTATCAATCTCAAAATCAATAAATCTACAAAATTATAATTTCTAAGTTACTCCTTTAAAGAAATTAAGTAATGCTCTATCAGGTAGTGTATTACTTTTTCTGTCTCAACTAACCAGTTCTATTAGGTAAAGCCACTAAAAGACAGTTTTATTTTTTCATGTGGTCATTAAACAATAATTTCCAAATATGTAATTGAGATTTCAAAATATCTAGTTATCCACTCTGTTTTCATATACATTAATATTTTCTCTCTTCCTCTGTGTACATACCTCTAAGTGTAATGAATGTACATGATCTTAGTCATAAATAGCTCCTTAAAGTAGTTATGACCTAAGAATGCTAGGAAACAGAAGAGTCAAGAAATCCAAAGACAACTTACTGAGGAGCAGATACCATTTCCATTATACTTCCAAGTAAGGGAAGAGATTATGATACCATGGACAATTGCAATGATGCATACTATTAGATGCTCCCCAGATGTATATGTATAGTGGGGGTTAGGGGCAGATAGAGATGATTCAATTATGTGTTAAAAATTTTTATGATAAGCCAAACATAGATGGACATACCTGTAATCAGAACTATTAGGAAGGCTGAGGATAGAAGATCTCCTGAGCTTGAGTGTTCTGACCTATAATGAACTAAGCCAACTGGATATCTTCTAAGTTAAACATTATTTGTCCACTTGTCTATTGTGGTGAGTCCCTGGAAATGGGAAAAACAGACCAGATTGGAAATGGAGCATTAATAGAATGTTAAAACTTCCATGCCAGTCAGCAGTCACAGTGGTGAGAGAGGAATACCTAGTCTTTTCTTTAAAAGTTTTAAAAAATGGTTACAAATATGAATTGTCATTTATATTTAATAAAAACATTGTGTACTATCCTGGGCTCAGACATTAAGTTAAAAGTTGTGATCCAAATAAAAAATTATTTTTCAAATAACTCTTGTCTCCTTTCCTGCACCCCAGATGCAGAGTAATTTAAATGCTTCTTTGATAGATTGGTTGCAACATTTACTTACCTGGAATGTTCTCTGAACCCAACTCTGCTTTGCAGACCCTTATTAGATCTTTAGGGTGTTAAATCTAGTACATACAAATATACAGGGACAATCTATCTGAAGGAAGGAAAATGTTGTCTTATTCCTCAAATGTTCATTGCACTGTTTTCCCTCTCTTAACTCTACCCACTGTGCATTACTCCCCCCCCAAAAAAAAACAACAACAACAACAACAACAAAAAAAACTATTTGCTTTTCCCATGTAGGCTTGAGAGAGTCAGAATGGAAAGAAAAGAGAAGTAGATTTAATGTTATATCTATAAGCAAAATCATTCATATAACAAGAGAAAAGAAATCTTTTTGCTATTTCTGGACTTTCCAAGGCCATAATATTCACTGACATGTTTCTTATTTTTCTTATGGCTTGGTTTAATACTTCAAAGGAACAACAAGCCCATTTTATCTGATTTATACTGTTCTTGGAATCATTGAGTTTTTCCTATAAGATTCACTGTATTTGGCAGGAAAGAACATCATGCTGACAAATTGCTTTGCTGAACTGGTAAGCTATACATTGAGAAATCACTCTTACCATGTCTTTCTTTGATGAGGTGCTTTGTCCCCATTTTTAGCACTGGCAGATACCACTGGGCCGGAGGTTTCGCTCTCTGAAAATGTGGTTTGTATTTAGGATGTATGGTGTGAAGAAACTACAGGAATACATTCGCAAGGTAATTTTATTTTTATTAACATCTTGGTCTAATTTGGAAAGAGGTGGTATGGGCAGATTTTAAGAACTAAGGAAGTAACTCCTCTCTGTGTCTTCAAATACACAAATGTACACACACAAACTCCTGAGTCCAATCTCCATTGCTGTCTAAGATAATAAGATTCCTGCGGATGATTACTCCAGTCTGGGTATTGTATTGAGAAGCAGGGAGGCAAGAAATTAGGCTTGAATCAAAAGCTTGAGACTCTGAAATTCCCTTCTTCATATGTGTGTGTGTGTGTGTGTGTGTGTGTGTGGTTGTGTGTGTATAAAACTGGCATTCTAAGAACACGCTTTTTTCATATACTTTTACTATGACTTTATACAATGCACATAGCATCTCTTTCATGGATTTGCCCAGTAGATAGATTATAAAGGGTGACTAAAAACCTTGTTTTTAATTGTTTATTTTGAGCAATTAGACTGAGTTATACTGTCTCTAATTTAGAAGCAGAGAGCTGCTAATTAAGAAGTTGTTAAAAACATGATTGTTGAATTGCCAAATGTCCTTTCAAATATGTTGTCAGGGAAGGAATAGATGATTAGTTCTAAAAGGATATATTGATTAAAACGGACACTTTAGATTCTTCTTCCTACATATTCTGGTTTTTGAGGAGATCCATATGTCAATAAGAGCAGTCCACAAAGAGTTATTAGTCATATTTTAGCTAGAGCCTGTCTCATGTAATAGGTTTCCAAGACATTAATAGAAAACAGGGTAGGGGGCAGGACAACTTATTAAGCAATTGATGCATTTTCAATTTGAATTCATACTCTACAGTTCCACTCACCAATATTCTCTTCCTTTACAAAATACATAGCTTCTAAAGACCATTGAGATGCATTTTATAGGATAACAATATGTAAAGAGCAAAAATACATTAGAATAGATTTTATTTAATTATGTTAAACTAGTCTCAAGAGAAATTATGAATTTCATTTAAACATTTTCATATTTAAAAATACTATAAAGCTCACGATATTAATAAATTCATAAAATTAATCATAAAATCATAAAATTAAGTTGTATCACACTTGATATACTTAAAAACAACTTATATTTATAATTGCTTAATTTTCTTGGACCAAATATGTAATGTCATTGATATAAGGAACTCCTAGTGAGACTCCCTCTACCAAGCAGATGATAGAATCATCAGATAGATTTAGTTAGAAGGAAGCTTCCAAGTCAGGGGATGCAAACCCATCATCTTAGAGATGAGAAAGCTAAGAGAAATGAAATGATTTACACAGTGACATGGATAGTAAATATCTAAGGCAAGATTCGAGTCAAGGCCTTCCCTACTGAGTCTGGTGCTCCACCCACTACTCCATGCTGCCTCTGATCAAAGGCTCTTTTGCAATTTATAGATTTATACCTGCCTGGAGGAGAGGGGACTTGCCTAGGGTTGTATAGCCAGGCTATGTTACAACTAGAGCCTCCTGACTTGGAGGTCTGCTGCCATTCTGCCATTCTATATTCCATTAAATTGTGAACTCCCTGAGGGCAAAAAGTCTTTTTTCCTATTTTGTGTCTGTTGCACTTAGCATAGTGCCTAAAACCAAACAAGCACTTAATCAATGCTTATTCATTGACTACATAACTACATTTATAGTTCTAATAAAATATACATAATATATTGTGGTTATATAATAAATACAAGTATTATTATAACCTATTTGACAAATGAACTAATCGTGGTTCATATTAAGGGATTTATCCAAAGTCACAAAACTAGCAAATGGTAGAGCTAGGATCCAAGCTCAGGCTTTCTGATTCCCAGGCCCCATGTTTTTTTTCACTTGCATAACACACTGTTTCTCAAATACTAAAATATGTCACCAACATAGTGGCTGAGTACCTGAAGCCATAAGAAATATAATATTCTTTCAAGGATACTGAAGGTGGAGATGGATTCTCCAACCTCCAGTTCCCATGTATGTCATTCTGTGTTCTCAAGAAATTATACTCAGAATGTATAGGAAAGGTCTAGTATCACTAACTCATGAATCATATCTTTAAATTAGCATCCTATATATATATATACAGATGCATGTGATATAAATATATACACATGTATACAAATATATACTTTTGTATAAATCATATCTATATATTTACATATAATGGGTATAGTGTCACAATATAAAATAAAGCCCTCTGGTTGAAGGAAAACCCTTCGACATGCTATTCTTAGTTTTTTTTTTTCTTTAAGATGCTATTTTACCAAAGTACAGGTAGGAAGTAACATAACATAATGCAATAGAAGGAAAGCTCGACTTAAAGAAAAGACATTTGAATCTCAGCTCTGTTCTTACTCCCTTTGCAATCTTGAGTAAGTCTCAGTTTCTTCACTTGTAAAAAAGAAACTAGTGATGGACTACAGGGTCTCAAATTTCTTTTGACTCTAAAAGTATAATTTTAATAAAATATTTTATAATACATTTTATGATGGGGATCTCTGACCTTGTAAATGTTTATATTTGATTTGGAGCAACAAATTTGAAAAGAGGCATGTGCATCAAAATTAGAAAAGAATAACATTTGTTAAAATAATAATTATCTAGTATTAAAATAAAAATGGATTATGCATATTTACCACTTTCTAAATAAACACCACTTATACATTGTCTCAGTTCATTAAGATGGCTAGTCTATAGTGAATCACTCTAATCACTAACAAAATTGACCTTACTTTATGGAGCAGATAGGTTGTGCAGTATATAGAGCACCAGCCCTGAAGTCAGGATTTCCTGAGTTCAAATCTTGCCTCAGACACTTAACACTTCCTAGCTGTGTGACCTTGGGCAAGTCACTTAACCTCAATTGCCTCAGAAAAAAAAAATTGGCCTTACTTTGACCATCTTCCAATTCCATATTTGTTTCAGCTGCTGTAACAGAATCCCACAGTTTTTTCTCTTCTCAGAGCATTTTCTTATAATATTCTTATTTAATAGTATAGTAAAAATGATTATCTGAATTTTTAAAAATTAGATTGACCAAACTCTAAAGCATACAGTATTTTATCCAGACTTTGCCGACCTATTATTGAGGGTTATTATTTTGTCACCAGTTGTCTTAAAAGAACTCTTTTCTTCCAAAACATTCTTTAGATTATAGCCTCATTTTAAATTTTGTGTGTTTGCTGTCCTTTCAATTCAATGCAAATAGACCAATTAGATAATCTTTAGAGAAAGAGCAAAAGGAATGAGAAAGGATTTGGAAGAATAGGAGAAATGGAAGAGAAGAGAGTTTGAAGAGAATGTGGAGAAATAACAGAGGAAAGGGAATTGATTCTGGGGAGGAAAAGTGGACATTCAGTATCTTTTTAAAGGACCCTGATACTTCTTTCATCTTGAATCATTATATATGGCTAAATGTTTGCATAATTACATAAATATGACATATATAATTGAATCATCATACCATATATACATGTATAAACACGCATTTTTATATGTAAACACTGTCCTGATTCACAACAAGGAAAATGTTAGCTGCAGAGATATAAAAATGAAATAGTGTCATACATGGACGGCAAATACTTCCTGAGCAAATCTATCAGTTGCAAATCATTTGGTGCCCTCTAGTGACATGATTGGCAATTGCTTGATGTTAAATACAAAACTTTTTGAAGTCACAGAACCAGAAAATTAGAGATGGAAGGGGGCCTTAGAGGTCTAGAGCAGAACTTCTTAAACTTTTTCCACTGGTACCCCTTTTCACTTAAGAAATTATTACATAACTTGAGGTATATAAATATGTGAAATAGGTACACAAATTATTTACTGATTTTTTTTATCAATAAAACATTTTATTTTTTTTTGGCTGAGGCAATTAGGGTTAAGTGACTTGCCCAGGGTCACACAGCTAGGAAGTATGAAGTGTCTGAGGCCAGATTTGAACTCAGGTTCTCCTGACTTCAGGGCTGGTGCTCTATCTGCTACAATTCTTTAGTATACATTTAATTTCACCACTTATTAGAGATGAAAAAAAATTGCATACTAATGAGAATTAAAGTCTGATACCTTGTACTATTTGTGATCCCCACATTCAGTTACACAACCCCATATCACAACCCACAGTTTAAGAAGCTTTGGTCTAGAGGTCATCAGGTCCTACCCCAATATTTTATAAAGGAGGGAACTAAGGCAAAGAGTTATTGTCCTGCCAACCAAACTGCACATTTAGACCATAAAATAAGATTTAGAGGTCAAAAGGTTCAAAATTGTTAAGCAAATTGTACAATTTGTTCTCAAATAGTTGCTATTCTTAAATGATTGTAACATGGAAAGTCCAGGGAGATTTCTCATCGACAATAAATAATTTTAACAAGATTTTGAGTTTTATAAAATGTTTAATGGTTGTAAGTGCTTTTCGCTGGAATCACCAGAATTACTTTGGGGGAACTTACTTTTAAAGTCTATGCCTTATTTGTTTTATATGTTTCATTGCTATTCATATTCTGAAATTATTAGAGACTTTAAAAGTAGAAAAACAATTGTCACATTAACAAAAAAGTAATGCTTTGGAATTGTTTTATTTGTTCAGAATGGAATCACATTTATGTTGGACTGTATGACCCCCAACATCTCTTGCACCTTTCATAGTCTGTGATTCTGATGGTATTTGGAGTAAAGAATATTGCAAAATCACAGCAATGTATTAAAGCTTAGAAAGTAATAAATGTTTGTAAGTTACATTGGGATTCAAAATTCAATCCAGTTATCCTTTTCTCTTTCAAGCATGTGAAACTATCACATGAATTTGAATCTTTGGTGCAAAAAGATCCCCGATTTGAGATCTGTGCTGAAGTCGTGATGGGGCTGGTATGTTTCCGAATAAAGGTAAATTTAAAACATTTTTAATAATCTTCCTTTGCTGCTTTTTAACATGATGGAGAGAATAAGACACAAGAACAAGTAAAACAAAAAATCTTTTTAGATGACTAATTTAGTGGGTTGGGCCTTAGAGGGTAAGTAAAATCCATGTAGTGCTCTTTGGGGATTACTCTACCAATCAGGTTGAGGTAAATAATCTGTTCTATGACATTTGAAATTTGACTAAACCTATGGTACAAGGGCATAATGATAAATGTTTAATAACTAGCTCTTCAGAAAACAAAGTACATATAGAACACTTTTAAATTTAATCTACATTATTAACATTTTCTCATCATGTTCTCAAGTCTAAGCAATTTGAAAAAAATAAATCAAATCCTGATTTATTGCATCTAATGTTTTCCTGGGTGTAAATGACATACTGAAAATTTAACAATTGACTCTCACTAACCAGTTTGAACTGACTACCACACTCTTGCTATGGTGTTTTTGTTTTTGTTTTTATTTTTGTTTTAGCACTACATGATAACTTTAGACTCCAAATCAATGAATCTTTAACTCTTCATCACATGGTGTATATATTAAATCTAAGGGCAACTAGACGGGACAGTAGATATAGCACCAGGCCTGCAGTCTGAAAGACTCCTTTTCCCGAGTTCAAATCCAGTCTTGGATACTTAAGAGCTGCTTGACCCTGAACAAGTCACTTAATCCTATTTGCCTCAGTTTCCTCATCTGTAAAATGAGCTGGAAGAAGAAATGACAAATCACTCCAGTATCTTTGCAAAGAAAACCTCAAATGGGATCACAGAAGGTCTATTGTGATTGAAACAATGATACAACAACAACAACAACAATAATAATAATAATAACAAAATTATAAATCTTGGACTCAGGGCAAAGTTCTCACTGGAAGCTTCATATTTGGGTTTCTTCCCATGCTCCTAACTCATGTATAGCAACAATTAACAGAGAAATACTGTGTCAGATGATTACTATTGATAATTTTTGAATTCCCAACTGAATTAGAAACTCATGTCTAGTACTCTAGTGCTTTATTTTCCTAGTGCCCAGGAAAGCTCCCATCATAGAGCAGGCCCCATAATAAATGTTATCAGTGATCACTCAGTATTTTAGTGTCAGACAGGCAGACTTCTTGCAACTCAGTTCAATTTTGCAAACATTTATTAAGTACTACAATGTTATAAATGCTGGGGATACTAAGATAAGAAAAGAATTCTAATCTTAAAGGAGCAGAATAGCATTTATGAGTTCTATAATTCTCAAAGTTCCCTTTTTTTCTTTTTATTTAAGATGCAAGATCCAGATGGAGTATATAAAATTCTTGATAACCATTTAAATTCAAATATTAGAATTCTCTATTGTACACTGCTATTAGAATCTGGCTTTTATATATTTTGTGGCTATTTTAAAGTTCTTTCATAGAATTCATCAGTGTTATTTATCTTGTCAGAGATTTATTCTCTCAAACTTTATCATAAACTTCTCTTGAGACAAATGACACAAAGCTTACCCTCCCTTAGAAATTGGAGAGTTTCAGTCCAGGATTCAGTTGTGGGAGGAGATAGAGACCCCCAAAACACCACATCAGTATAAGGCTGCTTCTGGGCAGGCCTCTGAATGGAGGGCAGCAGAGAATAAAGTATTATGAAGTAGGGACAGAGCTCTCCTAACTGATGATCTTGTGTCTTCTCATTTTAATTAATTTTTATTCCTAGCTAGATGCTAAAAACTGTAAATTATGTGCTATTTGGAGGATTCCAGGTCCTGCAAATATTCTCTAAAATAGGTTTCCTCTAAATTCAGCATTTTAGGATGAAGCCCCGGTTAACCTGCCCAGTTAAAATTATTTTCAACGTGACACATTTTCTCTTTATCACCCTGACAACAACCTTTAGTAAAAACAACACATGAATTACCCATTATAGTAGTGGATTTTTAGACCACCATTATAATATTCAATTTGTTTTAACTAATCACATCAATCAAAAATGTCAGATCAATCAAATTAATTTGTGCAAATAGATTTTCACCCTTATATAACTCAGTGTTGCTGAGGAATAGGTAGATAAATTTCTATGAAGAGCTCCATCAGATCCTCTAAATTAAATCAACATATACTTTAATATTCCATGACTTTCATGACTTTCAAGCAAAAGTGAACAGAGAGAAGGAACCTAAAAATACACTGGGAAATATGGACCCGGACAAAGAAATTAAAGAAGCTAATGGCTTAAATATTATAAAGAAGCTTTGTACTTATGTTCTATGAATATTTTCTTTAAAAAGAGAGTGCTAGACACTAGTATTAAGGCCTGAATAACACCATATCAAATTAAATTAACTGTATTTTTGACAAGAAAAGATTTTATCAATGTGGGAGAGATTTTTAAATCAATTGCTTTTCTCTAATCAAAACTTTTGCTTGTTAAAGCAAAGATCAAAATCAATATTAAATTATAAGAAAGAATAAAAATGAGAAGATATAGGATTCAATTAAAACAGCTCAAACTGAAAATACTTAAACAAAATGATGACATTACTCTAAAAGTGATGAAACAATATTGACCCAGACTATTATAGATACCAAGGTAGCTAAACCAATATAAACCAATGGCCACAAGGAAGATATCCAGATCAGCCTAAAATAGGAGTTTTTAATTTTTTTGTGTTTGTCATGGACCCCTTTGGCAGTGTGGTGAGGCCTCTGGAGGTATAAAATTGGAAGGGGGATAATAAATAAACTGGAGGAAATGTGAATATTTCTAAAGCAACTTTTTACCATCACAAAAAGTGAAGATACCACATTTGGACTCTATCATCACAATTCCTAAAGAACTACTTGTGAAAGTAGAAATGTTGCTAAGAAAACAAAAGTGGAAAGAAAAGCTAGATTGCAGCAAATAAATACCAAGGAGCTTCATGTTGAGGGTGACACAATTTTGATGGCAATGAGGGATCATTTGGCAAAACATTTGATAAAGAGGTCAATATGAAAGACATGAAAAAGTTGGCCAAAAAAAAGATCAGAAAATAACAATTCATCACCCATATGTAAACATTTTGTAAGACTAATCTACATATATGTTGATGAATATATGAGAAGGGATAAACAGACTTTCATAAATATTACTTTACAGCTGACTAAATGTTTATACTTACACAATTAGTTAAAAAGCATATATAATACCAGATATCAGTGTGATTACTATTTGATTATATGTAGGCAGTTAACTCAATAGGACAACATGTGGCTATAGAGGCTCTTGTGCAACAAGATGTTTCCCATGCATATGCTAAAATCAAACAAAATTCCTCAGAAGATGCAAGTGGAAAGATTTTGTGATTGTTTATATATATCAAGTTATGTATAAAACAATGAGATGCATGCTCATTAAAAGCAACTTGGAGAGAAATATGACCATCACAGAGTCCAAATGGAAGCAGGATTTCCTATAGATGAGAAAATCCTTCAGATACTCCTATTTGCAAATGACATACATGATAATTACATTAAATCCTATAACATGACAGGTATCTATAACCACTCAAAATATTTCAGGATATTCATATTTTAACTATTTATACAGAAAAAACCAAAAATGCATTATTGTCCAGATTATGATATACATTTGGATTTTCCATTTCTTGAGGATATGTCTTGCACAGGCTCCAAAGTTGAACCATGAATTGTTGTTGCCCCTAGATGGCAGGAAATCCACTACATGTTAATTATGTTAAAATACTTGACAAATCAAATATATGTATACATATTTCCATACTTATCTTGTTGTGCAAGAAAAATCGTATCTACAAGGAAAAAAAATCTGAGAAAGGAAACACAATGCAAGCAAACATCCATAGAGGGCATGAAAATGTTATGTTGTGGTTCACATTTCATATCCCTCTCTCTGGGTGTATATGGCTTTCTTCACTGAACAATTGGAACTGGTTTGAAGCATTTCATTGTTGAAGAAAGCCATGTCCATCAGAATTGATCATCATATGGTATTGTTGTTGCTGTGTATAATGATCTCCTGGTTCTGCTCGTTTCACTCAGCATCAGTTCATGCAAGTCTCTCCAGGCCTCTCTGAAATCGTCCTGCTAGTCGTTTCTTTCAGAATAATAATATTCCATAACATTCATGTACCATAATTTATTCAGCCACTCTCCAATTGATGGGCATCCATTCAGTTTCCAGTTTCTAGCCACTACAAAAAGGGCTGCCACAAACATTCTTAAGGCTGTATTATCTTAAAGACATTATATAGTGCATTTAAGCTTCTCTTTGGATCAGAGAGCCATCAGTATTCTTCTAGCGATACTCAATTGTTATGAATCATAGACCATTACAGTGTCTGATGAATAAAAATAAAAATTAGCCAATTCAAAGGGTAATGGAGAGATGCATGGTGGACATAAATTGGTTGCAGCATATTAACAACAAAAATTTATGAACAAGAAATGAAGAAAATGGCATCACAATAGGATATGACTAGAAAAGGAAGAAGTCAGTTAAGTAACCAAAGTGAGTGATAACTGGTGGAGAGCCTTTGTGAACTCTTGGTATCCTCCACATAATGTGAAGGGATCCACAGGAAGATACTCCCCTTCCCAATCTATCCCCAGATCCATAAGTACATTGCTCCTGAAAGAGACATTTTGGGCAAAATTTATAAGATACACAGGACCTGAGAAAACATTACTGGTTATAATCTCCATCACTGGAGGGAATACCTACATTGATGAACTCACAGTTCTATTGACATATCAAGGAAGATTTACTACCTTTAGGATATTTGTTGGAAGGAATCTAATAGATAGCCTAATTTTATGGATGAGGAAATGAGACTTAAAATAATAAAGTGATTTTACCAAGATTACATGGATAGCAAAAACAGCCAGATTTTAAGCCCATTTCCCTTAACTTTTTGTACATTACTTCTGTGGCCCATTGCTCATGTTCCAATAGATGATTTATTCAATTCTATTAACCAGATGTCCATTAATGTGCAGACTGATGTCTAGTACATGTTCACTCTGAGAGAAGAAAATTACCTTAAATGGATCCAGGATATTGTGGTGTTTCTTCCAGACTATGTTCATCTGATACAGTTCCTAAAAGGCTCATAGAAATGAGCTTTTATAGTGAAGCTTTTCTAAAGCCTTTTAAAACAGTTCCCAGTTGTTTCTGTAACATAGTGAATGTTAACAGACATTTCTTTCTGAGCTCTTCAGTTGCCTAAGTGACTTGGTCACTTATTTATTTATCTTTTGATTGTTTATTGAGGAGTCAAACTGCATGTCTGATAATGAGAGCTACAGTAGAGCCTCCTCAGAGCCTAAGAAGGAAGGGAGTTTCTTTTGTGTTGGCTCTTTCATTAGAGAGAGGATCTCCTGCTGTGGGAACAGATGCAGCATATATAGAAGTGTATGGAACTCTTGGAAAAGGTCTTTTGAACAGAGCTGCATTTGTTTAAACACACAGCCCCTGACAATGGGAACTTTGACAAGTCTGCTGAAAGATTGGGAGGTACAGGGCCAAAGGACCCTCAAGTAACACTATTTTCTGAGCATATCCTCTTCTATAGAACAGGTGGGCATTCATTCATTGCTTGGTCTAATGGAGTCTACCAGCTATGGGAAATACAGGCATGGTTGAATATTCATGATACAGAATTGATGAACTTATTTATTTTCTTTTCTCATTCTTGAAGAATTTGAGTAACTTAAGTTGTTTTGGTAGCCTTGTTTTTTCTAACTTAATTTTTTTTTCTTTTTTCCTATGCATTCAAGAAAAAAATCAACATATAATTAACAAAATAAAAGATTGTGAACCTGGGAACTTCTATTACATACAGTATTGAAATATATATTAAATTTCATCAGATAGTAATAAAATTAACCAGTTCATGTGGCCTGCTGAATTTTTCATCTTGTGTGTATTTAAAAATGTTTTATTAATTCTCTCTGTCCTTTTGAACCTTTAATACTTTTTTTTTACCCACCATATCAACTCTCCCTAGAACCAACTTAGCTTGTAATACATAAGCACAGTTAGAGCCAGTTCTTGAAAATGTGTCTGATTCTGTACATTTAGGCCATCAATTTTCAGACAAATAGGCAGAAAGTATAATTCATGATTGGTCTTCTAAAATAATAATTAATAACTATATTGGTGATAGTTTTAAAGTCTTTCCAAGTGAATTTTCAGGAATAGCATTATCAAAAATGTTAATTCCAATGTGCCTGTGGTCTGGTAGTTGAGAAAAAAATCATCTTCCATTGTAACTAAACACTTTTATCTGGTATATGACATAAGGCAAACTTGCACAAACTGTATAGCATTATTTGAGCCAAAATATTCTCCCTCTACTCAACCTATGTCCCTTTATTATTTGTCTTTGTAGCATAGATGAAACAAGATGTGAAACTCATGTATTAACAACCAACCAGGAGGTTTGTATTTTGCAGAAAGAACTTTTTCTCTGAAGTAAACAATTTATTTTTTTTTGAGGTAGGAGGGCTTAAACAAAGTTAGTAACAGTTAAAAAATGTTGCAGTTGATTATTCTTTTAACATTTGGTCAGTAAGAATGTTGACATTGTTTGAAAGAGAATAAACACAGATATGTAAACAGATAGATTACTTTTTACTCTTCTTTCTCTTTAATTCATCCTTTCCTCTCTTCCTCCTGAATGTGAACTTTTTTGTCCTTTATATGTTTTTTTAGGGATTAATTTAATCCAACAAAATCTTTTAAGAGTCTGCTTTGTGAAATGCACTCAACACAATGGCTGTGGATGCAGGGATGAAATTAGACATAAATATCCTTAAGGAGTTTACAATCTGGTAGAATCAGGGTGTGCTGATAAAAGTTTAACAAACTATCTGTCTGGGGGCAAAGGCTAGGGACATAATCAGCACATGCTTTTAAATTTAATCTGAATTATTAAAATTTTCTCTATCACATTCTTAAATCTAAATAATCAAGAGAATAATAAATTCAGCTCTAATATATAACATATGCTGATTTCCAAGTTATAAATGTTCACACTGAAAATTTAACAATAGCTCCCATGAGTTGGCACAAGCTGGTTCCAGTACACCCTGAGAATGTGTAGGATAGAATGGATAAGATAGACACACATAGTTATAATATGAATTAGAATATAGGTATATCAGAAAGGTCCATTATAAACAAAAGAGATTTGAAGAGGAAAAGAATACTTTTAGTTGGGAATACTTCATGAAGGAGGTTGCACCTGGACTGAACAGGGAAGGGGGAAGATTTGGGGATATGGAATCCATTCAAGAGGTAGGTTATGGCAAATGTTACAGAACTAGAGGTAGTAGCTACAGACTATTCTGCCTCATCATTCTTCCCCTTCTCCTTGCCCTGCATCTGATCAGGCATCTTTCAGCTCTAAAGCTCACTATCTAGCCAAAATCCATACCATTCCCCTTCATATACTTCATATTCTAGCAAAACTAACAAAAAAAACCCTATTCCTCATCTCATTCTGTACTCTTGGTCCTCCTTGCATTTTTGTAGGTCTTCTTGTATGACTGGAATGTAGTTCCTCTTTAATTTTGCTGTCAAAATCTTTTCATTCAAGACTTAGTGCAGGTCTTTTTTTTTCATAAAGTCTTGCCTCATCATCCCAATTGAAACTGATCTCCTTCTTTACTCAAATTCTCCTAAGATACTTGGTCTGGAATGCATTGAGCCCTCATCACAAAACTGAGCTGAATAATTTAATCAAAAATTATAATTAGAATTGTTCTTAGAATCGCCTACTTCCAAGGGTGCCGAGGTAAACCAAAACATAGACTAGTTCACAAGATTAGTAACAACAACAATAATATCTGAGACTTAAATAGCCCTTTAAGGGTTTTTAATAAGGTATTTTTAAAAAGAATGGCTTTTTATTTTCAAAATATATGCAGATAGTTTTCAACATTCACCCTTGCAAAACTTAAATTTTTCTCCCTCCCTCTACCTTCTCCCCTAGACAGCAAGTAATCCAATATAAGTTAAACATGTGCAATTCTTCTAAACATATTTCCATATTTGTCATGCTACATAAGAAAAAATCAGTTCAAAAAGGAAAAAAATGAGAAACAACCAAAAAGGGGAAAAAATTATGTTGTAATCCACATTCAGTCCTGACAGTGCGCTTTCTGGATGCAGATGGCTCTCACAATGAATCACCTCATTGCTGAAAAGAGCCACTTCTCTCAGAACTAATCATCATATAATTTTGTTGTTGTGTACAGCGTTCTCTTGGTTCTACTCACTTCACTTAGCATCAATTCATATAAGTATCTTTTATCCTGCTGATCTTATATTATAGAACAATAATATTCCATAACATTCATAAATTATTTCAATCTCCACATCTTTCTCATTTGACTCTTCTCAACTAATACATTTACCACCTCATTTCAGGCCCCATCCTCTTTCCCCTAGATTATTACAATAGTCTCTTAATTGATGTCTCTGATTCTAGTCTCTCCACATTTGTCTATGTGTAATTTTCCTTAATCATTAAACAGACTGTCACTGCTTCTAAGATAAAATATAAACTCTTCTATTTATTTTTGAAATCCTTTCACAAGTGGCTTTATCCTATCTTTCTAGCCTTATGTCTTATAATTCCCTTATTATGTCTTATAGTCCCTATTGTACTGTATGATACAGCCAAACTGGCCTCTCAATTCCTCATGCACAGTATTCCATCTCCAGTCTACATGTCTTTGCATTTCCTATTCATCTGTACCTTAGAAAGTCCCTCTTTTCCTTTAAGATGCTCCTCAAGCAACATCTTCTGCATGAAACCTTTCCTGATCGTCCAACTGTTAATGCCCTCCTTCCCAAACTGCCTTGAATCTGGTCACTTTGTCTTTAAGAACTTTATACTGCATTTCCACATATTTGCACTTGTTTATTAGCTCCTTGCATTATTTCATTTTTTTTCTTTGTATTTACATATTCCTAATGATTGCCTAACATACTGCCAGGCTTTAGCAAGTACTTAATAAATGCTTGTTGACTGAGAGATAAGTAATAGCTAGTCAAGCCCCTACCCAACCCCTGAAAAATCTTAAGTAAGCAAATTTTGAAGTCCTAAAGCAGCAACAAATGACTCACTTTTAAAAATTCTTTCAGGGTTCCAATGAACTGAACAAAGCACTTCTTGAAAAAATAAACAAGGCCAAAAAAATCCATTTGGTCCCATGTCACCTTAGAGACAAGTATGTTCTGCGCTTTGCTATTTGCTCTCGCACCGTAGAGTCTGTCCACATCCAGCAGGCCTGGCAGCACATTACAGAACTGGCGACTGAGCTGCTGAAAAAGGAAAATGAGAAGAAAATGAACCAGTAATAGCAGGTGAATATGTCATTAGTGTGTTTCATTCCATGGCTTATGTTGAGGTAAAAAGCCCAATTGGGTAGTAGGTGTCTCCAATTCTAACTCCAGCATGAAGTATAAGGTCTCTCAAGTGCTTGCTGATTTCCATATTCTGGTCATGATGAAAAAACAGATCAAGTGCAGAATCAGAAAATATGGACACAAATCCATCTTTACTTACCATCTTTGTGACAATGGATGCCATTTAAACTCTCTGAGTCTGAATTTCCTCAAATATAAAAGGGTTTGACTAGATGACCTTGAAAGTATTTTCATTTTTGATCTTATGATTGTTTGGATCAAAACAAGAGAAGGGAAATGGTGGTAAATCAAAACATTGTGACCATTTTTATATCTTTACAGAGGCATCTAGGTTGTACAGTGATTAGAATTTTGAACTTGGAATTGAGTAGACCTGAGTTCAAATCCAGCCTCAGAAACTTAAAGCTTAGCTGTATGATCCTGAGCAAGTCACTTTAACTTCTGTCTACCTCATTTTCTCATCTGTGAAATGGGGATAATAATTGCACCCATCTTCTCAGGTCTTTTTGAGGATAAAATGTCATACTATTGGTAAAAATACTTTGTAAAATTTGAAGTATTATACAAATATTATTATTGTTATTATCATATTAAAATTATATGCTATTTCCCCATAAGATAAACTATCATGTATGTCTAATAATTTCCTCTATTATTATTCTTATTTAAAAATATAATAAAACAGTTAAATAAAACATTAAGATGGTAAGGTCTGGATAAATGCAAGTCAATGCAAATAGGGAATGGATAATTTAATGTGCTAATGTCCTAAAGCAGCAACAAATGACTCACTTTTAAAAATTCTTTCAGGGTTCCAATGAACTGAACAAAGCACTTCTTGAAAAAATAAACAAGGCCAAAAAAATCCATTTAGTCCCATGTCACCTTAGAGACAAGTATGTTCTGCGCTTTGCTATTTGCTCTCGCACCGTAGAGTCTGTCCACATCCAGCAGGCGAGGAATATGAAATTATTGAAAATTTAGTGGAAAATGATGCTTATAATACTTAGACTTTTACTACTTGAGAAAGATGAATCTTTTTGCCACTAGGAAAAGTCAAAACAAAACAAAACAAAACAAAACAAAATGCTCAAATCACATATGCAGAAAATATTAAAAATAGAAATAAAGCCTTGTTAAGTGGATCTTAACTGTCTTGGGAGGGAGATGAAGTGTTTTGTTCAAGGAACTGCAAATAGGCTGCTATCGCTGGATGGAAGAGTAGATATTCGGTTAGGTCAAAATAAGGTGTAAAAAGACTGGAAATGTGTGTGGGAGAGAGGAAGAAGGGTGTCTAGATTACAAAAATCTTCTAACCTCAAACAGAGAATTTTATATTTGATCCTGAAGGTGATATTTTGATCTACTTTCGTTGGAGTTTAATAAATGGGGTCAAGAGTAAGCAGAATGAGGAAGAATCTGCGCTTTAGAAAAAATTCACTGTGGTGTCTGAATTTAGGATAGAGAAGAATAGGAAGAGACTTGTAGAAGGCTATTGCAATAATTCAGGTGTGAGGATAAGAGGGTTTGCAACAAGTTGGTGATTGTATGAGATGAAATGAGGAAGTATATTTGAGAAAGTCTTAAAGATGAAGTCAACAGGCCTTGGCAACTGATTGGATGTGGGATGTGAGAAATAGGAGTCAAAGACGATTCTTGTGAGCCTTGGTGAGTGAGAGGATGGGGTGCTTGAAAATGAGAGGGAAATTGAGAAGAGGGGGATACTTGCTTCAATTATTTAAAAGCATTATTCTGAGAAGGGTCCCTAGGTTTTACCAGACTGCCAAACAGGTCTATGACACACACAAAAGGGCTCAAAATACCTGCTTTATGGTAACAATATTCTTGTTAAGTCAATCAAGAGCAAGAACTATTTCCCATTTTCCAGATAGAGAAAGAATTTTGCATTGACTAGCTCAGATTCAGAGTATTATTAGAGAAGTCAGAACTATAGTTGGGTTTTAACACAAATGTCCTTATTTTTAGTTCAAAACTTTTTTACACTGTATAGTAACATTTATTTGATTTTTTAAAAAACGGCTCCTTTCCCCTGCTTTCAAAATGAAAAGAATTATGTAAAATGCTTATTATATGTCATAGTTAATATGTCTACATTTAGAATAGTGATATACAATTAGATTATATTTATTATTTTATTTTTTCACAGAGACAAAGAGATGGAATGGAACACATATATAATTAAAAAGTAAAAATCATCATGACTGCATAGTAATTTAAGGAAGCCTACAACTTTCTCTGAAGCTGCTCAGAAACATCAACCTGGAAACATTCATTTAGCAAAGATCGATCAAAATGGATGCTGGGTTCTTTTTTTCTTTAGTCTATCAGATTTTTAATTTGATTCTGATATTTTGCAAAAGTTAGATTATTACAAAGCACCTGAACTATGAATATTTTCTAAATGTCTTAACTATAATCACAAACTACCCATAAAACTAAACTACCCTTTGTGAGATGAAGTTGTATGGTTTTGAACAGTTTCTGAAGTTATTTGTGATGATGCATTAAGTAAAATTATTGAAAGGGTATCATGGACAAATTGAGTTTATGTAGCTTGATGTTATAGCTATAGTCTTTCAGAGATTTTTTTTTGATGTGCCTATATGTTTAATAAACAACTTTGATGTGCTGGCATAATTGTGTCTGTTGGCTTGCAATACTTAATTTCCAAAGTAATTTTACAATCTGATGAACTAAAATAAGTCTGAGACTGCTAACAAAAGTTGATTTGTATCAAAGGTCTATCTACTACACACACATACACACTTATATATACACACAGGCAAAGCAGGGGGGAAAAAAGGAGGTTCTTGGCTTTAACTATGTTGTCTTTATTAGAAGAGAAACCACTTCAACTTTTCTGAGCCCTGGTTTCTTACGTGACTGGCATTAATAATAATGACATTAGACATTATGACATTAGAAAGAATGAAAAAAAATCCCTTTAAATGTAAATACGATCAAATGATTTATATTTTCTTCCCAAATTTCTTACTGCTCAAAGTGTTTATGGGGAGGGGGTAAATTAGATATTTGCCTAGGACCATATTTCCCCTTCTCTGCAATTATTATCTGTAATGTCTTAAAGGATTTATGGCAATTAAGATATTGAAGTACAATGTCAAAAAGCTTGAAAATCACATAAATGTAGAGTTTACACTTTTTGTTTTGGGGAACTGAGGTATTTTCACTTTTAATTTTGTTGTATTAATAGTGTTCAGTCATTTAACTACATTTAACTGGCTTAGGCATGGAGCAAAGCACTTCTCTGATAATGAATGGGATCAAGGATAAGCGGAGTGAGGAAGGATCTGTGCTTTAGAAAAAATGCACTGTGGTGTCTGAATTTAGGATAGACTAGAATAGGAAGAGACTTGTAGCAGGCTGACCAATCAGTAGGCTATTGCAATAGTTCAGGTGTGAGGATAAAAGGGTCTGCAACAAGTTGGTGACTGGATGAGAGGAAAAAAGGAAATATATTTGAGAAAGACTTCAAAGATGAAGTCAGAAGGCCTTGGCAACTGATTGGATGTGGGATGTGAGAAATGTGAGAAATAGGAGTCAAAAACGATTCCTGTGAGCCTTGGTGAGTGAGAGGATGGGATGCTTGACAATGAGAAGGAAGTTGAGAAGGGGGGAATGGCAGAATTTACCCCTCATAATCAATGAATTGTCATGTGTTGTCAGGTCTACTTCTACAATATGTCTTGAATCTTTCCTTTACACATTCACTGTAACCATTCTATATCATTTTTTATGCCTTGACCACTGTATACCCTCGTAAAGAGTTTTCCCCTCTTAAGTCTATTCATTCCTCAGATTCATCCTTTATATTATATTAATTACTGTTCTGATCAAATCATGTAAGTATAAAATTTGAGAGTTGGCCCTAATTGACCATTTAGCCCCACCCATACGTGGACAAGAATTCCTTCTATAACAAATCTAACAAATCTACACTTTGCTGGAAGAACTTTATTGAGGAATCTACTATTCCCTTTGGATAGTCTTAATTATTAAGTAGTTTTTTTGCTTATGTCAAATCTCATTTTATCTCTTTGAAATTTCCACTGATATTACTCCTACTTCTGAACCCCAAAGCCAAACAGAAAAAGTTTAGTCCCTCTTCTATGTTGACAATCCTTCAAAATAGTTGAAGGTAGTTATGTCTCTTCTCATTACCATCCCATCCCAAATGGTTTCATCTCCTAGCTAAATATCCCAAATTTGTTCAATCAATCTTCATCTAGCATTAATTTGAAGCTCTTTACCAGGTGAAGTGCTTTCCTCACTTGAGCACCACCTTCCCATTTGTCAGTGTCCTTCCTAAAATTTGACAAACTTAAAAGCGACATTTCATATGTAGTCTGATTAGAGCAGAGTACAGTAGAATGATTACCTCCTTGTTCCTAGAAGCGATACTTCTCAGAAAGCAACCCTATATCCTATTTACTTTCCTGGCTGCCATGTCATACTGTTGTCTTTGAGCTCACACTCCCCTAACCTGCCAGTTCTTTTTCATATTAACTCCTATCTAACCATATCTTTATCATCTTGTACTTGTGAAATTGCTTTTTAAGAAAAAAATGTAACTTCACAAGTACAAGATAGGGGAGGCATGACTAGGCAGATTTTATCTGAAAAAGATGATTGTTGTAGTACTTCAGCTTTTAATAAATAAAAGATTATTTTCTGCCTCTTCACAACATTAAATTGTTGTTACACAGGTGAAGCATCATTCTGTATTGTGCAAAAGAAAATCTGAACTTTTATATTCATACTATAAAATATTTTAGTAACAAATTGTCCTAATCTCATATGAGAGCTATTTTTCATACGCATTTATTTGCTGAATATATTAAAGCACAGTTCTTTTAGGTATGAGAAATAGCAACAATATCTTTTATAATTTGTTAATATAAATTTTTTTCTTTACAATCCCCTCCATTTTTTTCTGCCCTTTTTAATCACTAAATTGCTTCACATGAAAATATCCTTAAAGAGACAAGTGTACCCTTTGAGTGGGATATATTCCATTAAGAGGACATGACAGTTCTACTATACTCTGCCTTGACCAGGCCAGGAGTATTGTGATCTTGATATTCTTCTTTTCAGAAACCTTTGATGGATCCTAAAGGCCAACCAAACTCCTGTTGGTTCTTTTCCCATTTATTCCTATATATCTGCCTGTTAAAGTCCCTTCCTTCTTTTAAAGGTCAACTTAAATGGCTGCTTTTTCAAGAATCCTTCTCTTATCTGACTTCCTCCAGTTAAAAGTACCTCCCCCTTCTTAAATTTCCCATAGTACATTGCATGGGTTTTTTCTTCATAGTTCTAATACTATTATAGCACAATTATTTGTTTATGCCTTTCTCCTTCAATCATTTTTAAGTCTATTCAAACAAAACATGTGCTCTGCCTTTACTCAGTCTATAAGGCCAGAGCCTTTCAATCAGTCTAAATGATACAGGTATCTGAATTTTTGATAGAAACAATATTAGAATATTTGGTTACATTTATTGACAAAGGTTTGATGTTCATCATTTTATAGAAATGATCCCAAAATCTTTATTGAATTTAAAGGATAGAACTGTATTTTGACCAATATAAAACTTTATAGTTTCAGTCAATTAAATTCAGTCAAATATTTTTATAGAATTTAAGTGATAAAATTGTATTCTGACCATTATAAAACTTTATAAAGTTTCAGTCAATTAAATGGTAACTGATCACATTTTACTATTGTAATTTCTGTTGAGTACTTATTGTACCAAATAATGATTATTTTATTTAAGGTCATAAGATTTTTTTTTTGCTGAGGTAATTGGGGTTAAGTGACTTACCTAAGGTCACACAGCTAGGAAGTGTTAAGTGTTAAAGATCAGATTTGAACTGAGGTTGTCCTGACTTCAGGGCTGGTGCTCTATTTACTGTGCCACCTAGCTGTCCCAAGGTCATAGAATTTTAAAAGATGAACTTCGGTTTATTTCAACAGTTAACTACATAGAAAAATTAGGGAATATTAGGTCTACTGTATTAGATGGATTCAGAAGGCTTATTGAAGAAAGAAGTGATCAAGTTTTCTGGGGATCATGATTCTGAGAGAGAAAAAACAACATTAAGCACTGATTATATGTCAGACATTTGTGTTTTTTAAACATTGTATTTCATTTGATCCTCATAACAATCCTGTAAAATAGATACTATTAATGTAATATGATTTTGAGGTCCCCTGATTTTAGGGAAGACTTCTGTTCTAACAATAAGTCAGTAATCCTAAATATTCTGACTTTGGAGTCTGCCTCAGGGACTTCCCACACTCCCAATCTAAAAACAACAATCTGATTCTGAATACATTACTCCTCAATTTATTGCTGACTGTCAAATAGCTTATCTGTTGGTCAATGAAAACCAAAATCTGGAGACCACTCCCTGGCCTTATTTCTGGGCCATAGAATTAGCATGTCAGTGATAGAAAGCTGCAGCTGTTTTTTCTCTCTTAGGACTTTACTACATTCTCTTGGAATTTAGTTCACTTTGTAATGGCATTATAATTACAATAAAACTTTGCCCCTTGACCAGAAAATGGGTTCAAACCTGCAAATTCTTTTGAGATACCTCACGATAACAGTCTACGACCCCAAACTCTTGGAATCCCCTTTCTCAACCTTAACATTTGGTGACCCATATGGGGAGAGTCTAACTTCCCCTGGCTTGATTCCCTGCTTGTCAGGGTAAGCCTCCCATTTTTCCCCACAATCCTATGGCAGGACACTTAAGCCACTGGGTTTGTTTGGGTCATCATGAGCTCCACGTTCAGCAAGTTTTCCTTGACTGGCGATACCCAGACTGGGAAATTCTTGCAATTTTGGCAAAGTTAACCTTGCCACCCTTTCACCTTCTTTGGGATGCTATAGGATAACTTTTGGCAAAATTTTATGACTTTTGGCAAAGATGGATCAGTCCTCTTTCGTGTCATTTTGTCTGTTTCTGCATCTCTGGGTAGAATGTCTGTGTCATGTTTGTTCTGTGAGCTACATTTTGTTGCCTGGAAAGATTTAAAATGCAACCAGCCAAAAAAAAAAAATACCTCTATTCTGTGGTTGGAATGTTGGGAAAATTTCTTAAAAAGCCTAATTTTTTTCTGTGGACTTCAGCTCTGGCCAAGCTGAGGGCTACACAAAAAAGTTAGCATTAAAATTCAAAATAACATTTTAGCAGATTCTCAAAATTTTGAAAGCAATGATAAAGATGTTTGACAATTAGTCATTTTAAGATTACAAGAAAAATGCCTGAAACATTGGGGATAATTTCAGGAATTTACCCCATTCTGGAAGAAAAGGAAAAACAAACTAGGTAAATAGCAACTTTTTGCTAACCCTTCCTTGACTCCTATCTTGTCCAGAGTTCCATTCTGCTCCTTTGGGTAAGCACTCCAGAAGGTATTAAGGGACCCTCTCCACTCCCTGGAGTAGTCTTGAGTTATCTCAGTTGTGGGAATTGCTAACAAGATCAATATAACCCCTCTTCAACAATGAGATGATTTAAACTAGTTCCAATTGTTCAGTGATGAAGAAAGCCATATACACCCAGGGAGAGGCCTGTGGGATCTGAGTGTGGACCACAATATAACATTTTCACTCTTTTTGTTGTTGTTTTCTTGCATTTTGTTTTCTTACTCATTTGCTTTCTTTTTTGGATCTGATTTATCTTGTGCAGCAAGATAATTATATAAATATGTATACATATATTGGATTTATCATATATTTCAATATATTTAACATGTATTGTACTACCTGCCATCTAAGGGAGGGGGTGGAGGAAGGAGGGGAAAATTTGGTACAGAAAGTTTTGCAAGGGTCAATGTTGAAAAATTACCCATGCATATGTTTTGCAAATAAAAAGCTTTAATAAAAAAATAAAATATCAATATAGCCCAAGTCCCTCTGTTTGCTAGCCCCTCTCATCTCAGATCAGATTAAAACTCAAATTCTGCCTCACATATAGAAATAGAGGAAGTAGCTGTGGAAACCCCACACAACCCACTCTAGCTTGGGGAAATGAGATGGAGTGAGGGTCAGATTCTATGGTCAGCATCCCCTGATCCATGGCAGCTGAAACTACAATCAGAGGAATATCCTGGCACCAGACACCTCAACTTTCAACAGGTTCTGTCCAGGAACTGCCTGGGAAGAATTTGGGTATCCCTGGCACCTCCAGTATGGCAGTGTGAGGTGAGAAAACCACTCAGCCTCTGCATTTGGTAAGACTACTATTCTGTTTCAATTATGGATATGTATTAGCTATGTAACTTTAATTATAATTATGTACATGTAATTATAATTAACAGTATACATATGTAAGTATAATTAATAACTATTTTATCTCTTCCCAGTTTTTTGAATTGTAAAGAGAAATATTTGTTGTGAAGACCACCTTATTGCAAAAGTGCTTAGTATAAAACCTATTACATAAATGTTAACTGCTTCAGTTATAATTGCTTCATATTTGATAACTTTATGGATTTTTTTAGATATGACCAACTGATAAATGATTTTTTATGTGTGTGTAAAATAATCTGGGAATTTATTTGAGATATGATAGTAAAAGGAATTTTAAAGGAGCTCTAATTAAAGCCCACTAAAGGGATGTGCAAATTGTAATGCATTGATAGTGTTAACAGAAGAATTTGGAAATTTTAGGAAAACAGAAAAACAGTTTGTGATTAGTTTAAAAACTCTAGTTATTTAGAATCAGACTTCTGAGGGCCCTGTCAGTAGAAACTGGCACCTTATTCCTTTTCCTGGCTCACAAAAGAGAAATGATTTGCGTAAATTGGAAAATAACCAAATTCTAATTCAGTTTGTCTAGAACATTTAATCAGAATTTAGGGAATCTTATTAACTAAAGTTAAATCAATTTTAAATCTGTTCTATCTCAATTTTAAAGATTGTCTTGTTTTTTTCCCTAGAACAAAAGGGAAACATTTAAGGGAATACAAACTACAGCTAAGACTATTTGGCTATTACTTAGGAAAATTCTAAAATTGTTAACTAAGCTATTTGGATTTATTGTCATCATGCTAAGCTTTATCAGTTTACCTCCAAGTATGGGATGTGCAGTACCTTTTCCCTCCTTCACAGAGTGGGGGGGGAGGTATCAAACAGTACAATCCACAAAAACACTAAGGATATTGGGGTGGGCAACAACAAGCTCAGCCCCTTCCCTGGGATCTCTGTCAACTTCCCTTAATTTGTAATCTTGCCAGTTTTCTTGAAATCATCAAGGTAAGCAAGGTCAACAGCCCTGAGAAATAAGCCTGTTTAAGATTTATAGTTTTTAACCAAGGAATGCATTTACTAAAGATTTATAACCCTGTATAACGATTGAACCTTTGAACCAGGAAAAGTTAAAACATAAAAAACATGCTAAACAAAATCTCCTACGTGTGAAAGTCCTGATGTATCTATCTAGCTCTAAGCTGGGATGAGTAGAATTTGCTATTAGAAATAGAATCTCTTGGGACTGTAACTGATATTTTTTTGAGTTCTGAATCTGATTGCCTGATCATTAAGTCAGTAGCTTACCCTTCAAGAGGAATGCCATAAATTTCTAGGTGGACGTCTTATCTAAGCAGGAGTTGAGAGAACCACCTTAACCTCTGCTTAAGGTGGGATCCTTCTGACTCAGTTTCGCAGTTCTGTTTCTTTGTTTCCCATCTGATTATTTCTGAGTCTGGCCAATTATTACTGCATGATTGGCTGTTAAACAGACCTAAGGATGCTTTCCTGTCATGTATGTGCTCTCAGACTGAGACCTGAACGACCTGTTTGATGCTATTATAATCATGTCCCTGTTTTTTCCTCTTATAGCAAATTTCTATAATCAGAACAAATGGTCAGTAGAAGCCATGAGCCCACTACAAGTATCCCAGGGGATACTTTAGATCTTAAAGATGCTTTCCTTTACATACTATTGCATAAAGATTCACAATTTCTTTTTGCCCTTGAAAGGGCAAATTAAGGGGAATGTAACCAATTAACATGGGCAGTCTTGTCCATAACATGGAGGTAGCTCAGGGCTTCTGTGACAGCCCCCCACCCATTTGGACAAACCCCTAACTTCCAGCCCCTCTCCCCCATGCAGGGTTATGTATGAAGTTTCTTTGTCTAAAGGCCCACACCGTCTTACCAGTTTGTTAAGATCCTGAAAGCTAAATTAATCTCTTGCCTTAGTCTTACCTAAAACGTTTTACACTGTACATTGATGGAAGAGGGGGCCAGGTCCTAGGGGTCTCTTGTCTTAGAGACAGCTGCCATGGCCCTTCTAATTGAGGAAGCCTCTAGGCTCACTGTAGGCCAACCATTGGAAGTTCTAACTCCCTCTGCCAAGTTCAGAACATTTTTGCCCTTGCAGAGGTTTAGAATTGTGGAAAGGAATGAGAGTGAACATCTATGCTGACTCTAAATATACCTTTCATGTTTTGCATGCTCATGAGGTTATATAAAAAAAGGGGGGACTTTTGACAGCAAAAATAAATGAATAATTCTCTCATTAAATATGCAAGGGAAATTCTACAATTATTGCAAGCTATCCATAGATTTAAAGACACCAGAAGGGGGATTCACTTCAGGACAAGGGCTTGCAGATTCAGCTGCCCATACTGCTGCCCATTTACCCCTTTCCAGGGCACCTTTACTTCCCCGGCTCCCTGATTCTTACACCCCTTCATATTCATATAGGTCTTTGTGGAAGAAAGGGGACACACCCTTTCTTTTTCTGGGTGATTGCAAACACCCAGATTCTAATCCCAGAGGCAAACCAGTGGGAACTTCTTTTTGGCCTGCCCAGCTCTTTGCAGAGTGACAATTGCCCAGCCTTCACTTCCCAAATAACTCAAAGGTGTCTGAGACACTTAAGATTAGCTTTCTTTCTTGTTATTTTCCACTTTTTCCAAGTGTACCTTTAACAACACTCCAAGGATGAGAGCTTTGCTCTTAATATTTTCTCTCCAGCTCTCTTGATGTCACTCTGTGGGCCTCTGCCAGTGGGGAGATAACTCCTTAGCCTTTACTCAGGCTGGGGAACTCCGTGGTGGCAGTCAGGATTGTTGGGTGGGCCATCAGCATCCTTAAGGCAGTCCACAGTTGGGACCGATGCTTTACTCCCAAAGGCCCCATTCCCAAATGTCACCAACCCCACCCTGGATACCACCCCATTTGTACTAGCTAACCCCCCCCCAGGAGAATAAGTTTCACCTGATTATCCCCTGTTTCCTTGCCAGAAAGGATCTTTTACCACATAATTAATAATTTCAGGATATCCACTCCAAAATTATTCTGGCAAACTCGCTCATAATACTTCTATACCACCTTCCTTGAAGCTTCTTCCTAACCTCCTGAGAACTAACACTCCAATTGGTATAATGTCAGGTGATTATAATCATCCTTGGGACAGCTAACCGGGAAGCTGCTACAAAACTTGACCTCAGGTACCAACAGTGCACCTAAGGGAGATGTCTTTCTTTGTAAAATGGGTTTTCCATTCTACTTCGAGAGACCTGTTAAGAGGTCTGGAACCCTCCTCACTCTGCACTCCTCTCTACCCAATGCTGGTACCCCAGTTCATCTGAGTGCTCCTTTCACTGCTTCAGACACTGCCCCCACCCCTTCAAGGAGCCAAAAGTGGGGATTTGGGGGAAACATTCTTTGGTATTTATCCTAGGAAAAGCTCTTTGGATTCGAGGCATTCATGATAGCCTCATCTTCCCCCCAGCCTTCCTCTGGGTGGGGTTCCTGGCTATTGTCTCTACTAACCCCTAGCCTAACTCCACTTTTAATTATTATTATTTTTTTGCTCATATTTGGCCCTGCATTTTTAACCTACTTAAGAAATTTGTTTCCTCCAGGCTCCAAGCTATGAATTTCCAACTATTTGTTCACCCTGAGAACCACCAACTAACTGATTCTGATACCCAAGAACCATCTGAATGCTGCTGCTGCCATCTTCAAGTCGTGTATTTCTTCTGTTGGGTCTGAACCCCACTAAATAGAGAAAGCTCTATGTCCCTTATCAGCATAAAGCAGCTCCAGAAGATGAGATCTACATCCCTTTGTCCCAAATGAATTGGGGGGATGACTGTTTGAGAGGGGAAAATGGTGTAATATGATTTTGAGGTCCTCTGATTTGAGGGGAGACTTCTGTTCTAACTATAAACCAGTAATCTTAAATCTTCTGATTTTGGAGTCTGCCTCAGGGACTTCCCACACTTTCAATCTAAGAACAACAATTTGTCTGATTCTGAATAGACCACTCCTCAATTCATTGTTAACTGATAGTCTAGTCAGTAAGACCCAAATTCTAGAATCACTCCTCAATTCATTGCTGACTATCAGATAGTTTATCTGTTGGTCTGTGAGAATCAAAATCCAGAGACCACTCCCTGGCCCTATTTCTGGGCCATAGAATTAGCATTTCAAGGATAGAAAGCTGGATAAAGTTTTTTCCTCTCTCTTAGGACTTTGCTAAATTCTCTTGGAATTTAATTTGTTTGTAATAGTGTTATAATTATAATAAAACTTTGCCCCTTGACCAGGAAATGGATTCAAGCCTGCAAATTCATTTGAGATACCAGTCTGTGTCCCCAAACTTTTGGGGTCCCCTTTTCAACTTCAACATTATTATGCTCGTTTTGTGGTGGAGGAAACTGAAAGAAACAGAAATTAAAAGACTTGTCTGGGGCCACATGGCTAACAAGTGTCTGAGGGTGGATTTAAACTCAGATATTACTGACTCCATGCCCAGCATTCTATTTACTCTGCCACTTATCTCTTTCTATTTTTACTACTATTTAGAAGCAAATATTTTCAAAATAAGTAATTTTAATGGTAAATCAGTGGTCACAGCAGTGAAGATGAAATCCCCTGCAGAACTTAATTATCTTAAGCCTAATTTATCTGATGGATATATTAGGGCACTAGCATCAAACTTAAATAGAAATGGGGGCCACTAAATGGTTACACAAGAATCCTCATGGGTTACATATTGACTTAGAAAACCACACACTGGGATGCCCATCAGTTGAAGAATGGCTAAACAAATTATGGTATATGAATGTTATGGAATATTATTGTTCTGTGAGAAACGATCAGCAGGATAATTTCAGAGAGGCCTGGAGAGACTTGCATGAACTGATGCTTAATGAAATGAGCAGAACCAGGAGATCATTATACACAGCAACAACGAGACTATATGATGATCAATTCTGATGGACATGGCTCTCTTCATGTTTCAAACCAGTTCCAATTGCTCAGTGAAGAAAGCCATATACACTCAGAGAGGGATATGAAATGTGGACCACAACATAACATTCTCATGCTCTCTATTGATATTTGCTTGCATTGTGATTCCTTTCTCTGATTTTTCTTTCTTGTAGATACGATTTCTCTTGCACAAAAATGATAAGTGTGGAAATATGTACACATATATTTGATTTGTCAAGTATTTTAACATAATTAACATGTAGTGGATATCCTGCCATCTAGGGGAGGGGTGGGGAATAGGAGGAAAAAATTTGTAATAGAAAGCTTTGTAAGGGTTAATGTTGAAGAATTACCCATACATATGTTTTGCAAATAAAAAGTTTTAATAACAATAAAAAAAGAAAGAATAAATGGGGAAAATACAATAGCAATAGTAATTTAAAAAAATCAAAGCAAGTTTCTCTGAAAAAAAAAAAGAAAACCACACACTGACATTATCTATGTATGGGACAGTATTGTCTACAAAAACTATGTGAAATTCGCAGAGTAAGAAAAAGTTAGTGTTTTTACACACACAACATACACACACATATACACAGTGAAAGACAAGGCATACACAAAATTTAAGGCTAAAAATCTAATTAATTGAAATAAAATTTGGGGGCATAGTTATCTGGTAGAAAATAGATATAAACACAGCCAGTGATTCCAGCAATGCCTTGCTCTGCCAAGTCTACAGGGGAACTCTCCTTGCAAGCCTGATGCTAATCCTACTCATGTCAGTGCTAATAGCTGGGAGGTAGCAATCTGAGGTTGTAGTTATTGGCCTTATAAACAAGAAGGAATTTTATTCCCTTTTTGTAGGTAGTAACATTTTTCTTCATTTTTTCTACTTCAAAGACCTATACCATATGAACTTCTGGGGATTAGAAGGCAGACTTAAAATTTATGATTAGTAATTCTTTTATAACACTGGCTACCTTACCACTTATGCTACATTTCACTCCTCCAGAGTTCTTTTATATCCTAGGCATTAGAAGGATGTCTAGGCTCTCCAGCTCCTACCAATGGCGATCTTTTTAAAAGTGGAGAATGGAGGCCCTTCCTCTTCAGTTCCATTAGATACAACAGTTATATTAATTTTTACACAAAAATATTTACAAAAGGTATAATAAAAAATATATAAATTTACTTCCCTAACATATAGGAGGCATAATCCTTTCCTCCTTTTACAACCATTCTTTGGGAAGAAGAAATGGATTAGATTCATAGTTTAGCTCAATTCCTGTATAGAACAGTCCCAGTTCCAAGTCCAAAACCCACTTGGTATCCTGGATTCTCAGAGCTTCCATGCTCAGTTGGCTGGCTGCACCATCCTGTCTACAATCCTGGCTCCAAGGTCATCATGGCTGGAACTCCTGGGTCCAAAGGGATTATCAGTGATGCCTTGAAACTGAGGTTTAAAAAAACCCCCAACAATTCAGAAAAAAAGCAAATACCCTGAGGTGCATTTCATGAGGCCAGACTAAAAGAGGGGGAGAAAATGAAAGAAGGCCTTCTTCCCTCATTGGTTCACATCATGGCATCTATACTGTGGATGAACTGAAACCTTCACTTTTTGGAAAAGTTCAGGGAAAAAAACAAAAGGAAGAATGGTAAGAAAAGAGTCATGGCCTCAGTCTTGCCAGTTTTAAAGATAAAGGCAGTCAATCAATGGAGGCTACACCCACTCACATGGTAGGGCTGAAGCTTCCATGTTAGGCATTGTGGACATGCTCCAAAGACATGATTTTCTGTAGTAAATGATTGCAAAAGATATTCTTAGTAAAATTATACAAGTAATAATTTATGTATGCATAAAGACAATGTATAAGAAATTAATTGATAGATGATTTAGAAGGTTATTTATCTATTTATTTTTAACAATTGCTAAGTAAAAAATAGCTCTAAGCAAGGGAATCTTACAAATTTCCAACTTTAGATTGAATTAGCTAAAAAAGCAAAAAGATATCCTTAAGAAAAAATAAAGCAAGTGCAGGGATTTTTAGTCTCTATGGTGGTAAAGACTGTTTTTACTAAGGTGGAATATTGAGTACTATCATTAATAATTTGTAAAAATTAGGATAACACATGTATACATATTTAGTTGACAGTGAATATCTTTAGTTTTTTAACAGCAAAAAAAAATCTTTTGATTTCCAAATTATGTGGCAGTTTCTTATGTAGGATTTGAGTAGATTTTTCTTCAAATGATTTTCTTAGAGTAGAGGAGAACAATTGGAGGTGACAGAAAGGACTTAAGTTATCTCTTCACTTCTAAGAGAAGAAAAAGGCAGTTGAAAGCCACTTCCCCAAATGATTGTCTTAAAAGGAAAATGCTATGCATTTGGATGTAAAATAGGAAAATGGTTCAGAAATATATGCTAAGATTTTCAACAGGCGGGCCCAGAGCTTAAGAGATGTATCAATAGGAATTCAGGGGACTAGAAAAACACCTCCTTTATATAGGTGCCATATTTTCTGAGATGGCCTTAAGGAGACATGTGATTTGTGTTAGAGAGGGCACCTATTATCACCATGTAGTAGCTTTTTGAAAAACTGATACAGGAGTATTTATTCTGCTTTTTTCTTTTCCTCATAAATTTCTCTATAACAAGCATAGACATTAAATGTTCAAATTGTTGACCTTTATGATGTATTTGAGGGTCAAATTAATTTCTTCAAAACTGACTGGTTGGCATATGTTCATTTGTGTGTGACTTGCCAAAAGCATTTTCAGTAGTAACCTAGGTATAATTAGGAAAAAAAATAGAATTAGTGATTACAAGTGTAATTTCCCATATGTTACATTGTTATAGAACAAGAACTATGCCAAACATTGAAATGAATGAATATTATATTAACAAAGTCAACAGAATAGTGCTCAATTATATTATTACATAATCTCATAGATATCGCTTGCAAAACGAAATGAAAACTCTTTCTATTAAGTAAATTAAAAAATCTACCTAATACAAATAAGCAAATAATTCCAGAATTTGTATGCAAAGTGCTAAGAATACCATGTGTACTCGGAAGACTTCATATCAAGCAAATTGGTAAAGAAGACAGAAGATGGCAATAGTCAATGTTGGGGAGGTTGTGGAAAGATAAGTTCACTGATCCATTTGTTGGTGGTCCATTATAGAAAGTAATTTCTAATTACACAAATAAAATGTCCATAATTCACTAGTAGACTGATTCCACAAGGAGGCCACTAATAAGAAAAGTCCTCATGTATACCAAAATAATTATTGCTATGCTTTTTTTTGTGATAGCAAAGAATTAGAAATAAAGTAGATACCCATTAATATGGAAACAGTTAAAGAAATGGTGATATGTGAATATAATAAGATATTACTATATTTCAAAAAAAGAAGAATGTAATGATTACTATAATTGTTCATTCTTCATTTTCTTTTTTAATTAAAGCTTTTTATTTTCAAAACATATGCATTGATTTTTTTTGACATTTACCCTTGCAAAACTTTGTGTTCCAAATTTTCCCTCCTCCTCTAGATGGCAAGTAATCCAATATATACTAAACATGTTAAAAATATGTTAAATTCGGGCAGCTAGGTGGCGTAGTGGTTAGAGCACCAGCCCTGAAATCAGGAGGACCTGAGTTCAAATCTGGTCTCAGACACTTCCTAGCTGTGTGACCCTGGGCAAGTCACTTAACCCCAATTGCCTCAGCAAAAAAAGCAAAAAAAAATATGTTAAATTCAAAATATGCATACATATTTATATAATTATCTTGCTGCACAAGAAAAATCACATCAAAAAGAAAAAAAAATGAGAAAGAAAACAAAATGCCAGCAAACAACAACAGAGAGAGTGAGAATGCTATGTTGTGATCCATACTCAGTTCCCATAGTCCTCTCTCTGGATGTAGATGGCTCTCCATCACAAGATCATTGTCATCTTTCATTTTCAAAGAGGACCAATGATATCATGGGGGTGATGTCTTGATTTGCACATGACTTGGATTTATGTGAGGCAGAGTTGCACAAAGTTGTCAGTCTCACTCTCTTAAAATCATTGAAATGCAGTGGTAAGACAAAAGTCTGCATAACTGGCAATGGCTTGTAGTAGAGTGAATGGCTTTTGATGTTGACCAGAGTTGATGGCCGACCAAGCTCTAAGTGTTCTCTAGTACCTGCTTTGCCCATCTTCATGAGTGTTGGACCAAATTGTTCTCATTTACTCATTCCAGTGGGGGAAGTCTTTGTATGCTTGGAGTAGACATCTCCCTAACTCATTGATTGATCTGAGGTTTATTGGTTACTCTCAACTTGGTTTAGCCCATCTGCCAAGATGGTTTACCAGGGAATGGCTCTGTACATGCTACAGGTTCTTGGAACCACAGATAAGTGTTGGATGAAGATGCAGGTGGATGAGCAGAACTGAAAAGGGCTCAGTAATACCTCACTGGAGGTAATAATCTTCCCTGGATATAGGGAAGTATGGAAAGACTTAACATGAATTGATGCAGAGTAAAATAAGCAAACCCAAGAAATCAACATATATGACTATAAGAATGTAAATGTAAATAACTACATGTACAAACAAAACCAAAAAATGGATCTTACAAAATTACAAGTATGGCTCAAAAGGAATGATAGAATACAAAGAAGCAAGTGAGAAAATATTACCAGATTCATGGAAATGGTAGGTTCACAAGTGTTGCACATTGCACATGTATTTAGATTTTTTTCAATGTATTGATCATTTGTGCTGTTCACCACCCATCTTTTTTTTTTTTTTTTGCCCTTTAAAAATACTACTTGTTATATGAATGGACTTCTGGGAGATGAAGGAAAAGGAAACTATTATGATGTAGAAAACAAAAAGTATCAATAAAAGCTTTTGTAAACAAAACAAAACAAAACCCATATGTTAAGATTGAAATTATTTATTTTACCAAACTTTTATAGGCTCAGGATTCTAACAAGGTATGAATTACACATAGCAAAAAGAAATTGATTCCTCCTTAAAATTGGAAAAAGACACTTTGACAGAATATACAATATAGGAAGAACATGTAAGAAAATACAAAACAAATACAGTGAATATTTTATTTTCCTACTCCATTTGGTGATGGTGTTTTTAAAAACACACATTAATTGTCTATTTGTAGTATGATTTATTCTGATTTAGAAATATGATCTGGGGCAGCTAGGTGGCGCAGTGGATAGAGCACCAGCTCTGAAGTCAAGAGGACCTGAGTTCAAATCTGGTCTCAGACACTTAACATTCCCTAGCTGTGTGACCCTGGGCAAGTCACTTAACCCCAATTGCCTCAGCAAAAAGCAAAAAACAAAAAAAAAACAAAACAAAACAAAAAGAAAAAAAAGAAAAGAAAAAAAAAGAAATATGATCAAAAGACTAACTATAGGGAATCGAGGAGTCAAATTTGTTACAACATTCCCTTCTTATTTTCAGAGTAATTTTTATTTTTCATCCAGATGTTCTTAGAAATGAAGTGATATTAGTTCTAATCATTCAGATTTTAAGTAGAATAATATGTTTATCATTGGGTCTGGTTTCTTGGTCTTGAATGTTTCAGCTGAGAAGAAAAGGATGACTAGTTTGATCATTTAATTTAATTTATTTAAATTTAAATTATCCATCTTTTAAGTCCCTTTTGAAATTTCCGTACTTTTTAAAAAACTTCTGGCCCACATTGACCTCTCCATTGCTTATCTTCTATGGCACTCATTTTGATTATTACATTATTATTTAACTATTAATACTCATATCTTTCTTCTAGGGTTGGACTGTAATCTCCTTAAGTATAGAGATTTTTTTTATTTTTTCCAAATTTTTAAAAATTCCCACCCCCACACTGTTTTTCCCAACTGTTTAATTTTTAATTTTTATATTTTCAATAAAGGGCAAAGAATGAGAACCTATGATCAAAATGGAAATTATAGGATGTTTGAGTTTATGGGCAAAATTAGGAATTAAGTGAACATACAATGAAGAAAAACAAAGTAAAAGAAAGCAGAAATATTTTGGAGGGCTGAATTAAAGGACAGGTTAGTTATTTGGGGTTTGTATAACTGATAACGCCAGATAGAAGCACCCTGAGACCTAAGGCATAGGGCTGCATACATACTGGAGTCATGTTCACCAAAAACAAAACATAATAACTATTTAAGTGTCTCTAGATGCAGGGGTTCTTAAATTTTTTTGTCTAATGGATCCCTTTATCTCTGTGGTAAAGTCTATGGATCCTTTTTGAGAAACCAATCAATACTGAAATCAAATAAAAAATTATTATAGCAAATATGACTCTAGTTCTCCATTACCTTAAAAAACAAAACTAACAAAGAACTAAAAGAAATGAACCCCAGGTCAAGAACTCTTGCTCTAAACCTTAAAGCTGAGTAATCTCAGTGAAGAAAAAGCAAATAAAGTTAATAGGATGGAAATAGCTTTGCCTAAGAAGTAGTTGAACTGAGGGGATGCCTATGAATTGGAGAATAGCTGAATAAATTGTGGCATGTGATTAGGATGGAATATTGTGTTCTATGGGAAATGATAAGCAGGATACTCATGGGTAGTCCTCCATGAAATGTACGATGTACAAAGTAATAGTGATGTTGTGGGATAATCAGCTATGAATGACTTGCTATTCTCAAGGTTACAATGATCCAAGACTATTCTGAAAGACTTAGAATGAAAAATGCTATCCATATCCAGAGACAGAACTGATAGTGTCTGAATACAGATTGAAGCATGCTTTAAAAAATTTTTTTCTTAAAGGTTTTTTTTTTGAGGGTGGGAGTTGAGGGAAATTATGTTTTCTTTTGCAACAAATTATTTTGATGACTATCACTTTGTAATATAATTTGAAATCTGTTGTTACTGGGCCACTTCCTTCACATTAAAAAAAAAATTGATTCCCTAGATATTCTTGATTTTTTTCGTTCTTTCAGATGAATTTTGCTATGATTTTTTATAGCTCTAAAAACAAATTGTTGGTAGTTTTATTGGTTTGGCACTGAATAAATAAATTAATTTAGGTTGAATTGTCATTTTTATTGGCTCAGCCTAACCAATTTCTCCAAATTTTAGCTCTGTCTTTATTGGTGTGAAAAAACTTTTTGTTTGTAATTGTGTTCATTTAATTCATAGATTTGTCTTGGTCAGTAGGCTCCCAAGTATTTCATTCTATCTGTAGTTATCTTAAATGAAATTTCTTTTTCCCTTCTGGACTTTGTTGGTCATACATAGAAATGCTGATAGTTTATGAAGATTTACTTTATGTCCTCCAACTTTGCTGAATTTGTCAATTGTTTCAATTAGTTTTTTAGCTGATTCTCTAAGTATACTATCATATATTACGCAAAGAATGATAGCTTTGTTTCTACTTGCCTATTTTTAGCCTTTTAATTTTTTCTTCTCCTATTGCTACAGCTAGCATTTGGAGTACAATATTGAATAGTTGATTGACTGGCAACCAACCAACAGTGTTGAGTAATAGGGTTGATAAGGATATCATTCCTTATCTTATTGGGAAGACTTCAAGTTTAGCCCCATTACAGAAAATGCTTGTACTTGGTTTTAGATAGATACTACTTTTCATTATATACAGTGACAAGATTATGTGATGATCAACTGTTATGGATGTGACTCTTCTCAGCAGCACAGCAATTCAAGACAATTTCAATAGTCTTGGGATGGAAATTACTGATCACATTCAGAGAGAGAATATGAAGACTGAATGTAAAGTAGCATTTTCACCTTTTTTTGTCTGTTTTTTCTTTCTTGTAGTTTTTTCCCCTTTTAGTCTTGTACAACATGACATATATGGAGATATGTTTAAGAGAATTGTACATATTTAACATATCAGATTGCTTGCTGTCTTGTGGAGGAAGGAGGTAAGGGAAGAAGGGAGAAAAATTTGGAACACAAAGTCTTACAAAAATGAATGTTGAAAACTATCTTTGCATATATTTGGGAAAACAAAATGCCATTGAGGGAAAAAAAATAAACTACAAAGAATAAAAGAAAGAAAATGAAACTCTATTCAGCTTTGTTTTCTTCATCAGGAATGCTTGAATGTTCTCTATTTTACTGAATATCCATTTTTTCCTCTGAAGGATTATATTCAATTTTGCAGGCTAGATTATTCTTGGTTGTAATTCTAGCTCCTTTGCTTCTGGAATATTATAGTCCTCTGCTTCTTTAACATGGAAGCTGCTAAATCTTATGTGATCATGACTGTGACTTCTTGGTATTTGAATTGTTTCTTTCTGGCTGCTTACAATATTTTCTCCTTGGCCCGCGAGAAATATTGTGTCATAGGTATGTTTGGCTATAATATTCCTTGGGGTTTTAATTTGAGGATCTCTATCATGAAGTGATTGGTGGATTCTTTTAATTTTCATTTACCCTTGATTCTAGGATATCAGGACAGTTTTCCCTGATAATTTTTTTGAAATAAAATGTCTAGGTTACTTTTTTATCATGCCTTTCAGATAGTTTAATATTTTTTGTTATCTCTTTATAAAAATAGCATTTTATTTTTTTCCAATTGCATGCACAATTTTCATCTTTTTTTAAAATTTTGAACTCCAAAATGTTCTCCCTTTCTCCCTTCCTCCCCCTTTCCCCAATACAGTAAGCAGTCTGATATAGGTTATACATGTGCCATAATGTTACCCATACTAATCATGTTGTAAAAAAAAAAAACAGGACAAAAGGGAAAAACTACACATACAAAAAAGTAAAAATAGTATGTTTCAATTTGCACTCACACTCCATCAGTTTTTTTCTTTGGAGGTAGATAGCATTTTCCCTCATGAATCTTTTGGAATTATCTTGGATCACTGCATTGCTGAAAAGACTTAGTTAATCATAGTTGATCACAGTATTACTGTTACTGTGTACAGTGTTCTCTTAGTTCTGCTTGCTTCACTCAGAATCAATTCATATAAGTCTTTCCAGGTTTTTCTGAAATCTGTCTGCTCATCATTTCTTGTAACACAATAGTATTTCTTTACATTCATATGCCACAACTTGTTTAGTTATTCCCTGATTAATGGGCATCCCTTCAATTTCCAATTCTTTGCCACCACAAAAAGAGCTGCTATAAATATGTTTGCATATATTGGCCTTTCCCCCCTTTTCTATTATCTCTAGTTTACACATTTAGTAGTGGTATTGCTGCATCAAAGGGTATGATCAATTTGATTGCCCTTTGCACATAGTTCCAAATTGCTTTCCAGAATAAATGGATCAGTTCACAACTTCACTAACAGTGCCTTAGGATCACAATTTTCCCACATCTTCTCCAACATTTATCATTTGCTTTTCTGCTGTATTAACCAATCTGATAGGTACCTTAGAGTTGTTTTAATTTGCATTTCTCTAATCAGTAATGATTTAGAGCATTTTTCCTATGACTATAGCTTCGATTTCTTTATCTGAAAATTTCTTGTTTATGTTCTTTGACATTTATCAACTTCAGAAGACTTATATTCTTGTAAATTTGACTCAGTTCTCTATTTGAGAGGTGATGCCTTTATCAGAAACACTGGCTACATAAATTGCTTCCCAGCTTTCTGTTTTCCCTCTACTCTTGGTTGCATTGGTTTTATTTATGCAAAAGCTTTTTAACTTAATATGATCAAAATTATCCATTTTGCATTTTGTAATTCTATATCTTGTTTGGTCATAATTTTTCCCTTCTCCACAGATCTGACAGGTAAACTATTCCTTGCTTTTCCAATTTGCTGATATCACCTTTTATGCTTAAATCATGCACCTATTTTTACCCTATCTTGGGGTATGGTGAAAGATATTGATCTATACCTACTTTATGCCATGCTATTTTTCATTTTCCCCAGTAGTTTTTGTCAGATAGTGACTTCTTATCCCAGAAACTGCAGTCTTTGGGTTTATCAAACAGTAGATTACTACAATCATTTATTACTAAGTTTTGTGTACCTAATCTATTCCACTAATCTACCACTATATTTCTTAGCCAATATCAAATATGTTTGATGATTAAAATTTTATAACATATTTTAGACCTGGTACTTCTAAGGCACCTTCTTTTTCATTTTTTCCATTAATTTTCTTTATCCCTTTATTAACATTTTGTTCTTCTAGACAAATTTTGTAATAATTTTTTGTAAGTCTATAAAATACTTTTTTGGGTATTTTTTTATAGTACTGAATAAAGAAATTAACGTTAGACAGAATCATCATTTTTATTATATTATCTAGGCCTATCCATGAGTAACTGATGGTTTTCCCATTGTTCAGATCTGACTTCGTGTGAAAAGTGTTTTCACATTGTGTTCTTATAGTTTCTCAGTTTGTGTTGGCCGAAAAACTTTTTAGTATTTTATATTATTTACAACTATTTTAAATGAAATTTCTCTATCTATTTCTGCTGAACTTTGTTGGTCATATAAATAAATGCTTATTTTATATCTTATAACTTTGCTGAAGTTGGTAATTATTTCAAGAAGAATTTTTTGGGGGAGTTGATCCTCTAGGATTGTCTAATTATACTATCATATCTTCTGCAAAGGGTGCTAGTTTTGTTTCTTCATTGCCTATGCCAATTCCTTCAATTATTTTTTCTTCTCTTCTTGACAAAACTAACATTTCTATTACAATATTGAATGATAATAGTGATAATGGACATTCTTGCTTAATTTTTTTATTTTATTGCAAAAACTTTTAAGTTTGTCCCCAATACACATAATGCTTGCTGGTGGTTTTAGATAGATCCTACTTCTCATTTTAAGGAAAGTTCCATTTATTTCAATGTTCTCTAGTGTTTTTAATGGGAATGGATGCTGTATTTTGTCAAAAGCTTTTTCTACATTATTGAGATAGTTATATGAATTTTGCTTGTTTTATTATTAATATGGTGAATTATGCTGTGGTTTTATTATTAATATGGTGAAATATACCAGTCCTGTATTACTGGTTTAAACCTACCTAGCCATATATAATATCCTGGTAATAAATTACTGTAATCTATTTGTTAATATTTTATTTGAAGTTTCTGCATCAATATTCATTATGAAAATTGACTTATAATTTTCTTTCTCTGTTTTGACTTTTCCTGGTTTAGGTATCAGCACTACATTTGTGTCATAAAATGGATTAGGTAGGACTCTTTCTTTTCTTCTCTTCCCAAATACTTTATACTGTGTTGAAATCAATTGTTCTTTAAATGTTTGGTAGAATTCATTTGTAAATCTATCTCCCTCATAAGATTTCTTTTCTAAGGGAATTAATGGATGGCTTGTTTAATTTCTTTTTCTAAAGTGAGATTATTTAAGTATTCTATTTCCTCTTCTGTTAATCTGGGAAATTTATATTTTTGTAAATATTTATCCATTTCCCTTAGATTATCAAATTTATTGGCATATAATTGGATGAAATGGCTCTGAATTATTGCTTTAATTTCTTCTTCATTGGTGATGAATTCAACATTTTCATTTTTAATATTGATAAGTTGATTTTCTTCTAAATCAGATAACTATTTTATGGGCTTTTACATAAACCCAGCTCTTAGTTTTATTATTTAAATAGTTTTCTTACTTTCAAATTATTATTTTCTGATTCTCAGGATTTCTAATTTGGTGCTTAATTGGGGATTTTTAATTTGTTCTTTTTCCAGTTATTTAATTGCATTGATCTGTTCTCTATTTTATTCATATAAGCATTTAGAGATATGAAATTTGCCCTAAGTGCTGTTATTGCTGCATCCTATAAATTTTTGTGTGTTGTTTCATTATTATCATTTTCTGTGATGAAATTATTGCTTCTAATATTTGTTTTGATCCTAATTTAAAGAATCTAATTCTTTGGAATTAGTTTCTAAATAATTTTTAATTATCTTTCCACAGTCCTTTATTAATTGAATTTTTTTATTGCATCATGATCTGAAAAGTATGCATTAAATATTTCTGCCTTTTTTATTTGATTGTGAGTTTTTTATGCCCTAAGCAAGGCCAATTTTTGTGAAAGTACAATGTATCTTAGAAAAATGTATATTCCTTTCTATGCTCTTTCATTTTTCTGTAGATATCTATCATATCTAACTTTTCTAAATTCTATTCACCTTTTTAACATCTTTCTTGTTATTTTGTGGTTAGATTTATCTAGTTCTGAGAGGGAAAGGTTGAGGTCTCCCACTAGTATAGTTTTACTATCTATTGCCTCCTGTATCTCATTTAAGTTCTCCTTTAGAAATATGGAGCTATATCATTTGGTGCATGTTTGGTTATTCATATTCATATTACTTGTCTATGATACTTTTTAGTAAGATCATTTCCTTTCTTCTTTCTTTTAATTATATGTATTTTGTCTGATATCATGATTGCTACTTACTTTTTTTTTACTTCCTCTGAAGCACAATATATTCTGTTCAGTCCTTTTACTTTTACTGAGTGTGTCTCTCTGCCTCAGATATATTTCTTATAAACAACACATTGTAGGATTCTATTTTTAAAATCCACTCTGTTATCCATTTTTGTTTTGTGGGAGAGTTCATCCCATTTACATCCACATTTATAAATACTGTGCATTTCCCTCTATCCTATTTACCTCCTGTTCATATATTTTTCTCTCTCCTTTCATCCTCCTCTCCTCACCTCAGTGTTTTGCTTCTGACCACCACCTTTTTCAATCTATCCACCTTTCTATCAGCTCATTCCCTACCCCTTTCCTTTTTCCTCTTCCCCTGTTATTTCCATATAGGGTAAGATAAGTGTCTTTACCCATTCTAAGTCTATATTGTATTCCCTCTTTGAACCAAATACAATGAGACCAAGCTTCAAAAATGTTCATCTCTCTTCCTTCCTTCCCTCTATTATAATAAGTATTTCACACATGTTCGTGTGATATAATTTACCCCATTTTGCCTTCCCCTTTCTCTTTTTTTTCACTCCTTAATTTTTTAAATATCATCACATCAAAGTCAATTTATACTTGCTCCCTCTGTCTTTATAAATAGTCTTTCTAACTGCCTTAAGAGAGATACACTCTTTTTTAATAATAGCTTTTTTATTTTTCAAAATACATGCTAAGATAGTTTTCATCATTCACCCCTGCAAAACCTTGTGTTCTGAATTTTTCTCCCTTGCTAACTCCTTTTCCCCCTTCAATTAGACAGCAAGTAATCCATTATAAGTTAAACATGTACAATTCTTCTAAATATATTTCCACATTGATTATGCTACACAAGAAAAATCAGATCAAAAAAGGAAAAAAAGAATGAGAAAGAAAAAAAAACCAAGCAAACAACAACAACAAAAAGGTGAAAATACTATGTTGTGACCCACATTCAGTCTTCATAGTCCTCTCTCTCTGGGTGCAGTTGGCTCTCTCCATCACAAGCCTATTGAAACTGGCCTGACACCTCATTGTTAAAAAGAGGGAAGTCCATTATTCCAGTTGATCATCACATAATCTTGTTCTTGCCCTCTTGTTCTCTTGGTTGCACTGACTTTACTTAACATCACTTAATGTAAGTCTCTCCAGGACCTTCTAAAATCATCTTGCTGATCATTTCTTATAGAACAATAATATTACATAACATTCATATACCATAACTTATTTGGCCATTCCCCAACTGAAGGGCATCCAATCAGTTTCCAATTCCTTGCCACTACAAAAAGGTCTGATACAAACATTTTTGCGCATGTGGGTTCTTTCTCTTTTTTTAATGAGGAGACAATTCTTAAGAGTTAGTTACAAGTACCATCTTCCCATGCAGGGATGTAAACTGTTTTATCTTATTAAAAAACATAGTTGGAAAAGATATTATGAGAAGCCAGAAAGAAACAATTTAAATATCGGGGAGCCACAATTAGGATCACACAGGACCTAGCAGCTTCTACTTTGAAGGATCAAAGGGCCTGGAATCAGATATTCTGAAGGGCAAAGGAACTTGGATTACAGCCAAGAATAAGTTACCCAGCTAGAATGAGCATTATCTTCCAGGGTAGAAGATGGTCATTCAATGATATAGGAGAATTTCACCTACTTCTACTGAAAAGACCATAACTGAACAAAAAATTTGATCTACAAACACAGAACACAAGAGAAACATAAAAAGGTAACAAGAAAAAAAAAAACTCTTGAGAACTATATTTGTTATAGATATTTATAGAATGAGGGTTGATTTTATGAATATTATTACATTACGATTATGATATGATTGCTGTGATTTTATGATTGTTATGATATGATTATTGTGATTTTATGATTATTATGATATGATAAACTGAAAAAGAAATTAGAGGTAGAAAAGGGATAACACTGAAAGAAGAGGAAAAGGAGGTAAAATAAGGGAAATTACATCACATGTAGAGGCAAAGAAAACCTATAATGATTGAGGGGAAAAAAGGGAGGGGAATGAGAATTGGGTTAATCTCCATCTCATCAGATTTGGCTCTGAGGGAATAATAGACGTACTTATAAGGAAACTGGAGGGAAGGGGGGGGGTAGGGGGGGGGTGGGGCTCTAAAGAGGAAGGATTGTTTGAGGGAAGTGGTTATCAAAAGCAAAATAGTAGGAAGGAGGGAAAGGGGATAAGAAAGAGAAAAGCATAAGCTAGGGTAAATAAGATGGCAGGAAATACAGAATTAGTTATTTTAACTGTGAATGTGAATGGAATGAACTCTCCCTTAAAGCAGAAGCAGATAGCAGACTGGATTAAAAACCAGAATCCAACAATATTTTGTATACAAGAAACACATCTAAAACATAGAGATACATACAGGGTGAAGGTAAAAGGCTGGAGCAGAATCTATTATGCTTCAGGTGAACAAAAAAAAGCAGGGGTAGCAATCCTGATCTCAGACCAAGTAAAAGCAAAGATAGACTTAATTAAAAGAGACAAAGAAGGAAATTATATCTTTCTAAAGGGTACCATAGATAATGAAGCAATATCAATACTAAACATATATGCACCAAGTGGTATAGCATGGAAATTCCTAGAAGAAAAGTTCAGAGAGATGCAAGAAGAAATAGACAGCAAAACTATAATAGTGAGGGATCTCAACCTCCCTCTCTCAGAACTTGATAAATCAAACCACAAAATAAATAAGAAAGAAGTTAAGGGGGTAAACAAAATGTTAGAAAAGTTAGGTATGGTTCCTTCCGGGGGTGGAGCCATGGTGGCGGAGATCAGACAGGATTCTCTGTAACCTCCTCTAACCTCCCCTCAAACCAACAAAATATGAAGCCTCTAGACTGATTCTGAAGCAAAAAAATCCACAATATCCGGAGAACAACACGATTCTAGAAGAAGACACTCTGGAAGAACCTCAAAACAGGTCTGTTTTAATGGGGCAGGGGGTGGCCTACTGAACCCAGACTGCAGCACAGGGAGACCGGGTCAGGGAGCTGGAGCAGGGAGCTGGAACAGCAGTCAGAACAGGAGTGGGAGCGTTGTGCTTTTCACACACCTGGGAGTCTTCTTCGAGCCTCTTGGAACAATTTGTCCTGATTGTGGGCAGGTGGTTTGGA
>JAJPUD010000128.1:410253-441734 GCA_023553655.1 Myrmecobius fasciatus
CTATCGATAGTATAAAATATTTGGGAATATATCTGCCAAGGGAAAGTCAGGATCTATATGAGCAAAACTACAAAACACTCTCCACACAAATAAAGTCAGATCTAAACAATTAGAAAAACATCAAGTGCTCTTGGATAGGTTGAGCGAATATCATAAAGATGGCAACACTACTTAAACTAATCTATTTATTTAGTGCTCTACCAATCAAACTCCCAAGAGATTATTTAACTGACCTAGAAAAAATAACAACAAAATTCATCTGGAAAAACAAAAGGTCAAGAATTTCAAGGGAATTAATGAAAAAAAATGCAAATGACGGTGGCCTAGCTGTACCAGATCTAAAACTATATTATAAAGCAGTGGTCACCAAAACCATTTGGTACTGAATAAGAAATAGAGTAGTGGATCAGTGGAATAGGTTAGGTTCACAGGACAAAATACTCAATGACAATAGTAATCTAGTATTTGATAAACCCAAAGACCCCAGTTTTTGGGATAAGAACTCACTATTTGACAAAAACTGCTGGGATAATTGGAAACTAGTATGGAAGAAATTAGGCATTGACCCACACCTAACACCGTATACTAAGATGAGGTCAAAATGGATTCATGATCTAGGCATAAAGAATGATATTATAAATAAATTAGAACAATGTAGGATGGTTTACCTCTCAGACCTGTGGAGGGGGAAGGAATTTGTGACCAAAGAATAACTAGAGGTCATCATTAATCACAAAATAGATAAGGTTGACTATATCAAGTTAAAAAGCTTTTGTACAAACAAAATTAATGCAGACAAGATTAGAAAGGTAGCAGTAAGCTGGGAAAATATTTTTACATCCAAAGGTTCTGATAAAGGCCTCATTTCTAAAATATATAGAGAATTGACTCAAATGTATAAGAATTCAAGCCATTCTCCAATGGATAAATGGTCAAAAGATATGAACAGACAATTTTCAGACAAAGAAATTGAAACTATTTCTGGTCACATGAAAAGGTGCTCCAAGTCATTATTGATCAGAGAAATGCAAATTAAGACAACTCTGAGGTACCACTACACACCTGTCAGATTGGCTAAAATGACAGGAAATGATAATGATAACTGTTGGAGGGGATGTGGGAAAACTGGGACACTGATACATTGTTGGTGGAACTGTGAATGGATCCAACCATTCTGGAGAGCAATTTGGAACTATGCTCAAAAAGTTATCAAACTGTGCATACCATTTGACCCAGCAGTGTTTCTACTGGGCCTATATCCCAAAGAGATTTTAAAGGAGGGAAAGGGACCCACATGTGCAAAAATGTTTGTGGCAGCCCTTTTTGTAGTGGCAAGAAACTGGAAATTGAAAAGATGCCCATCAATTGGAGAATGGCTGAATAAATTATGGTATATGAATGTTATGTAATATTATTGTTCTATAAGAAACGACCAACAGGAGGATTTCAGAGAGGCCTGGAGAGACTTGCATGAACTGATGCTGAGTGAAATCAGCAGAACCAGGAGAACATTATACACAGCAACAAGACTATACAATGATCAATTCTGATGGACATGGTTCTCCTCAACAATTATGTGATTCAAACCAGTTGTTCAGCTATGAAGATAGTCATATGCATCCAGAGAGAGGCCTGTGGGAACTGAGTGTGAACCACAACACAGCATTTTAACGCTTTCTGTGAATATTTCCATGCATTTTGTTTTTCTTTCTTAGGTTGTTTTTTTCTTCTTCTCTTTCTTGATCTGATGTTTCTTGTGCAGTAAGATAACTGTATAGATATGCATACATGTATTGTATTTGTCATATAATTTATCCTATTTCGCATGTATTAGATTACCTGTCATCTAGGGGTGGGGGTGGGGGGAAGGAGGGGAAAAGCTTGGGAAAAAAAAGTTTTTGCAAAGGTCAATGTAGAAAAATCACTCATATGTTTTGTAAATAAAAAGCTTTATTATTATTAAAAAAACATAGTTTTTTTCCCCCTGTCCTTTTTACTTTTTATGCTTCTTTTGTACCTTGTATTTGAAAATTGAACTTTCTGTGGAGCTCTCATCTTCTTATCACTGAACATTCCCCACATCCCATACCTCAGAACTCAAAGATGAAGCTCAATAGTTGATTTTTGGTTGTAATCCAAACTCCTTTCAATCCTTTAATGTAGAAGCTACTAAATCCTGTGTAACCTTGACTGTGGCTCCTTAATAGCTGAATTTTTTTTTATTTCTGACCGCTAACAGTTTTTTCTCTAAGAGTAGGCACTTAAAAATGCTTCTGGAGGAATTGATATCCAATTCTAATTGGATGAAAGACAAACATAAATGAAAGTCCTAAGAAAAAAGAAAGAAAAATGTAATACAGTATTCTTATCATTTATGGAAGAGAGATGAATTATTTTTGATTCAATAAATGGAAGCAATTATTGGTAATAAGAGATATGGTTGAGTACACTATAGTTTCAAAACTCTTTTATACAACCAAAAAATATAATTAAAAGAGAAAAAGAATGTACTAGGTAAATACTTATGACAGATATGATAGATAAGAATGATTAAAAACCTGTAATGATAGCTATAAGTTCACAATTAAAAAATGATCAAAGCATTTGAATGGACAATTTTCTTTCTTTCTTTCATTTTTTTTTGTTTTTAAATTATGTACAACTTGCTATTCCTTTTAAATCTATAATAAAGTTAATATATAACTTCGTTTTTTCCCTCCCCAACATGAGATGGCTACCATTAGACACAAATATGCACATATATGTGTGTATATATATACATTCTATACATACTTCTATTTATCACTTCTTTCTCTGGATGCAGACCCTGGCTTTCTTTACTTGTCCTTCATAGCTATTTTGGGTATTTATAATAGTCAAATTGCCTTAGTTGCTCAAAGCTCAACATTTCTCATAGCACGGTAGTATTCCCTCACAATCACATACACAACTTATTCAGTCATTCCCCAGTTGATAGGCATTTCTTTGCTGCTGTAAAGAGAGCTGCTATGAATATTTTAGAACATATAGGTTCTTCCCCTCCCCCAACCTCCTTAATTATCTTTGAAAATAGAACTAGCAGTGATATTTCTGGGTCAAAGGGTATGTAAACAGTTTAATAATTCTTTTGGTATAATTCTAGATTGCTCTCTAATATGTTGGATCAGTTCACAACTCTACCAAAAATGAATTAGTGTCCCAGTTTTTCCACATCCCCTCCAACATTTGTCATTTTCCATTAAAATGATTTTAATCAATCTGATAGGTATAAAATGATAACTCAAGGTTGTTTTAATTTGCATTTCTCTAATCACAAATGATTAAAACATTTTGTCATATGACTAAATTGTTTTGATTTCTTTATCTGAAAACTGACTTCATATTCTTTGATCATTTATCAGTTGGGGAATGGTATATTCTTAAGAGCTTTTAAAGAGATCGTATTTGAGATATGAGAGTTTTATCTGAGAAACTGTCTTTTCCTCTCAATTTCCTATTTTCCTTTTGATATTAGTTACATTTACTTTATTTGTACAAAACTTTTCTAATTTAATGTAATCTAATGAATTCTAATTTAATGTAATCAAAACCATCCATTTTATACAGTATGTTTCTATCTCTTGTTTATTCATAAATTATTTGCCAAAGGTCTAATAAGTAATATATATATATGTATACACACATATGTATACATATATTCCATATGCATACTCTATAGCTACTCCCTATAGCTAACTCTTTTAGGGTGCTAAAATTTTTCTTGTCTTTACTTTTATCTAGGTCATGTATCCAATTTGACCCTACATTGGTAAAATATAAAATATTGCTCTATGGCCAATTGCTGCCATACTGCTTTTCAATTTTCTGAACAATTTTTGTCAAATAATGAATTTTTATCTCAGAATCTTGTCTTTACACTTGTCAAATTGAATGGACAATTTTCAAAACAAAAACCACAAATTGTTAATAAAACTTTGGAAAATGTTCACTCGCTAATAATGAAAGAGATGCAATTAAAATTGTAAAGTGCCACCTACTACTGTCAAATTAGCCAAAAATTAATTAAAGTAGTTAAATTCAATGTTGGAATGTTATAAATAAAAAGGCACAATAAACCATGCTTGTGAAATTACGAATTTGTAGAATCTTTTTGGATAACAGTCTGGTAGTGATGAGATCCTGAATGGTAGGTGTGGTTGGCAGGGATAAACTGAAGAACTGATAAAAATAAAATTGTTTCCTGGGGCAAGTAGGAAGAAAGCTCTGATAATTGAGATCACCCTCTGAAGATATTCTAGTCAGAAATCCATGTCCCTCCTTTGTTTCTTTCCCTCTCCCTTCCCCCATTCCATGTATCTCTCTGACCCCACTGGGCCCTTTTCCCTACTTCTCCTCCCTATAGCTAATTCTTTCAGAGTGCAAAATCCTTTTTTAGGATTTAGCCTACCATCTAAAGGTATGACCCAACCTTATGGGGTGCATCATTTTTTCTGGGTAATTGTGAGTTCTACTGAGGGACTTGTCTATTATATGCTCTCCCACTCAATTTCATTTTTACCTATTATATCCCTTCATTTTGTCTGTAATTTCTTCTCCTAAATAAGCCTGTCTTTTGCTAAAGAGAATGGCCTTTGTGGATTCTTCACATGATTAAACCCTAAGAATTGTTACCTACCATCACCTGGTGTCTACATCAGTCATATCAATAGTGTGTAGTAAAAGTTATTATAACACACACATACACAATCACATGCATACACACACACATACACAGACACATACACACAATAAAGGAAATTTGAGCAAATAATCCATTATGAGGAATTAAGTTTTTTCTCCCTAGACCTTTGATTTCATCAATGAAGGCAGCTTCCTGCAAGGAACTCTATCAATAGCGATGGATACTTTGTTATTTATAGTTTTAAGAGAATTACTTGGGCACTGCAGGGTTTAGGTGACATTTTAGGGTCACATAGAATGGTCAGAGGCAGAACTAGACCCTCAATATTCTTTTCTTCCAAATTCACCATACACAACGTCTCTATATTATTGGGCATGAACTCTGAAAAGTTATAAGAACTAAATTTAAAAAAAAGACTTATGTTTTCAAAGATTTTAATTGCAGCATTTTAAGTATACTGTGGATTGTACAGAACATGTACAGGTATTTTGCTTGTTTCTGGTTCATTTTGTAGTAGCTTTCAGGACCTGCTTCTAGTATGGAATACCCCTGGAGTATGTACCATGTGATGAAGTGTTGAATAATTAGCTGCTGAGCTGGAAGAGCTGATAAAGTGGAAGATGTACCTTCTTTTTAGTCAAAACAAGTTTAAGATTATCTTTCACTCATAGGCCAATAATCTCCAGCAATGAGGAGAAAGTTCCATACTGATGGATTTTGGGACTTGGAGTTACTTTGATATTTGCACACAGGATGTTCTGAGAAAAATGTTCTATAAGCATGAAAGATCTCTCTCTACATGAATGTGGCATTACTATAAGTGAATATTTATGAATAAAAATGGAAATCTTCCAAATGACAAATCATTCTTAAAAACATTTCTAAAGTGTGTATTTCTCCCACTGTAGATTACAAATATGTTTTCCTTATTCAATAGGCTCCTGCCTCCTGAATCTTCTTCCTAACTTTGTCCTATCTCCTGCATTTAGATATGCTATTTTTCATTTGAAAAGGATGGAAATAAATCAGAGTAGGCAGAAACTATATGATCCTCAAAACCACTGAATAAACTTGGCTGTTTTTCTGCCTACTCTTTCCCTTTTAATTTCACATTTTTCCTTTTAAGGCTTATTGTATAGGTGAACTGTCCTGGCAGGCAAGGGTGTATACTCTGGGGCCATTTTATTCCTGGGCTTAAAAACAAATGAGATCACTCAAGTGTACATTGAAATTTACTTGATTCAGTGCTTATAAAATTCATGAATATGGAAATGAAGGGAGAATTATATCTGCCTGGAAGCAAAATTCTTCACCAGACTGACCAGTATTCTTTGCTAGCAAAATACTCTTAAAATAAAGCAAATTATGTGACCCAGGGGAAGGAATGGTTGTTGGTTGGTTACATACATATTTAAAGCAGTATACTAGCCCATTTATAATATAAAATAATCTCTTAAAATCATCCTACTATAAAAGATAAAACACAGCTTGTGTACTTTTAGCATTTTGTTTGGCTCACATAGTAGCATCATATAAGGTAGAATTAGAAGAGATCCTGGACATCATCTACTTTCATTATCTCTTCTAGAGGGATATAAACCAAGGCCCAGAGAGACAAAATGATTTGTTGATAGTAAATGGCAGGTCCAGGATTCAAATGCACATCTTCCAACTCCAGACTCATTTCTACTACATCATTTGACAGTACATACATTTTTCTCTCATCTATTGATTCATATCTTTTCATTGAGGGATCATGGAAAGACCATATGACTTCGGAGACAGAAAACTTGGGTTTAAGTCCTGGCCTTGCCATTTAACAGCTGTATGATTTGGGGCAATTCAATTAAGCCTCTTTAGCATTAGTTTCTTCATCTCTAAAACAGAAATATTAGCACTACCTGGTTTATAAAATTGTTATAAGAATTAAGTGATGTAAGGCTGACTTTGGGGAAAAAAAGAAGTTAGCTTCACAAGGAGAAGCAGGGCGCAAGGGTTAAAAAAGAAGTTGCTCTTTTTCTTTCCTTTAATATGGATCAATAAGCTCAATATAAATGTGATGCAGTAGCCAAAAAAGCCAATGCCAGCATGGACAGAATTAATATGAGCATAGTTTTCAGGATCAGTTAAGTGATAGTCCCACTTTACTCTGTTCTCATCGGGCCTCATTTTGAATATTTTCTTAAGTTCTGGGCACAGAAAGACATTGTAAACCAGAGAAAGTAACCAGGAAGGTGAAGATGAAATTAAATTAAGATCTGTTGAAAGAATTGCTAATATTTAGATTAGAGAAAACTCAGGAGTGGGGTATCATTTCTTTCTTTTTCAATATTTGAAGGCCTATTCTTGGAGGAGGAATTGAATTTGCTCTGTTTGACCTTGGGGCAGAATCTGGTTCATAAAAGTTGCAGAGGCACATTTAATTCTGATGTCTGGAAGAAACATTCTAGCAGAACTTCCAAAAGTAGAATGGGTTGCCTCAAGGGGTGGTAGTTTCCCCTACTTGGAAGTCTTCAAATAAAGCATGGGAGATCATTTGTTGGGTGTGTTATAATGAAGATTCCTTTCATGAAATGTTTGGAGCAAGATTACTTAAACTTTTTTTTAATTAATTATTTTATTTTTCATTTGCAAAACATATTTATGGGTAATTCTTCAACATTAACCCTTACAAAGCTTTCTGTTACAAATTTTCCCCCCCTACTCCCCACCCCTCCCTGCCCCTCCCCCTCCCCTAGATGGCAGAATATCCACTACATGTTAATTATGTTGAAATACTTGACAAATCGAATATATGTATACATATTTCCACACTTATTGTTGTGCAAGAAAAATCATATCTACAAGAAAGAAAAATCAAATAAAGGAAACACAGTGCAAGCAAACATCAATCGAGAGTATGAAAATGTTATGTTGTGGTCCACATTTCACATCCCTCTCTCTAGGTGTATATGAAGGTTTCTTAAACTTTTCCCACTCACTACCCCTTTTCATCTGAGAAATTTTTACATAAACCTAGGTATATAGGTATATAATATAGGTTTACAAATCAAACATTTATTGAAAGGAACCATACCTTTATGATCCCTGCATTCAGTGACTCCATATGTCATTGCCAAACATACTTTAAGAAGCTTTGGACTAGAGGATCACTCAAGTCTCTTCCAATTTTCAAATTCCTTTATTCTGTGACTTTTTCCATAAGTTTGCCATAAGGAATCTCCCCAGTGTTGTGGGAGATTTTCTCACTCATTTTTTCTTGATATCATGAAGATATGTTTATTAATTAGTTATTATCTGCCAGGAACTGTGTAGGGCATTTGTTATTCAAAAACAAACACACAACACAAACACAAAAACACAAACACAAAAACAGTTCTTGCCCTCAAGAAGCTTACATGCTAATAGAGAAGCCATGAATACAAATCAATATGTATGAGCTGTCCATAACATTATCCCAGCTCTCACTACAGAATCATACAATCTTCTTTTTCAGTCATACATTTCTTTGATGACATCATTTTCTGGTTCTCCATAATTATTACCCTTCTATTTATTGAAGCTTCAAGGATGGCCACTGTCTAGCAGAAAAAATATACCTTGTAAACTAATATTCTTTCTTTGCTCTTACCCAAATGTATCATTTCAAAGCTTTCTGGATATTATAGAGACTTTGCATGAGATTAGTTTTCTAGGATTTAGAGTCATACAAAACAACCAGAGAAATACTGGTATTAAAAGACAAGCTTTTGTTTCAGAGAGAAATCTGGCATAATTTAGGGGGCTCTGCAATTTCCCAAAGGCATGACATTATAACTCATAATATTTGCAGATTATATAACTTGTTAAATATGTATATAATATAATACAAATTAATATTATATATAAATATGTATGCATGCATAAGTCTCCACTTGCAGAGGATTCATGTTCAGGTACAAGCTGTATAATATGTACTCTGGAGTCCCTTTCAACTCAGATTCTGCAATCACAGATTCACATATTATAATAATAGAATTTGCATGCCATCTCTCTAACACCAAGATCAAGCAACATCTTTAAGGGCTATAGATTAGAAGCTTTTCCAATAAGATCAGGGGTGGAGAAAGGATGCTCATGATCATGACTATTATTTAGTATTACAGTAGAAATTCTAATTATAGGGATCAGTTAGATGACACAGTAGATAGACTAGTGGTCCTGGAGTAAGGATGACCTGAAGAAAAAGAAAGAGAGAGAGAGAAAGAGAAAAAAAGAGAAAGAGAGAAAGAAAGAAAGAGAGAGAGAGAGAAAGAGAGAAAGGGAGGGAGAAAGAAAAAGAGGAAGAGAAAGGGAGGAAGAGAGAGAGGGAGGGAAGAAGGAAAGAAAGAAGAGAGAGAGGGAGGAAGGAAGAAAGGAAGAAAGGGAAGGAGGGAAGAAGGGAGGAGGGAAGGAATGAAGGAACAAAGAAATAAAGAAAGAAAGAAAAGAAAAGCTAGCTATAACAATAAGACAAGAAAAAGAAATTGAAGGAATGAAAATAGGCAATGAAGGAATAAAACTGCAACCCTTTGTAGATATGATGTTAAACTTAGAGAACTAAGAAACTAGTTGAAAGAACAACTCAAGGAAAGTTGTAAGATTTCAAATAAATCTACCAAAATCATCAGTATTTTTATATACTATCAACAAAACCCAGCAAGAGGAGACAGAAAGAGAAATGTCAGGTTAAGAGAAAATGCAGGCAATAAGAAATAATCAAAAGGCCTAGCATGTCAAGGGAAACAACAAAAAAATGTAAAGGGAGGTGGCCTAGTGGTACCATATTTCAAAGTATATTTTAAAAAGGTAATCATGAAAACAATCTATTACTAGCTCAAAAATGAAGTAGTGGATCAATGCAATAAGTTAGGTACACAATAAATAATAATAAATGATTACAGTAAAATCAAAGATTCAAACTTTTGTGGTAAGAAATCATCATCTCACAAAAATTGTTGGGAAAACTGGAAAGCAGTTTGTAAAAGCTATGCATATACCAACATCTTACACTATATACTAAGATAAAGTCAAAGTGGATAAATGATTTTTGATATAAAAATGATATAAATTAATTAGGGCAACATAGAAAAATGTACCTGTCATATCTATGGATATATATAAGGATAATAAAAGAGTTTATAATAAAATAAAAGGGAGAGCAACAGGAATTAAAATGGATAATTTTGATTAATAAAATTAAAAAGCTTTTGCACAAATAAAACAAAGGTAGCCAAAATTAAAAGGAAAGCAGGAAACTGAGGAAATTTTTTTACAATAAGATTTTTTTCTTCTTGATAAAGACATCATTTCTCTTAAATACACCCTTCTGAGACAATAAAGGGCCATGAATGCATATATTAAAAATTAATTAGAAAATAAAAAAGTCAACTTTGTTTTTTAAAATGAACTATTCCTCAATTGATAAATGGTCAAAGAATATGAATGAGCAGTTTTCAGAAGAGGAAATCAAAGTTATCAATGGTCCCACAAAAATGCTTTAAATCACTGTTGATGAGAAAGAGATAAGCAAAATAAAATAACTCTGAGATTCCACCTCACAACTATAAGACTGACTAATAGAACAGAAAAGAAAAATGACAAATGCTGGAATGTAGAAAAATTGAGACACTGTTGATGGAATTGTGAACTTGTCTACCTGTTTTGGAAAAAAAATTGAAACTATGCCCGAAGGATTATCAAACTGTGCATCCCTTGAATCAGCAATACTTGTTCTGTATTACAAAGAGATCAAAGAAAAGGTAAAAGGATCTATTTATACACAAATATTTTTTAGTAGTTCTCTTTGTGGAGGTAGAAGAGAGGAAGAGAATTTGGTATTCAAAAATTTTTAAATGAATGATAAAATTTTTGAATAAAATTGGTAAATATTTAATGAAACAAATAAAAATATGTTAAATGAAAAAAGAGAATTTGCATACCATGAAGTAACTTTTTTTTTCCTTATCATTGATACCATAGACTTTATTAATCAAAATATGTGAAGAGAAATTTAGCCATTAGGTGGAGACACTATTTGACTAGTGAACAGATCTAGCACTTCCTTTTGGCTGACCCCCATCCTATTGTGGATGGTATTACTCTTTCTCAGAGGTAACCTAAATGAAATTATTTGTATTAAACTGTGGTCTTCCTGATTTTACTTCTATCTAACTTTTATTGAAAATTTTTATCCTAAAATTAATCCTATTATAAATCTCTTCCACAATAGCTCTTAGTTTCTCCTAGATAAAAAAAATAAAAAAAATAAAAAAAAATGTGTGTGTGTTTTTTTCTTAAGTTTTCCAGTAAAAATTTGTCAGGATTTCTCCTCAGTAAGAGCCATGATTACTTAGCCATAAGCCAATCATTCTAACAATTCATATAATAAAAAACAACAAAAGGATGAAAAAAACCCAAACAAACCTAACCCTGTTACTTAGACCATAACACCAGTCTGGTCAGTTTGTTGAGTTAGAATCTATCTGACAGAGATAATATATATAGAAAATGAATAGGGTCCAGAATTGAACTAAATGAATAGAATAGACTATGTCTTCAAAAATAATAAGTTTCTAACAGAAAAGAACATCTTTGTTGTTATTCTTGAGGCAATTGAGGTTAAGTGACTTACTCAGGGTCACATAGTAAGTGTTAAGGTCAGATTTGAACTCAGATCTTCCTGACTCTGACAGGGCTGGTGCTCTATTCACTGTACCATTTAGCAGCAAGAACGTTTTTTTTATTAAAGCTTTTTATTTGTATAACATATGTATGGGTAGTTCCTCAGCATTGATCTTTACAAAGCTTTCCATTACAAATTTTACCCCCACTCCCCTCCCCTTCCCTAGATGGCAGGAAGTCCACTACATGTTAATTATGTTAAAATACTTGACAAGTTGAATATGTGTATATATATTTCCACACTTATCTTGTTATGCAAGAAAAATCATATCTACAAGAAAGAAAAGTCAGAGAAAGGAAACACAATGCAAGCAAACATCAATCGAGATCATGAAAATATTATGTTGTGGTCCACATTTCATATCCCTCTCTCTGGGTGTATATGGCTTTCTTCAGCAAACAATTGGAACTGGTTTGAAACATTTCATTGTTGCAGAGAGCCATGTCCATCAGAATTGATCATCATGTAATACTGTTGTTGCTGTGTATAATGATCTCCTGGTTCTGCTCGTTTCGCTCAGCATCAGTTCATGCAAGTCTCTCCAGGCCTCTCTGAAATAGTCCTGCTGGTCATTTTTTACAGAGCAATGATATTCCAAAACATTCATATACCATAATTTATTCAGCCACTCTCCAATTGATGGGCATCCTTTCAATTTCCAGTTTCTAGCCACTACAAAAAGGGCTGCCACAAACATTCTTGCACATGTGGGTCCCTTTCCCTCCTCTAAGATCTCTTTGGGATATAGGCCCAGTAGAAACACTGCTGGGTCAAAGGGTATGCACAGTTTGATAACTTTTTGAGTGTAGCTCCAAATTGCTCTCCAGAATGGTTGGATCCGTTCACAGTTCCACCAACAATGCATCAGTGTCCCAGCCTTCCCACATCCCCTCCAACATTCATTGTTATCTTTTCCTGTCATTTTAGCCAATCTGACAGGTGTGTAGTGGTACCTCAGAGTTGTCTTAATTTGCATTTTTCTGATCAATAGTGATTTGGAGCACCTTTTCATATGATTATAAATAGTTTTAATTTCATCATCTGAAAATTGTCTGTTCATATCCCTTGACCACTTATCTATTGAAGAGTGGCTTCTCAAGAACATATTTTAAAAACAAAAATTAATCTACTGGCATCTTAAGGTTATGAATTTTGGAATATTACAATTTCAGAAGAATCAAAACTTGACTTTCTTTTTCTTTCCATCTCCAAGCTTAGCACAGTGCCTGCACTTGATAAATGCTTGCTGATTAATTACAGGAGTGATCCAAAGGATTATGTTGAGACATAAAGTGGGCATAATTAATTGGTGGCATATTTCCAATAATAATCTACAAGTGAGAAGCAGCATATGAGTTACTCAGAAAAATGTATGATCAGAACAGGAGATTAAGTTGTCACATAAAAAAGCAAGGGATAATACATCTATGGACTAACTGTGCTAAACAGATACCCACAAAATGCAAAACAAGATCTAAAGGGCCTCTAGAATGTTGCATAGTTCTACTATGGAAGACTTAAGGAAGAAAATTAATAAGAATCATACAGAATGAGAATGTATAGATGGGTTGCAATCTATACCAGTGGTGATAATAGTGACATTGACACATCTAAGTTATTAAAATAAACTTTGGACACTTATTTCCTCAGCAACTAATCGTGGCTTGATTTTCTATTTATTCAATTTATTCAGGAAGTATTTGTTAAATACCCCCATAAACCAAGCACTGTTAAATGTATCTTTTTTATTTCATATAGTTGATTATGATAAGTTTGCTTGAGTTACTTTACTACTTTACAACTTTCAAATTTCAAGAGGTGAATAATTGTTCTATCATGTCAGGATTTATTGAATTAACCAATGACAAAGAATATTTTAATGTGTTTTAGTACATTTTTGAAATATAAGATGTGCATTCTGAACATATCTCCCTTATTTTTTAGTTTTTATGCTTGTTTAGGCTATTTGTTCAATTCTAAAGAATCTTTAAGTTTTTAGATTATTCTCAAAGCTACATCTTACCTTTCAATTGATTATTTTGGGTTCCTTTTTCTGGGCCTTCTCCAGCTCTACTGTTTTTCTCAGAATGGAAATCACAAAGGTACGAAGCATTTCAGCATTACCCATATAAAGGTAAAATAATGGTTTATGATTTGTTTCCAAGACTTTTTAAAATGATTCCTGTGTAGCTTTCAGGTAGGCCAATCCCCAAGGCTGTATATAATATAGAAGGAGAATGGCTTTTATCTCTACATGAAGAAAAATGATTGACATGAAGTTTGCCATGAAAAAAAAAACTTCAATTTTACCTTTTTATAACATATAATTACTAATATAACTCATAATTGAATGCTGTTTTCACTAGTTATGTATAATTAGAAGGAAAAGCTTCACTTCATTATCATCTAATATGAGAATACAGCAAATGAGCTTCTTTTTATGGTGTTCCTTTTGTATTTTTCCATTTTTGCAGAATCTTTTTGTTTGCTTGGGCCAGTTAAGCATTTCATGAAATTTTTCTTTTGAGTAGTTTTGAATTTAAGATATCTGTATTTTTTTTTTAGAACTTCATCATAAATACTGTATAGTAGTATAAATACTGTCCTTTGGAATATTGTATTTCAGGGATCCTGTTCTTTAATATTCCATTACAGAATTTCAGATAATAAAAAAAACTTTAATATTTCCATAATGTTTTTCTTCACTGCAATATGAGGCACTGAAAAAGTAACTTATCTTGAAACATAAACAATCCTTTGAGCATGGGGGCCTCTGGTATTTGGTGACTTGCTCACAATACTAAGAGCAGTAACCTAACCTAGTCCTGTCTGTTATTGCCTGGTTTCCTGGATTGACAATTTGCCTTCTGTGCTGGGACTGGAGGCTGCTCCATTTGTCTGCTCTGCTGTTGTTTAATTGATTCAGAACTGAAGATTCCAGTTGTTGATCCGCTATGATTAAGACCATCTCACTGCTTTCCCAGGCACCATCTGGGCTGAGATAGACAGCCCTTTCACTCTAGTAAGACTGACTTTTCTTGAAGTTTTTCCAACCTTTCTTAAGCTGGAAAACTGTATCATTTCATCTTGTAATGCTCCGAGAGAAACTGAGGCAGAGCACACATTGGAGATTAATTAATATTTTATTGATGTTAATTGAGAGTTTAGAATCCAAAGCTATGGATTGGGATTGCTAGGACTCTTGTCTCAAAGCACACAGTCCATTGAAACTTTAGACTGGCAAACATTAGCCAGCCAACTGGATCTCAAGTAGGTCCAGCAATTAGTAAGTTTGGTTACAGGATTCTTAATAGGACTCCAGTGCTCAAGGGAACAAAGAGCTCTCAAGGCAGAAGGAGGGGTGGGAAACAAAGGGGTATTGGAGTTCTAGGAAAGGACTATAAATTCAGTTTTGATAGGTAGGAGGTATGGAAAATCATAAATTCTGAGAAGCTAGGAAACACTAAGTCAGAAGCCAAAAGATAAGGGGTAGGTCTAGGTATTTGAGATGGGCCATCTGGAGGTTTTATGACTCCTTTGGAATGCTAGCCCAATTATTTCTGATGGTCAGGAAGTGGGGGAGTTGCTACTGAGATACAACAATTAAGGGAAACTGAAACAAAGCAATTGAGGGAAACTGAGACATGGAACTGTGGCACAACAATCTCTTCCTACACTCTGTAATTCCAGACTCTCAGAGACTTGATTTCATGTGGTTTTTGAGGGAAACCGGGAGAACTGAAGCAGCTTCCTGGCTTCACTCTGCCATCTTGGCTCCACCCTTGGAAGTCCCTTAAAAATGGTTTTTTGACTGATTTTTTGAATACTCAACACTAGCATATAATAAGTACTTAATAAATATTCTTTTTTATTTATTCATGATATTAGAGTAGATAAGTAGTGTATTAACAATGTGCTAACAAAGTCTAGATTTGAGTCAAATACAACATCAAAAGCCTCTGTAATCTAGTGTTAGCATTATCTTTTTAGTCTCAACTGATATTCTTTAAAGTGTGAACATATGGAAACAGGAAATAACACAGAGTTGAAGTGCTACTATAGAGTGTTGAAAGTGAGGTATGTAGGGGCAACTAGGTGGCACAGTGGATAGAGCACCAGCCCTGAAGTCAGGAGGACCTAAGTTCAAATCTGGCCTCAGACACTTAACACTCCCTAGCTGTGTGACCCTGGGCAAGTCACTTAACTCCAATTGCCTCAGGAAAAAAAAAAGTGAGTTATGTAAAATCCTGTGCAAACTTTAAAATGCTAAATAATTACTGTTATTATTATTAAGGAAATTCTGTGAATATGGGTGAAACTAGGTTGTGGGTGACCTTAAATGTCAGCTTAAGATATTTGCATTTCCATTTATAGGCAATAGGAAGTCATTGAAGGTTTTTGAACAGAGGAAACAAATTGTTAGGCTCATGTTTTCAGATTATTTTGGCAGCTGAGGAGATAGGAGGAAAAGTAACCAGTAAGGGTGCGATTAAAATAATTTGGAGAAGAGATAAAAAGAGTATTAACAAGAGTGGGTTTGAGGCAATGAGGTGTTATAGTGGACTAAAAATTGGAACAGGAATCAGAAAGAGCTGAATTTGAATTCTTGTTTGAATAGCACCTACCTCACAAGGATCAAAAGAAACATGATATGTGAATTAATTTCCAATCTTAAAACACTATATGTTAATTATTATTATTATTATTGTTAGATAATCCCCACTATAAACTAGAAGTAAATTTTGATGCTTGAAGGACAAAATGAACTTCATTAGTATATACAGATAGTGATACTTTTCCCCCAACAAAAATAATGGACAGTGGATATTTGTCTCACAGAGACTTCTTTAAAGTACTTTCTTTTCTTGAAATTAGGACCTTCTTAAAAATGTACATAACGGCAGATATTAGTCCATAAAGAGTCTTATAAAAGGAATCCAAAGTTTGAATTCTGCCCGTAAAACCTTCTATTTGTCCAAGAAGACAAGTTCTCTCTGGGTCTGTTTCTTCATCTTTAATAAGGACATAATTACACTTGCATTACTGCTTAGAAAGTCTGTTTCAAGAAGTGTACTTTGTAAACTCAAAAGTATTATATCAATGTATCTCATGATAAGCTATTTTTATTTTTTAGTTTAGATAAGTGTCTTCAACAATGTATAGAAACTCCTTCCATTGAGAAATTTGTATGATATTCATAGTCTTAAGAGTTACTTGAGCAAGGAGAGAATACTTGTCAGATCTGTGGAGAAAGGAGGAATTTATGGCCAAAGAAGAACTAGAGAATGTTTTGAAATGAAGAGGATAATTTTGATTACATTAAATTAAATTTAAAAGGTTTTGTACAAACAAAAAATCAATGCAGCCAACATTAGAAAGGAAGAAGAAAGCTGAGGAAAATTTTTTTTGATAAACCTTTTTTTTTAATTTTCAAAACATATGCAGGATTTTCAACATTCATCTTTGCAAAACCTTGTGCTCCAAATTTTTTCCTTCCCTTCTTCCCACCTTTTCCCCTAGATGGCAAGTAATTCAATATGTTAAATATGTGTAATTCTTCTATACATATTTCCACAATTATCATGGTGCACAAGAAAAATCAGATCAAAAAGGAAAAAAATGAGAAAGAAAAAAATTCAAGCAAAAACAATAAAAAGATTAAAATACTATATTGCAATCCACACAGTCCTCTCTCTTCATGGTTCTCTTCATCACAAGACCTTTGGAACTGATTTGAATCACATCGCTGCTGAAAAGAGCCAAGAACATCAGAATTGATTATCACATACTCTTGCAGCTGCTGTGTACAATGCTCTCTTGGTTCTACTCACTTCACTTAGCATCAGTTCCTGTCTCTCCAGGCCTCTCTGAAATCATCCTGCTGATTGTTGCTTATAGAACAATAATATTCCATAACATTCATATACCATAACTTATTCAGCCATTCATCAATTGATGAGCATTCACTTAGTTTCCAATTTCCTGCCACTTCAAAAAGGGCTGCTACAAACAGTTTTGCACACATAGGTCCTTGGGAAAAATTTTGTTTACATACAGTGTTTCTCATAAAGGTCTCATTTCTAAAATATACAGAGAACAGATTCAAATTTATAAGAATACAAGTCATTCCTCATTGAAAAATGGTCAAAGGATCTTAATCATATGATAAAGTGCTCTAAATCACTATTGGTTAGAAAAAATGCAAATTAAGACAACTCTGAGGTACTTCCTCACACCTATTAGATTAACTTAGAAGACAGGAAGATAACGATGATTGGTGGAGGAGATAACGATAATTGTTGGAGGAGATGTGGGAAAACTGGGACAATAATACATTGTTTTTGGAGTTTGTGAAATGATTTAACCATTCTGAAGAGCAATTTGGAACTATCTCCAAAGGGCTATCAAACTGTATTCCAAAGAGATCATAAAAGAGGAGAAAGGACTCACATGTGCAAAATGTTTGTAGCAGCTCTTTTTGTAGTGACAAGGAACTGGAAATTGAATGGATGCCCAGCAGTTGATGAATGGCTGAAAAAGTTATGGTTTATGAATGTAATGCTCTATAAGAAATGAAGAGTAGGCTGATTCAGAAAAGCTAATGAAGCTAAGTGAAGTGAGAAGAACCAGGAGAACATTGTACATAGTAACAACAAAATTATATGAAGATAAACTGTGATAGACTTGGCTCTTCTCCACAATGCAGTCATTCAAGGCAGTTCCAATAGACTTGGGATGGAAAATGCCAGTTGCATACAGAGAAAGAACTATGGAGACTGAATATGAATTGAAGCATAATATTTTCAACTTTTTGTTTGCTTGTTTCTTGTGTTTTTTCCTCTTTTAATCTGTTTTTTTCTTATACAACATGACAAATATTGAAATATGTTTAAAAGGATTGTACATATTTAACCAACATCAGAGTGCTTGCTATCTTGGGGAAGGGGGAAGTAAAGTAGGGAGGAAGAAAAAATTGGAACAAAGTCCTAGAAAATGAATGTGGAAAACTATCTTTACATGTAGTTGGAAAAAATAAAATACTATTTTTTAAAAAAGTTGAGTCTTTGAAAGATGAGGTAATTTGCCCGTAGTTATAAGGTTCATATGGATTAAAGGAAAAATGTTCACCTTAATGACTCTGAGCCTAGTCTTATAGGCATTCTATTTCTCAGAGGCATCATAAGATATTGATATGTAGCTCTTACATTTAAGAACTAATTAACTAATTAAGAACTAATATTTACATATAATTTTATTTTTTATTTGTTAAGTTATAACATGTATTTTAATTAAATTTCATTTTTAATGTACAGTGAAGTTCAAATTCAATTATTTTCTCTTTCTCCAAATCTTTTGTACCCCTCCACTGAGAAAAAAAATCCAAACTGTTGTAACCAATGTTCAAAGTTAAGCAAAACAAATTCTCATACTATGTCTAAAAATATGTCTCATTCTGCATAAAGTTCATTGCAGTTCCAACAAGAAGTCAATAATCAGTACTCTGTAATCATGGTTAACAGAGTTCTTAATATTTTTTAAATATTGTTCATTTTTATATTGTTTTTATTTAACTTGTGCTCTTGGTTTTGCATAGTTCTGTTCATATCAGCCTCTGAAGTCATCCTTAATATACATATTTTGAATAATTTTTTAAATGAATAAAAATATATTTCTTTCCTCTTCTACTTCTACTCCCCCATTGGCAAAACCCTTGTAATAAATATTCTTAGCCAAGGAAAAGAAATTCTCACATTGGAAGTATCCAAAACCTTAAGTCTCATTTTGCATCTTAATCTATCACTTTTCTCTCAGGAATATGCTTAATCAGGGATGTTCTGGAATCATAGAAGGTCATAGCACTGATCACCACAAAAAGAGTTGTCATAAATCCATTTGTAGAAATGGGTACTTTTATTCTTTATTAGATCTCTTTGGGAATATAAGTGTAGTAGGGTCAAAGGGTATGTACAGGTTAGTAACTTTGGGGGCATAATTTCAAATTGCTTTCTAGAATAGCTATAACAATACATAGCTTCACTAACAGGGCATTAATGTGTTTTCCCACAGTTTCTCTAACATTTGTCATTTTCCTCTTTTGTTATCTTTGCCTATTTAATGGGTGTGAGATGGGACCTCAGAATTGCTTTAATTTGTACTTCTCTAATAGTGATTTGAAACAATTTTTTCATATAGTTATTGATAGTTTGGTTTTTCCTTTGAAAACTGCCAGTTCAAATCCTTTGACAATTTATCTGTTGGGAAACTGGGAAAAAAATTATTGTAAATTTGAATCAGTTTCTTAACATATATTGGGGATGAGATATTTATCATAGAAACTTGCTGAAAAGATTTCTCTTCTAGTTACCTGTTTCCATCGTATCTCATCTGCATTAATTTTGTTTGTAAAACAAAAACAAAAACAAACAAAAAACACCTTTTTAATTTTATGTGGTCACAATAGTCTAAGTTTCACTCTTTATACCATGTTTTGGTCATGAACTCTTCCCCTATCTATAGATCTGAAAGGTAATTTTTCCAGTGCTCCTTTCCATAATTTGTTTATAATTTGATACTGCTGTGTGCTTTTGGACTGACTCTTTCCTATGATTAGAATGTGCTCTCTTCACCTCTGCCTCCTGGAAGTCTAAGCTAAAATCACACCTTCTACAGTAAGTCTTTTCTGATACCCTTTAATGCTGATGCCTTCCCTCTGTAAACTATTTACAATTTATCCATATATCTTGTTTGCATGTAATTATTCACACATTTTCTCCCAAATTAGGCTGTGAACTGCTGGAAAGCAAGGTCTGTTTTTTGGTGTTTTTTTTTTTGTTTTTTTCCTCCATTCTTTATATCACCGACAAACAGCACAGTGCAAGGCACATAAGTACATTTATTATGTGCCATATGTTGAGGGAGTAGAATGTGTGTAAAAGAAGAAGGCACAAAGAAAGGAAGAAACAATTCCTGCCCTTACTGAGTTTACATTCTGATGGAGGGAGACCAACTTAATCTGTAAATTAGGAGATACGGAAGGAGCGGAGGTAATAATAGAGGGGATTGAAAGTTATACTCACTCAAGATTTACTTTTTTCCCAGACCCGTCTATCAAAGGATACTGGGAGAAACTTCTCCCAGTTTGCATCATATGTATATATCATGTACAAGTTACCCCCTCGCTGTTTGTATACACCTGGCAACTGTAACTGCCACTTTGAAATGCAATGGCCCGTCCCTTTTTGCTGATAGGGACCTATGAGGTGTCTTTATCTCATTAGAGAAACTCTTAATAAAAAAAATGGCTTCGTTATGAATCTGGTGTCCTCCAGTGACCAGCCCGTCAGAATTCTATATTAATTTTATTAATTAATACATTTTTAATTCTCTTTGTCCTGATTTTTGCTCCCTCAATCAGAGGAAAACACCAATACAAAGAGAAGGCAGCGGCCTGGGGAATGAGCAAAAGATTTGGCGCCGGGCTCAGATCCCACGCCCGCTGTTGACGTTTCTTTTCTTTTCTTTTGATGTCCTCAGCCTTTAGAGCAGGGTCTGGAACACACTTAACGCTCCATGAATATTGTTTATTTATTTTGTATCCCTACGTGCTTATTACATGTCTGGAACTCAGTAAATGATCAATTTGTTTCTCCAAGTGCTTCAAGAATGCGGATTCCGATTTCTCAGTATCCGCAAAACTTAGCACAGGGCCTGACACAAAATAGGAGTTTAATAAATGCCTTATGATTGACTGGACAAGTTTTAAACCCGTTTCTGCCACCAACGACCGGTGTAGGCTGGAGCAAGATTTACACCTCAGCAGCTCCGAAGCCTCAGCAGCAGCCACTGAGCGGGAATCCGACAGGCGCCGGGAAGAACGCTGCGTGCGTTAGGACGCCGGACATATACGTCGCTCCGCGCGCGCATGCGCACTATGGCGAGTGGCCGTCCCACCCACTCCCTCACTCGGGGCTGTAGTCCCAGACGAAACTCCCGCGCGTTCAAGTGGAGTGGGCGGTTGCAGGCATGGCTAGAAGGGTGTCCTCACTCCGGATTCCAAGCTGACGCGCGGTGGACTCGTGGAGCCCCTGATTCTTTCCCGCCAGACGGTTTTCTCACAGGGTCCCCCTCAAAAGGGAGGGAGGGAGGTAGGTCTGAGAAATATCTGCAGTGCAAGGTGAAAAATTAATTCCCGCCATTACTATTCTCTTCCTGGGGAAACTGAGACACGGACCTGTGGCTCGCTCTCCTCCGTAGCGGGCGGCCGGATAGGGATGCCCACCGCCTCGCGGCTTCCCTCCAGAATCGGGCCCGCCTTGGAAGCGCTGTTCCTGAGGGGCTGGCTACTTGAGTTGATCCCTGGCGAGCGCAGCACTGGTGGGGCGCTCCCCAAACCCCCACGGAGGTTTCCGGATTGGGGGGAAGTCGGAGCCCAAGGGCAGCGGGGAACAGCCACTCAGCCAGTCTAGTAACTTTCATTAAGTCCCAACCGTGATTCAGATACTGTGCTTTGGGCCAGGGGTGGACGCAAAACATCATCAATCATGGAGCATTTATTAAACGCTGACTGAATGCCATGTACTGGGTATAGTAAAACAAACAAAAAAACGGAGCTCCTGCCCTCAGTGAATTTCCATTCTAATGGAGGCCTAGGAGGGAAGCTAATCTGAGAGGGGACTTAAGAGTCAGGACTTGGCTTCAAATCCTACCTCTCCTTACTCCAAGCACTTAAGAGTATTCGAATGGTGTTGGAGAAGTCACTTAACAGCGTTGTGCCTTGGTTTCCTCATTTGTAACATGCTATTCGTTGGCTTCTAGTCTATGACCTCCTTTTGAATCTTAGATTCCCTGCTCGTTGAATAGAATTCAACAAATATTAAGGGTTTGCTGTGTGCTAGGCACTGTACTAGTTTGGAATACAAACGGCTGCCTTCACGGAGCTTACCATCTACTGGGTTACCAGCTAACTTGGACTAATTGTGACCCTGTGTAAATCAACTAAACCTGCCTGGATTTTAGATTTATCTTTGTATAAAATAGATTAAATCACTAAATATTTATCGGTGAGGCCTCTTCCAACTTGCAGTCTTCCAGACCTACCCAGGGACCTGTTTTTGTGGATAAGTGTATATAAGGTTCTTGGTTTTGTGGAACTTGGAGTAGCATCAGGCATGAGTTATCCTGTACTACATAAGGACTTAATGAATATAAAAAGGTCGCTATAGAAATACTTAATACTATGAAGTATTGAGTGATATAATGGGAAGAACATTGGATTTGTAGTTTGGATGATAAGACCACTCACTCATGTCTTAAACTCCTCTTGACTTTGGGTATCATTAGAGCATTTTGATTAAGGCATGAGTCCCCATTTTTGTTCCATAAACTTTCAAATCCCTTCCCTCAGGAATTACAAACTTCTACGGTAATTTAGTATATTATTTTAGATTTATGCATGAAGTGCTTATAGCCACTTATATAACTTTTACTTCTCAAAACTCCAAATCACTTAAGAAATTCAATTCTTAAAACATGCATGTACCAGTCATTAGGGAAATACATTTGTAATATAATTGGGCAATTATTTACTGTTAAAAGTCTGTTAAAGAATTTTTTTAAAATTGCAAACCTTTTGGATTATATTTGCTAACTCCAAACTGGATTAGGGAAATGATATGATCAGATCTGAGGTTTAGGAAAATTATTTTAGTCCAGGGATGGGGAACCATTTTTCTGCCAACTGCCATTTGGCAGGCTGAACAAAATTATCAACTTACAGAACTCAAACTGTGAGAGGTACTTGTACTTAGCTTTCAGCTCATCATCTCCTGCAGTCACCTTAGCAAATGATTATTGGATCTTACACATCCTGTACTGGAGTTCCCCATCCCAGTTTTAACTAATATTTCAAGGATGCTTTGGTCTCTGGCTGGGAGACCAGTTACCAGGCTGTTGAAATATATTTATCAGGGGAGTAGTGATGAGCACTTGAACCAAGGGAGGTGATCTTTGTGATTATAATGAATGGTATTAGGGGAAAGGAATTGAGGAAAGTCCACTGGATTTTGCAATTAAGAGAGGTATTTAAGTTGGTAACTTGGAGAAAAGTTTGAAAAAAAGAAGACTAAAATTTCAGCACCATGATTTCCTGCAATATTCATAATTAATTCCCATTTCTTTTTAATAATTGTAATCTTATGTGAGATGACCTGAGAGTGATTTTTGAGTGTAAATTAAATGTATGAGGTAATTTACTGACTTCTACCATGCTTTAGTTATAGTTTAGTCAAATCACCCAACATTGTGATTTTACTTTTTTAAAACTTAAAAGAAACAAAGTAATAGATGATAAAAGTGAACCTAAGTTAATTTTATGGTAGGTTTCCGTAATATGGTATCTTATATGTAATACATATCTAATAAATACTTAGTTGAACATGGCAATGAGAATGTGGAGGTGGGTATAGTATCATGCAGTCTGCTACTACAGAAGTCTTGGTTGAATCCTTGGTGCACCAGAATAGTTGCCTACACAAAAAACATAAAAGAAGATAGGAAATATTCTGTGTCAAATTAATTATTAATATTTCTCATAAATTATCTGTTATCTTTATTTTTTTTTATGATTATATGTCTTGTATTCCAACCTAATTTTAATTTGTGAGAACTAGAATGTAACCAAATAATTTATTTGTATTTGTTTAAACTGAGATCTGATGTAAGGCATTTCCACATAAAAGTTTTAATTAAAGTTCATTTCACTGTATGAAGAGTGATATTTATCTTCTGGGTTTTTGTTGTTGGTTAGTTAGTTTTTCTTGCATTAGGGCTGTGATTTTATTAGTATAGAAACTTTCCCAATTACAGACTGATATTTTCTCTCATAGTTTTAGAAAGGTACCTACTGCATTAAGGTGTGTTAAATGATTTTACTAGATTTTGTGATCATAGGCATGTGTCATTGACAAGTCTTAAATCCAGACTTCAGAGCTGGCTCTCTATCCATTATACTATCTTGCCTCTCAAAATGCAGATTAGATAGTAAAGGATTTTAGTTTTTTTAAATGCAGTTTAAGATTCTTTATAAAAAAAATCATTTGACAAATATTTTAATATAATTAACATGTAGTAGACTTCCTGCCATATGGGGGAGGGAATAGGGGGGAAAATTTGTAATGGAAAGCTTTGTAATGGTCAGTGTTGAAGAACTACCTATACATATGTTATGCAAATAAAAAGCTTTAATTTAAAAAAAAATCATTTTACAGTGACTTTTACTTTTTTTTTTTAACCTGTTAGAAGGCTTATCATGAGGATCAATGAAATGATGTGTATAATGCACTTTTTTTTTTTTTTTTTTTGGCTGAGGCAGTTGGGGATTAAGTGACTTGTCCAGGGTCACACAGCTAGGAAGTGTTAAGTGTCTGAGGTCAGATTTGAACTCAGTCCTCTTGACTTCAGGGCTGGTGCTCTATCCACTGTACTACCTAGCTGCTCCCAGTAATTCTTAATATAGTATATAAGTTCCTATTGTAAATGTTTGTAATTAATATTGATGCTTTTTCTTTTTTCTTATCTTTTTAATAGAACCTCCAAAATGCAGAGCCCAAGCACTAAGTCTCTGCATTTGAGTGAATGGCAGAAGAATTACTTTGATATCACCTCTGGCACCTGTACCCCAAGCCAGAAGGCAGATGCCTTCCGTGCACAGATTTTACGCATTCAGTATGCGTGGGCAAATTCTGAAATCTCCCAGGATTGTGCTACCAAACTCTTTAGAAAATATGCAGACAAATACTCTGCAATTATTGATTCTGACAATGTAGAGACTGGCTTGAATAACTATGCAGAAAACATTTTGACCCTGGCAAAATGCCAGCAAACTGACAGTGGCAAGTGGCAGTCTGGATTAACAGTAAATAATGTTTTCAAATTAAATAGTGTGCAAGAGATGATGCAAGCTGGCAGAAAGTTCAAAGATACTCTCTTGGCACCAGCAGATGCATCTGTAGTAATCCATAAAGCGGTCAGTGCCTTTGATTTTTCTAAACCCAAATCTAATTGTACAGAACAGACAACTAGCATTCCAGAGAAACCAACATCCTTGATCCACCCTCAGAATAGTCAGTTGTCGATCATGACCAAAACTACAGGTGATTTTCCTGCATCTTCTGTGCCTTTAGATGAACTGCCCAGTGCAAAGTTCCATGTTGCTCCATTATTTGGAAATGTCAAAATGACAGGGGATACTGCCAAAGCCAATACAATGACAGTAAATGTGCCATCAAATCAGTCATTTTTTCATTTTGGACATGGAAATCCAAGAAAAAAGAAGGCTTTTTATGATTCTGGCAGTAATGGCACTGAAGCGCTTTCTGATCCCACACTGAACAAGACTCTAGATAATGCTGAAACCAGTGGCCACAGGGATGAGAATAGCCTGTCTAGTTTTAAAACTGCAAAAGAACAACTATGGATAGATCAGCAAAAGAAAAACCATCAATCCCAGCGTGCACCAAACCTTTCATATGGTGGAGTAAAAAAATCTCTGGGAGCTGGCAGATCCCGGGGCATATTTGGCAAGTTTGTTCCTCCCCTAGCCAAACAGGATAGAGATGAGAAAGGAGGAATGCAGTGTAAACCTCATGGGGCTGTGCCTACCGAACCAACTCATCCAGTTGATGAACGTTTGAAGAATTTAGAGCCAAAGATGATTGAACTTATTATGAATGAGATCATGGATCATGGCCCACCAGTAAACTGGGAAGACATAGCAGGAGTTGAATTTGCTAAAACCACAATAAAAGAGATAGTTGTGTGGCCTATGTTGAGGCCAGACATTTTTACTGGATTACGAGGACCTCCCAAAGGGATCCTACTTTTTGGTCCTCCTGGAACAGGTAAAACCCTAATTGGCAAATGCATTGCAAGCCAATCTGGGGCAACATTTTTTAGTATCAGTGCTTCTTCCTTGACTTCTAAATGGGTGGGTGAAGGGGAGAAAATGGTTCGTGCCCTGTTTGCTGTTGCAAGGTGTCAGCAGCCAGCTGTCATATTTATTGATGAAATTGATTCCTTGTTGTCACAGCGTGGAGATGGTGAGCATGAATCTTCCAGAAGGATAAAAACTGAATTTTTAGTTCAATTAGATGGAGCAACTACATCTTCTGAAGAACGTATTTTAGTGGTGGGAGCAACTAATCGGCCGCAAGAAATTGATGAGGCTGCTCGGAGAAGATTGGTAAAGAGATTATATATTCCACTCCCAGAAGCTTCAGCAAGAAAGCAAATAGTAAAAAATTTGATGGCCAAGGAACATTTTTGCCTTAGTGAAGAAGAAATATCCCTTATTGTTAAGCAGTCTGATGGGTTCTCTGGAGCAGATATGACACAGCTTTGCCGAGAAGCTTCTTTAGGTCCTATCCGAAGTTTACAGACAGTTGACATTGCCACAGTCACACCAGACCAAGTTCGACCAATAGCTTTTGTTGATTTTGAAAATGCTTTCCGAACTGTGCGCCCAAGTGTGTCTCTAAAAGATTTGGAACTGTATGAAAACTGGAATAAAACTTTTGGTTGTGGAAAGTAAATGAATGAAATAAAACTCAGGGTAGCTATGTAATTCATATTTTTAAAACTTGGGAACCAAAAATAGTTATTTTTTTTAGTTTGGAGTTTTAGGCATCTTGAAGAAATAAGAATGCTTGTTCCTAATGCCCCACATTTTCTATGTTGAAAGATCCTGTGCTATTTTTGATATAAATATTAAATGATAATTGAGGTTCACTTGTCCAAAATGAGAATTATATTTATCTGGTTTTGAGGTTTTAATTCTGTTTTGAAGGGACAACTATAAAGGAAAAATGACATTTAAATGATTTTTGAAAATCCAAAGATTGTATTTGTGTATGAAGTTTCCTGCAGTCACATCTATCTTGTGTTTAGGAATGGAATACCATTTTGGAAGGTCTTATTCTTTAATGTCTTAATGGAGAAGTAAGAAAAGTAATTCAAAATCACAACAATCATCTGAATCAGTATCAGCAATATGTTTTGGCCCCTGCAACCTATATTTCTGTTTTCTTCTCTCAGCATGAAGGACTTAAAAAAAAATCAGATTATTTTATATTGTTTTTAGGGGCATGTGGAATTTTATTTTTGCTGTAACTGCTAAGTGTTGAAAAGAAATAAAATTTTTCTATAGTAAATATGTAATTGATGGCAAGGAATGATTTGGAATTGGAACTATTTCTTAGTGTGACATGATAAAAATACATTAAAGGTCAGTATTTGTAAAAATATTTTGTAAAATTAATCTTTTTGACACTTTGTACCTTATAATAGTGTTTTCTTTCAGAAGTAAATATTTTTTATATCTTTTGTAATGATGGATTTAAAAACAATCTTTTCTGTATTTCTATTATGTGAATTTTGGGATAAGGTAGAACAAAAAATTTGAAGCTATGGGAAAATTACATTTTAGGTTTAAAGAAAACTGCCCTTTTTTGTTGCTAAGTTATTCAGTATTTTGTATTAAGTATTTTAAGTAACATTGAAACTACATTATACTTGTTGATAATTAACCAAGTTTTAAGAACTAGGGTTTTTTTTTTTTTGGTATGGAAAAAAAAGAAATAAATTATGAATCAAACTGAAGTCAGCATAGAATATAAGACATTCCAAATGGAGAAATGTTTTTATTACCATCTTTGTACTTAATGGAGTCATTTCCTTCCCTCACCCTCTTCCATCCTGATTAAACCCTCCTTTGTGAAGAAAACAAAACAAAAAACAATAAGCAAAAATATTTCATACTGAAACTATTTAACAGGGTATCCAATATCATGGTGTAGTAGCCACTTCTGCCACAAGGTATGTGATGTGTTTCAGTATCCATTCTTTTTCCATTACTCCAAGTTTGACTCGTGTATGTTGTTCTTGGTTCAAATTTTGCTTGGCATCAATTTCATTTTCCCATTTTTCTTTTAATTATTCATATTTGTCATTTCTTACTAATCAGTAATCATGATATAGATATGCCATATATTTTAAAGCCATTCTCCAGATGAGGGAATGGTTTCCAGTTTCTCACAACCACAAGAAGTATTGCATTGACTATTTTGGTGTATATGGTATTTTATCTTTGACTTATATGTGATGGATAATTGTTTTGCATACTTTCCATTAAAATCAGAGACAGTTGTATCACTTCATAACTTCTCCAATAGTGCATATATCCTTCCCTCTTACTCTGAAATTGACTTTCTTTTTTGCATTTTTGCCAGTTTACATGGAATGAAAATGAAAAGTGTTGATTTTCATTTCTCCTGGTTTTAGGATTTTAAAGTATATTTCTGTCTAGTCATTTATGGTCTGCAAATTTTCATTTGGAAACTTTAATGTCCTTTGGTTAATGCTTTTTGGTAGTGTCACTTCCTTTTTTTTTTTTTTTTTTGCTGAGGCATTTGGGATTAAGTGACTTGCCTAGGGTCATACAGGGTCATAACATAAGTATTAAGTGTCTGAGACCAGATTTTTACTCAGGTTCTCCCAACTTCAGGAGCTTTAAATGTTCAATCCACTGTGCTACCTAGTTGCTCCCACTTCCCTTTATATCTTGAATATCAGCTTTAGTTTTATATAATCAAGTTGATCTTTTATGATCTATCCTTTCGTTAGGAATTCTTGGTAGTTTTGTAAAGTACTTCATGTTTTCCTATTTGTTTTTTATAGTATGACCTTTTATATTCATGTTATCTATCCATTTTAAATTCACTATCATTTTGTAATATGTTGTAAGATGATAGTTTAATTCTAATTTTTGCCAAATTGTTTTCCTGCTTTCCCAGTAGTTCTTACAAAAAAGTTCTTTCCCCAATAATTTTTTTTGGGATTTATCAGACTTTCCTTTTTTTTTTTTTCTTTTTGCTTAGGCAATTGGGGTTAAGTGACTTGCTCAGGTTACACAGCTAGGAAGTGTTAAGTATCTAAGGCCAGATTTTGAACTTCATTATGCCACCTAATTGTCCCCCGCCCCCAACTCCTTTGTTAATAGCAATAATAAGGCTTCTTGACTTCAAATCAAAATGTTTATAATAAAGTTCTGTAACTTTTTTTCCTCAATGGTATTTTAATTTTCTAATTACATGTAAAGATAGTTTTCAACCTTCATTTTTGTATGATTTTACCTCTCCCCAAGATTTGCAAATATTCTGATATTTGTAATCATTTTAAACATTTCTATATTTGTCGTATTGTGATTGAAAAATCAAAAGAGAAAATAGCATGAAAAAAGCAAAAAAAAAAGGCATAAATGGTATGCTTTGATCCATATTCATTCTCCATAGTTATGGATGCGGATGGCTGGAACCATCACAAAATCTTGCTGTTACTATGTACAATGTTCTGCTTTTGCTCATTTCATTCATCAATTCATGTAAGTCCAGGCCTTTCTGAAATCAAGCTCTGTATTTTTTGTGTGGTACATGGAAGATTATCTGTTACCTGGCCATCTCAATGACACGCTGCTGATGTCTGACTTGGTTCTCTTGGACCTCAGCATCCCATCCCCCAGGTCTCAGAGCTCTGACTTAGGGTCTTTTACCTTATCTTTCTCAGACCTAGGTACAATAAAACTAATGAGCTTTATGAATTGTGTTTGACAAAAGTATGCAGTGTTCTATACTCTTAGAATCCTATATCCAGAGAAGGTAGGTAAAATGCATTATTTTTCATTTGAGGGTCAGTTTAGTCATAATGAACATTGAATTTTGTGTTTACTTTTCCCATTTCCATTATTTTAATTGTCTCCTGTTTTCCTATTTCTGTGTACTATATTGATTCATGTAAATCCCATGCTTATCAGGATTTTTGATACTTGTTATGAAACTGATATTTATATTCATGTCCTATTCATGCCTTTTGATGGGCATATACTGTGTTTGGGGGCAACTAGGTGGTGCAATGGATAGGGTGATGGGTCTGGAATCCAGAATACCTAAATTCAAATCTAATCACAGATGCTAGTTATGTGACCTTAGGTAAGCTAACCTCTACCTCAGTTTCCTCATTGGTTAAGTGACTACTAACAGTTTTTAACCTCCCAGACTGTTGTGAGGGTCAAATGAGATAATTCTGCACAGTGCCTGGCATATAGTGCCATATAAATGTTAGTTGCCATTATCATCCTCTTTCCAAATTGAACAATTTCCACAAATGACATGTTATCCAGTTTCTTTTAGTGTCTTTCCCATCGATAAAGCCGTATCTATTCCTCATATTAGACTATTTGGGATAATGATGGTGCCAAAAACTGTTGGTGAGAATTTTCTGGGTCTTTGATAAGTAGTTGTGGCTCCTTGAGGCAGAGGTAGGATCTGCAACATCCTTTGAGTGGTTGCTGAATTTTATTTATAAAGGATGATTTTTCTGAATGAAGGATGGGGGAGGAGAAGGTAAAAGTGTGGGGATCTGTGTTCTTCCCAGGTTCTCTTAGGCTTGCTTGCCTACAGGTGACATCAGTGAGGAAAAGAAGTGAATAAAAAATGTTTACTGGCTAGTCCATGATCTGTTGTGTTCTATTGGGAACTTCTGGGGGCATTATAAATTGTGTAAGTTAATTTTCTCATGGATAGTTTTACTTCAGCCTTTAGCCTTGTGGTTTACCTTAGAACACTAATTTTTGCATAATTGAACATATCACTTCCTCATGTGATGAGAATGTCTCTTGGTAGATTGCATCTCTTTCCCCCCATTTCCCCATTGCTCCTATTATAACTGATTGGTTATTCTACAGCATTTTAAAATTATATTAGTACTTTTGTCATTTTTGTTATTTATGTTTTGTTCTTTTTTTTTTCTTCTTTGGTTTTTCTATTTGCCTTTTTTAAAATTAGTGTAGTGAGAAGCTTGTATTCTTTTGATCCTCAGTCTTCCCAGCCCTTTCTAAAAGGATTAAGCCAAGGAAAATTATTATTGCTATTATTTCATCCCTGGCTTTGACATCCCACCACTTTCTTTTCTTATTTTCTTAAGGAAGCGATATGGAAAATAGTGTGACCATCAGGTTAAAAAAGGTCAATAACATTATTATAATACAAT
>JAJPUD010000128.1:446734-602642 GCA_023553655.1 Myrmecobius fasciatus
TAAAGAAACCTCTGTATCTGAGGTCGTTTCTTTGCCTTGATAAAAGCGGTCTATGGTGAGAGCTCTCTTTTGCTTCTTCATCATATATATTTTTTTTTTTAGACAGTGTGGATATCTCTTTAAGGCAGGGGAAAAAAAAAGCGGCAGCTGCAAAAAGCTTTGCCCTGGGGCACTTCTTAAGGTGCTGGGCCGGTGGGGGCTAGGACTAAGTCCGAATTACTCCTTAAACAAGGCAAGTCTGCCAGAACACCTGCCCCCAATCAGGGCAGAGTGTCCCGAGTGCCTCAGATAAACTCCAGGTGTTTGGAATTTGGAGTTTTGGAGTTTGGAATTTCTTCCACGATGAGCTGAGCTGAGTCCCACCCTCACTTCCGGCCTGCACAGTTGTCTATTTATCTCTCTGTCCGAGTCCGACTAACCTGATATGAAGTTATCCAGAGAGCTGTGCCCAAATATTTCTGAGTTCGTTGACTTGAAGATCAGTTCGGAGGCTTATTTTATTGTTGATTTGAGAGAAGATCGGAGGAGAGGCAGAAAGTCACCTTTTCACTCCGCCATCTTGGCTCCGCCCTTCCCTTTCAGGTTCTTAAGAGAAAATACAAAGATGTGTAAGACATAACCCTTACCTTCAACATTCATTTTGAAGAGGACCAATGACCTTATGGGTCTTATGCCTGAATTAGATTTAAGTGAGGCAGTTGTGCAAAATCATCAATCTCTCTGTTCCGAAATCATCAAAGTGCAATCGCAAGACAAAAAGGCAGGCCATTAGTTATTGAAGAATTGGATAAATTCTGTTATTCAGGATTTGGTTGAGTTGAACATAATGCTGAACTTTCTTCACATGTGGGGAAAAAAATGCAGTGCCAATGTATGTATTTCATGAGTTAATGGCCTGGGATGCAGAGAATTATTTGGGTATTTTTGTTGTTGGACCACTCTAAGCACTGGCTATGGCCATTGTCATCTGCCCATTCCACCGGGAGAACTCTTCACATGCCTGGGGATGACATGCCCCTAATTCATCAGTGAGCTGGAGGCCTCTCAGTTATCCTCAACCTGCTTTAGACTGTTGAGATGATTTTAATGGGGTGTAACTGCTACACATACTATAGCTTCTTTTTTTATTTATTTTTTTTTAAATTAAAGCTTTTTATTTGCAAAGCATATGCATGTGTAATTTTTCAACATTGACCCTTGCAAAGCTTTCTGTTACAAAATTTTCCTTCTCCCCTTACCCCCTCCCCTAGATGGCAGGAAGTCTAATCCATGGTAAAATACTTGACAAATCGAATAAGTGTGTACATATTTATAGTTATCTTACTGTATAAGAAAAATTGCATCTACAAGAAAAAAACAAAAACAAAACAAACAAAAAAAAAACCTGAGAAGGAAAACAGAATGCAAGCAAACATCTTTAGAGAGCATGAAAATGCTATGTTGTGGTCCACCCTCAGATCTCACAGGCCTTTCTCTGGGTTGTGTATAGCTTTCTTCATCACTGAACAACTGGAACTGATTTGAAACATCTTATTGTTGAAGGGAACCATGTCCACCAGAATTGGTCATCATCTAGTCTTGTTGCCGTGTATAATGATCTCCTGGTTCTGTTCTTTTCACTTAGCATCAGTTCATGTAAGTCTCTCCAGGCCTCTCTGAAATCATCCTGCTGGTCATTTCTTATAGAACAATAATATTCCATAACATTCATATACCATAGTTTATTTAGCCATTTTCCAATTGATGGGCATCCATTCATTTTCCAGTTTCTAGCCACTACAAAAAGGGCTGCCACAAACATTTTTGCACATGTGGGGCCCTTTCCTTTCTTTAAGATCTCTTTGGGATATAGGCCCAATAGAAAAACTGCTGAGCCAAAGGGTATGCACAGTTTGATAACTTTTTGAGCATAGTTCCAAATTACTCTCCAGAATGGTTGGATCTGTTTACAGTTCCACCAACAATGTATCAGTGTCCCAGTTTTGCCACATCCCCTCCATCATTTGTCAATATCTTTTCCTGTCATTTTGGCCAATCTGACTGGTGTGTAGTGTATACCTCAGAGCTGTCTTAATTTGCATTTCTCTGATCAATAAGTGATTTAGAGCACCTTTTCATATGACTAGAAATAGTTTTAATTTCATCATCTGAGAATTGTTCATATCCTTTGACCATTTATCGATTGGAGAGTGGCTTGAATTCTTACAAATAGGAGCCAATTCTCTATTTTAGAAATGAGGCCTTTATCAGAATTCTTAAATGTAAAGATGATTTCCCAATTTATTGCTTCCCTCCTAATCTTGTCGACATTAGTTTTGTTTGTACAAAAACTTTTTAATTTAATATAATCAAAATTATCTATCTGATGTTCAATTAAGAGTTCCAGTTCTTCTTTGGACACAAATTCCTTCTCCACAGGTCTGAGAGGTAAACTATGTTCCTCTAATTTGCTTATAATATCACTGTCTAAATCATGAATCCATTTAGATCTTATCTTGGTAGGTGGTGTTAGGTGTGGGTCAAGCCCTAATTTCTTCCATACTAGTTTCCAATTTTCCCAGCAGTTATTGTCAAATAGTGAATTCTTATCCCAAAAGCTGGGGTCTTTGGGTTTCTCAAACACTAGATTGCTATAGTTATTGCCCATTTTTTCCTGTGATCCTTTCTTATTCCACTGATTGACTGTTCTGTTTCTTAGACAGTACCAAGTGGTTTTGGTGACCGCTGCTTTATAATATAGTTTTAGATCTGATACAGCAAGGCCACCTTCATCTGTCTTTTTTTCATTAATTCCCTTGAAATTCTTGACCTTTTGTTCTTCCAAATGAACTTTGCTACTATTTTTTCTAGATCTATAAAATAATTTCTTGGGAGTTTGATTGGTATGATACTAAATAAATAAATTAGTTTGGGTAATATTGTCATTTTTATTATATTCGCTCAGCCTACTCATGAGCACTTGATGTTTTTCCAACTGATTAGGGCTGACTTTATTTGTGTGGAAAGTGTTTTGTAGTTTAATTTATGTAGTTCCTGACTTTCCCTTGGCAGATAGATTCCCAAATATTTTATACTATTGACAGTTATTTTGAATGGAATTTCTTTTTGTATCTCTTGCTGCTGGACTTTGTTGGTAGTATATAAAAAAGCTGATGATTTATATGGATTTATTTTGAATCCTGCAAATTTACTAAAGTTGTGAATTGTTTCTAGTAGTTTTTTAGTTGCGTCTCTAGGGTTCTCTAAGTATACCATCATGTCACCTGCAAAGAGTGATAATTTGGTTTCCTCATTACCTACTCTAATTCCTTTAATCTCTTTCTTCTCTTACTGCCAAAGCTAACATTTCTAATACAGCATTGAATAGTAATTGTGACAGTGGGCATCCTTCTTTCACTCCTGATCTTATTGGGAATGGTTCTAGTTTGTCTCCATTACATATGATGTTTGCTGATGATTTTAAGTAGATGCTACTAATCATTTTAAGGAAAAGCCCATTTATTCCTATACTCTAGTGTTTTTAAGAGGAATGGGTGTTGGATTTTATTAAATGCTTTTCCTGCATCTATTGAGATAATCATATGATTTTTGTTAGTTTTGTTATTAATATAATTGATTATGCTGATAGTTTTCCTAATATTGAACCAGCTCTGCATTCCTGGCATAAATCCTACGTGGTCACAGTGACATACTATAGCTTCTTGAAGCCACAGGTGAGAGTTAGATGACAGTTGAATAGCCCTGAAAAAGGGCTCATCAAAGCCCCACACCAGAGATGCTAGAATATCCAGAGAATGAAATTTGCCCTCCAAAAAAAATTTTTTTTTTTAGTAAGAAAGTTACAGAATAAAATAATTTAATTTTCCTAATACCTCTTGGAAATTGAATTCCACATTACTTTCCAAATAAATAGAAATATTTATTAATTATCCTCCATATCTTTTAAGACATTCATTCTTTACCCTTTTATTTAAAATAATATTGAATGGATTTTCTCTGGATAGTTGAACAATTTTTCTTTTTGATAGTGGATGGGTTGAGTTTGTTGGAAAGAGCAGGGCAGAAAGAGAAAGGAGGTAGTTGTGAATTGCAATCTCTTATCTATTAGCTGCAGTATGTGATATGAATCAACAGTGCAGCAATAAGCATTTTGGAAGAAAAGTAGGCATCTTTGTGCATATGAAAATGATGTTAGAAATCCACTGACAAGTAAAAAATTTGTCAATATGGTGAAAAACTTGTCCCATCTTTGATCGAATTTATAAAGGAGTTAGGCTTTATTTAAAAGCAACCATTATGGAAATCACTGTTCAGGATAGTCATTCATCCAATTATAACATGAGCTTGATCATCATAATTGCCTTAAAGTAACTTAAAAGTGAATTTAGGAATGAAATGCTTTATAAGAATCAGAATTTCCTGAAATTCATTTTACAAAGGAATATGTGCCAGCATTCCATTAGTTATTGAAGAATTGGATAAATTCTATTATTCAGGATTTGGTTGAATTGAACATAATGCTGAACTTTTCTTCACGTGTGGAAAAAAAAAAGCAGTGCCAATGTGTGTGCTTCATGAGTTAATGTGATGATGCAACTTCCAAAATGGAAGACAAGCTTCTGGAAACATAATTTCACAAAATAGAGAAAATTGCTACAAACGAGGGCATGATTGCAATTTAAGGGAAATGGAGCAGATAAATCTCTTTTAATGGTTTGGCTTAGTAGATGCAAGGGGAAAAAAAGCACTCCATTATTTATTCCTTTTGGCTGGCTGAACTTATCAGAGGGAAAACCTACAAGACATCTAGTGTCTGGTCATGCACATAAAATTGAAAAATCCCTTTTTTCCCCCTCTGAAACCATTTTGGTAGTTTATAAAGATGTAATACTACTTAATAATTAAGATAATTCAGGAGGGTGTTTCTCTTTTCCTTTTGTTTAATTGTTTCCTACATCTTAGTCAAATGAGTTCTAAGACATTATAGATAGTGATTTCATTAAAACAACTTGATGGAAAATAACTAGGATAATTGGAAGAGTCAGAAAAAAGATCATAGATAAGCTAGAATGATTCTTAGGGATCAACTAATCAAATCTCATTTTACAACTTAGGAAACAGATATGGAAAAGGAAAAATGCATTACCCAAGATCTGCTTGATATGACTCCTTGTCAGAAAAGAAAGCAAACTGAGTCTGACTAACCCTGATACTTTTGAAAAGGTTATAAATGGTCTCAAGTCAATTCATGTGTTTTTTTCTTTTTTTAGAGACCTCTGAAATCCTATCATCTGTAATGTAAACTATCTGTAGGCTTTGAGCAACTTAAATTTAATAGCAAATAATACTTTCTCTTTTGGTCCATAGTCCATAGAAATGACTAAGGAATCAAAAGTTAGAAATGAAATTTCTTGAGAAACTTTTTTCAAATTTTAAACATTTCAACTTTTTTTTTTTATCCAGAGCAGAGATTCTTAACTTTTGGGTATTTTGTGGACCCCTTTGAAGTATCCAGATTTCTCAGAATAATTTTTTGAAATAGATAAAATTAAAGAAATACTGAAATGCCATCAGATATTACAAGTTCCAATTTCATGGACACCAAGTTAAAAACACCTCTTAGAGTATGATGAATAAGACTTAGTTCACAGAGATAAGTCTCTTGGTAGGATCATAGGATTTAGGACCAAAAGGCATTTTAGAAATTATCTGTTCTAATTTCTTCATTTGACAGATGATTAAACAGAATTTATATAATTTGTTCAGGATCCATGGGCTAAATAAGTTAGAAAGGCAAAATTTGAATTTGAGCCTCCTAATTCTAAGTCAGTACTCTTTTTTCCAGTTATAAAAAGATTGCTTAGTTTAGAAAGAATATACACAAGATAGGACACACACACACACACACACACACTCTCTAAAGTTATGTTTTCCTTGACTGCCACATCCTTCTGATTTGCATGTAAGTCAGGTGCTTACCAATCAGATAATTTTTAGGCTCTTTTCTTTTTCTTAAACCATTTGATTTATATTTTTACACTTCTATACAAAACTGTTAGATTGAGTATTCCTATTCTTTTATCCAATCCTATACCACATTTAAATAGTTGAAATTGGAGTTGCCTTAGTTGTATATTACATCTTATTATTTTAATTCTAACTCTATTAATTTTAACTTTGCTCTAACAAGTTGGGAGTTTGACTTAGCACAGACAATTGATTTAGGAATGTTGCAATCATAATGAACTATTGTTTGTTAAAATGTATTCAATTTCACTTTGATGTCACCGATTCTATACTTGACATGTCTAGTGTTTCTGTTTCTTTTCTGGAAAAAAATATTCATGATGTATAGGTGTGAGGCTTCTGTGTGGTCTACAAGTCTTTGGCCATTCTTTTTCCTTTATTTCTAATCTGTATTTTCCACTATATATATAAAACTTTTCTTTCCCATTTGTATTAAAAAAAAAACTTGCTTGTCAAAGTTGACATTAATTTAATTTAGAGCATCTTATCAAATCCATAGAATTTCTCTTTCTTCATCCTTTGCAACTGATCTTGGGAAAAGATTAATTTATTTTTCACTGTGTTCTTTTTGCTAATACTTATGAACATTATAATTATGAGATGATCAAATATCCCATGAAATGTTTCTTGTTGCCTTTGGGCTTTTGATACACCTAAATCTGCTAAAGCCTTTATTTGTATCTCTCTCTCTAATTAGAACGTGTGAGCCATCTTTCCATTTAGATACAAATCCTTCTTTTCTAGTTTTGTTTATAGTGAAACCATCATTTGATAATATTCAGTTTTTCTTGAAGTATGCTTACTTTTAGATCATTGGGCATACTCGATAGACTATGTAAAAAAATGTTGCTTCTTTACACTACCTCCTTTATCATTACTTTGCCACCAATTTCAAAAGCAGAAAGGGACCAAACAAGAACCTTTTTTATTTTTATTTTTGTTTCATTCACTGCTATGGACAAAGAATCCTGGTGATGAACTTCTTTGTACATTAGCTAGGTTAGTCTTAAGAAGAGAGACATATTCTGTTATTGGACCATACCCTAATTACTTCCATTGTGGTAGAACCTGGAAGAACTAGAACTAAACTGGCAAAGCATTTGAAAATCCAGGATCATGTCCACAAAAAGATGAAGCATCAGAATAGGACTTTGTGGAGGAAGCAATATGGATAATTTTCATTTTTACAGATTAGAAAAAGTATGTAACTTGCTTAGGGCCACATAGCTAATATGTGTCAGAAATGGTATTTGAACAAATGTCTTTTAACTCGAAGTTTATCATTTGTCCTTACATTATGCCCTTCTTCAGTGGTGAACTCATTAATTGTCAAATGTCAACCATAGGAGGTCAGAATTTAAAGATACATTATCTCATTTTTTTCAAACTTATTCCTTTTTTAAGTTAAACAATTGAGACCTGTTTAGGTTAAGTGTCCTGTCTAAAGTGACATACCTCATAATAGTGTTGAAATTTGAACTTAGTTCTCCTGAATTTCCTGAATCTCACTGATTTACAATCTGATGTTCTTCATAGTGTTCCATTCAGTTTCTCTATTATTCTATTTCACCCCTATTCCTAGCCATATCCAGGTAAAAGTGATCTCCTCTTCTGAGCTTTCTTCACATTTTGTACTTCTACCCTTGTGATGTCTAACTCATAATCACTATAGACATATGTTCAACTCAGAGGAATGTCTTAGAGTAGGGTTTCTTAAACTTTTTTCACTTGTGACCCATTTTCTCTTGAGAAATTTTTATATGATTGTGGGCATATAGCCTAAAAGATAGATATATAAATCAAACATTAACTGATAAGAAATTATAAATTTGCAGCCTCCCCGTTCAGTTACATGACCCCATGGGGCATGACCCACAGTTTAAGAAGCTTTGACTTAGAAAAGGTGTTTTCAAACACTTTCATTATAACTTATTCCCCAGAAAAATATCATATAAGCTTTTGGGCAGTGCACAGGTTGGGGAGAGAAAAAGAACCTGACACCTCCAGAAAAGTAGACACAACTCCCTTGAGGAGGTACCCCCCAAAGAAGTAGTCAGGGAATTATACAAATATGCACAGGTAGGATCAGATGTTCTCCACTGATTGCCTAGCAACTCCTGCAAACTTCCTCTCACTTTGTTCTTGCTCACAAACTCTCCACAGTATAGAATATATCACAGTCATTTCCCGTAGAACATAACCAAATAGTGGAATAGAAATTTGAACTTTGAAATGCAAGACTCAAGAGAAGCATGAAAAGATAAACATGAAAGAAAAAATCATGAGACTTAATACACTCAAACTGTTTACCTTTCTATTTGGAAAGATAATACATGTTATCTCCTAAGAATTTTATAGTTAGGGGCAGTTAAGTAGATAAGTAAAAGGATTCTACATGGAAAGAAGGTGCATCAAAGTTGCTGCTGAATCCAGCCTATGCTGGATTGTGCTCTACTCTCACCCAGGGAGACAGATCTTTCCAAAGGTATCTTTGGCTAGAAAATTTTTTCACCCTCTCCTTTTGTTGACTCTGCTGTTCCAGAATTTGTTTTTAGGCATTATTTTAAAGTTCTTTGGAAGGGAATTTGGGAGAGTGGAAATGAATACCTGCCTTTTTTCTGCCATCTTAGTTCCGCCCAGACATCCATTATTTCTTACAGCACAGGAATATTTCATTACATTTATGTATGATGATTTATTTAATATTTTCAATGGACTTTCTCTTTTAAAAAAAGATGCTACATATAGACCAATACAGTTAGATAATTCTTGGAATGTATAGCTTCCTTCATGGCTTAGTTCTCTACTTTTTAAAAGTTAAATTCTCCTGGTCCCCCAAGTTGATTATAGTCATGTACTCCTCAAAATAGCATTAATTAATTCAAGATAAAGCACTTTTTAGGTGATAATGTGTCAAACAACCCTAAGCCATGGAGTTAAAAATAAAAAGTGAAATAATCTCTGCCCTCTGTAATTTTCATTTTAAATTGGGAGAAAACCCTAAGAAGGTTCAGCCAACAGGGTGGATGGTAAGGCTTAGTGGTTTATTTATATGTTATGTCTCCTTTAATAGAATACAAGCTCCTTGAGAGAAGAGATTTGTTTTTGTTTTGTGTTTTATTATAAGTCCCTATCTACCTGTCTACCCCTGATCCGTGTGCATAGTAAATGCCTAATCAATGCTCATAGGATTGAATTTATTTATTAAATTAGAAAAATAAACATATCATATCTCTTGCACTGAAAGGACTCATTTGAAGGCTTTAGGGAAATTCATTATCCCTGTCTTTATCCACAATTGATTTCTTATATTGTTTGAAAAATTTTTGCTCTGAAATGTTAACATTCTTCAGAGTTTTGCTGTTCTTACTTGTGAGAGAGAGATTAAATTCTATATTTTATGTGTAAGCCTGCTTAGCCTCAGAAGGAATGTTTCCACATCATTTTACACTTAGCAAATCTAAATAATCTATGGTCCCTTTCTAAAGACATGTATAGAATGAGAGATTCTATAATTTAGCTGATAGTTACTCTAATTCCTATCTGAAAGTCATTTGAAAAAGTGGAAAAAAAATCCTCATTTTGGGACATTCACATTTTATATTATTTAGATTCAGGTAAACAGATAAACTAATCCTTTCCTCTCCTCCCTGTCCAGGTTGTTCTCTCTTCCCCTTCTTTTCTCTCCCCTCCCCTTTCCTCTGTCCCCTTCTCTCCTCTCCTTTTTTCTGTGGTAAACTCTGTCATGTCACTGAAAGCTTCAAAATCTTAGTCTGCTTAATGTTATTTCCCCATAGAAAAGGATTATTTCCCATTATCAGCTGTTTTGTGCTTGTGTTCTGAGGCTGCCTACAGTTTTTAAAGAAATATATGATATATGGCAACATTATTAGAAATGTCCTCAGTAAAGAAAGACCTGAGGACAATAATGCAGTTTTTATAGAGGAAGCAGATTAGTTGTTTTGCTTTATGGTTTCCTCTTGAAGGAATGAATAAATAAAGGAATGAATGCACTTGTTCTTTGAATAAAATTTTGTTTGAGTAGTAACTAATGACAGTGATCTGTATACTCAGTATTAGTCTGGAAATAGAAATTCATAGGCTACATTTGTGGAGCTAGAAGGAACCTTAGAACTCCTTTGTCCTTATTTTATAGATGAGGAAACTGAGACCTAGAAAATGGCAGACCTAAAAGTTGGAGCTGCATTTCTTGACTTGAAATCCTTCAACTTTTTCTACTAAACTATGCTCTGAAATTGGAAAGGGTGAAAAAAGGGAGAAGAAAAAAAGAAGTTGTATCATCTAGGAGTTGTTTCAGATTTAATATTGTACTTTAGGATGGCTAATGGAAAAGGGCAAGAAAGTTAAGAAAAAAAGTGAAAGAAGTCCATTAAAACAGTTAATACGATTTTGTCACGTTTTTGCTTGAACCAGGTTTGACTGGCTCAAAATTTATTGAAATTAATATGACTTTTCCTCTTGCTTGGGTCTATGCCATTATTGCTTTCTTTAAAATGATTAAAAAAAACTTATGAACTTATATTCCAGCAAAGATCTGGAAGATTTTACATCAAGTTGGAAAATTTCTAGTATAGTTCTGATGCCATCATTGCATAGAGCAATGAAATGGGTGCTGTCATTCACAGAACAATGAAAAAGAAGCTTCTCATGAAGACCACCCTCTGAAGTATATAAAAGGGTTGCAATCTGCATTGTTAGAGAGATGACCCACATAGACAAATTCATAGATTCCCAAAAGGGAATTTGTGTACATATAATAATAATAGTAATTATTATTAATATAACAACAGACAAAAAGCATGACTTCTTATCTTAGATCCTCGTAAGTTTGTTAGCATCTATTTACCTAGATAATCCAGAGTGGTAGCCAGAGAAATATAACATGTTAATGTTTGAGAAATGGAAGCCTACAAGACCATTGTCTTGGAATTAATTATTCGATGAAAAAAGGCAGCAAAGTAGCATAGTAGATAAAGCATTAGGCCTGTAGTCAGGAAGATCTGAATTTAATAGCTATGTGATCCTGGGCAAGTCACTTAATCTCAGTTTCCTTAACTGTAAAATGGGCATTATAGTCCTAACTCAGTATTGTTGTGAAGAACAAATACAGTATTATTTGCCCAATGCCAGGCAGAAGTGCTTAATAAATACTTGTTCCCTTCCTCCTCTTCTCTCCTATAGTATTCAATAAAAGAAAATGCATAGCAAAAAGGGATTGAATCTACCTCTTACAAAATATTTACTTCAATGCTTATTCTTCAGTGGATTAATGATCTTTTTGATATATATGTTCCTCCATTATTGCAGACCACACTTTATTTACATTTTCTCCTCTTGAGTTATTATGGTCCTGATTCTACTTGTTGTGCTAGGAACTTTCCCTCATTTTTTTTTTTTTAAACAGTCCATGGATACTAATGCAAACACTTAGATTGCTTTGTTGATTTATTAGCATGGCTCTGGTCCACCTCCTTTTCTGGTTCAGATATAGTAACTATCCCAGATATATGAAGTCATATACTAACTCAATATGCTGGGTTTCCAATTATATGACAATAGGTTGGAGAATTAGCATTTTTCATGCAGTTAGTTTTGCCTGCAATCTTTGCACATTAATCTTTTGAGTTTCTGGATCCCATTGAGCAGGTCTTTCAGTATGCTGGGGCTTGGTGTATTCATTAAACTTAAATTTCTGGAGAACTTCACTGTTTATGGAAAGTGTAATTTGGGAGAGTGATTTTCTCTAAGACTGAATTTCTTCATCTGCATAACAAAGGGGTTGAATGAAGTGACCTCCATGGTCTCTTTTCATTCCTAAACTATAAACCTATGCTTCTTTTCCATGAACTCTATATAGGACATCCCTCATGACATTGAAGCCCATACATGTCACTGTTTAATGCTTTGGCAAGAATCTGAGTGTCATTGAACTGAATTATGTTTGTGATTGCTTTTATTAAATCTTGTATAATTGTCATAGTATGAGAGACACCTTTTTTGAGATGAGACTTTAATGCTGCATTTTTTTTCTACTAAGCCAAATGATTTTTTGTAATAAATAAGCAATAAATAGCAAGCTGTTTTAAAGTTTAAAAATTATGAATTTAACAACTAATAAAAAACAGAACATTTCTATATATAAAGGATGGAAAAAGAGGATTATATGTGACATCTTGAATCTATAACATTATCTTGAATCTATCATGTTGGTTTGTTTTCTTGAAACCTAATAACAGTATAAATACTATCTTTTTTGTTTTTGTTGCCTTCTGAATTTCTTCTTATTCAAGTCGTCTGTGTATTCTTTAAATGTTTCATTGATGTTCTTTTCTCTGATGTCCAGAGAGATTGTCTTTCCTAAGGTCATACAGATAGTAAACATCAGAGTCTGTAAGGTTCAGAAGCTGAACCCAGAATTTCTGATGTGAAATCGAATACCACTTTTACTGTACTACATTGCCTCCCAGTGAAGACATGAGAAATTACCAATTCTCCCAGAAAGTAGCACTGCAGGAGATCAGGAGATCAGACCATTTCTCAAACATTAACATGTTATATTTCTCTGGCTACCACTCTTGGATTATCTAGGTAAATAGATATTAGGAAGTATAGCTAGAGGTTAGGAAGGGAAAGAGGAGGAAGTGCAGGTGGGTTAAAAATCAGTAGAATTCACGGAAGCCCATCATTGAATGGTTGTGGAATTCCAGATTCTAAAGCTTTTCATAAAGAAAAGAGGCTTCTATGTAGCTAATATGGTTTGGATATCCCCCTGTTTGAAGGAACTATCCCAGGATCATAGATTTAGAGCTATAAGGGTCCTCAAAAATCACCTACCCCCAACTCCTTTAGTTTACAAATGAGGAAATGGAGGCTCAAGGAGGTTAAGTGCTTAGGATCACACAGCAAGCAAGTTGACTGAGGTGAGTTTTAAACTCAATCCTTCTTGAATCCAAGTTAGTGCCTGGATGCCATGTTGTTGTCTCAGGTGATTGATCCAGGGGTATCTCAAATCCCTTTTCACTCAAAGATTCTATAATTCTGTGGTAGAATAAATGTTTTTATAATCCTATGTCTTTTCAGATACTTTTTCCCCTCCTAGAAAGGGAGAAGACTCTTGGGAAACAGGGTAATGACTAGATTGATTTTTTCCCCCTTCAAAAATGATGGGATTACAGGTCTAGAACTTACCACAGAGGCCATGTACTCTAACTGCATCATTTTAAGATCAGGAAACTGGTTAAATTCAGGTTAAATAACTCATTCAATTTAACAGCATAACAGATTTGGAACCCGGATCTTTTAACTCCCGAGTTCCTGTTCTTTCCAATAGATAGCTAAGACTTAATATTTATTACTAAAGTTCCTTCTAGTTCCAAAGGCATGATGCATGTACATTTATTTTTCCCTGCTGTGTTGAATTGCCTTTGTTAGTTTACCACATCTATCCACATGTGTTATACAAGGATTACAGAAATCTTAGGGAAAAGCTGTGACAGGTGTTACCTATAGGATGGCAGACCTGTAGGAAGTCAAGGCAGACAATTAATTCTACCCCATCCCCTTCAGCAATTTAGAAATAATGTCTGATAATTTTTTCAAACCATAAAAAAGGGAAAATATGGGAAAGAATTGTAAAAAAAAATCACCTCTAGAAGAGGAGAAATGAGCAGTATAGCCGCTGAAACTTTGTTTTTCTGGATTCTTGGGAATCTGCCGATCCTGACCTCCCCAGTTTCCCCTTCAGCCCTCCCATTGCAACTGTCCATGACCTCCCATCTCTCTCCTTGTTTGACTTCTGAAGGGTTATAGGCTACTTAGTCCTTCCCCTACTTAATTTCCTTGTAGTTTTCAGACAGCCATCAAGGAGTCTGCTCATCACTAGTCACAATTTGGGGAATCTGGCTTCTAGCCCCTAACCCTGTCTGACCTATTGGCAGCTCCAATCCTGCAACTCCCCACCTGATCGGGGTCCCAGAGTCTGAGCAAACAGCCAAGAAGAGAATTGTCACCCTGTAAGAGCAGTGGGGACAACTTATGGCTCCTTTTTGACTCCAAGCCTCCACAGAAAAAGGTAGCCTCTTCTGCTGGTTTTTTTCCCCCCAGATGATCAAAGTTCACTCAGCTCTAGCTACTTTCTATGGGAAACTAATCTGAATTTCATAGATGCTAGTGCCTCCTCACTCACCAGAGCTCACTTTAAGTTACCTTGATATAGCAGTGGCATCTAGCATTTATATATAGCACTTTAAGGTTTAAAACATATTTTTCATATGTTACTGAATTCCATCCTCACAATGATTCCATGTGGATGGAAGTAAGGGAGGTAAAGGGGGGATGTTGCTAGTGTTATGTCCATTTAACATGTGAAAATTGAGGCTGAAAGAAGTAATGTGACTTGGCTTAGGGCTATACAGAGTGTCAGAGGTAGGATCTGAACTTGAGCCTTTTTGGTTTCAAAACATTGTTCCATTTAGCTCAATAAGATATTTAGCTGCCTCTTTTATATTTATTATTTTTATATTTTTATAAAATAATTTATAATAAAATGTTTTATAAGCATAAATACTATTTAAAATTAAATTTTATAAACAAATTTTATGTTTATATTTTATTTATATGCTTATTTAGTAACAATGTACATTTATGTTAAAATAGCAGTAATATAATATATATAACATATAGCAAACATGTTTATAAATATGATATAAAATAATATATATAGCAATATAATATATAATAGCAACCATATGTTTATAAATATGGAATAAAAATCAAACATTTACAGATGTATAAATATAGCTTACAAAATTTTATAAAAGATATAATTTTATATGCTTATTTACTTTTTCATGTATTTTTAATTTTCCTATCTGTATATATGCTTTTCCTCTAATAGAATATAAGATCCTTGAGGACAAGTACTGTTTGTTTGCTGCATGTTTGTGTATTCCACAGCTCTGTCATGAAGCTTAGCACATAAGTGCTTGATAAATGCTTCTTTATTGACTAGTCTCATCTCTACTGAAAACCAGAAAAATTATAACAAACTTTTGAAAAGAAAATAAAAACAATGCTGATGCCTATTGAAATACATAAGTTGCTGCCAAAGCTTAGAGTCAAATTTATGTCCTAAGTAATATATACTGAGTAAATATTAATAAGAGGAAAAAGGAGAAAATTTTTGGAAAAAAATCAAGTTAGGATATAAAGGCACTCCAGGAAAAGACCAAAGCAGTTCAAAGAAAACTATTTTTTAAAAAAGGCAGAGACTATAGATTTAAGAGTAGAAATAAATAGAATAGAAAATGAAAGAACAATTTAAATATCAAAAATTAGGAGTTGATTCTGGGAAGAGATCAATAAAATGGATAAAATATTAGCAAATTAATTTTTTTCAAAAAATTAAAAAAAGGAAAATCAGCAAGAAAAAGGGAAGATCTCAACAAACAAACAAAAAAACCCCAACCCACCTATGAATACTATTAGGGAATATTTTGCACAGCTATGCTATCATTGACAGCAGGTGGTGCTAGTGAGCAAGGCAAATTATGCTTTCAGCTCCCTCCTGCCTCAAGGGACCACTTTTTCTTTCTAATCCATTCTACTAAGAATAGCTACCATTGGTTCAAAACTGAAAGTACACCTACATGCGCTTTGATAAGTACAGCTTGTGATTTGTTTCTAGGAGTAGCAGAGTCCCAAATTCATATGTGAGCTGTGTACAGTCTATGTATTGTCTAATACCATTGCCCCACTTAATCCCAACCACTCCCACTCCTAAATCAGTTCCCATTGAACAAATCTTTACTTTCATCTCTGTACAATAAAGGATGCTCATGTTATCTCCCTTAAGCTCTATCTGTAACCTGAAATAGCATATGTACAGCTAGCATTTCTGCTGGCCAACAGGATTTTATAGTAAGTGAGTGAACTAAAATTGAAAGCAAGAGATAAAGATTAGACATTCTAGCACACTGGAAGGGGGGGACAATATCTATTACTTTGGCAAAGATTGGGATGGCCACTCATGCTGTGTTGTAGCTCTGCATCAATCAATATCTTCTGATAAGCTATCATGGCTTATCTCTTGATGTGCTGACTACTTCCATCTCTCCTTTCTCTTCTCACCTGTTTGACTCTTTCCTGCCTTCTTTTCCCACAACTCCTTTTGGAAAGGAAAGACTGGCCAAATTTGATGTCACAATTAGTTCTTTCCCCAATTTTTTCTGCCTCAAAGGCAGATTATAATAATAAAAAAGTAGAGTAAGAAAATAGAAGATTATCTACAAAATTATATTGCCAGAATTTGTACAAGAAATTAATTATTCAAATAGACCAATTTTTAAGGAAGAAATAAGAAAACTCATCAAAGAATTAATCTGCCAAAACAAACTCTAAATACCTAAACCACAACTGAATTCTTTCAAAACTTCCAAGAATAAATAATCCCTATATTTCCTAGATTACTGTTAAATATAGGGGAATATAGAATTTCTGTCTAATACCTTTTGTTGTGGTTTAGTTGTTTTTCAGTCATTCAGTTTGGTAATTTTCTTGGAGTGATTTGCTATTTCCTCCTCCAGCTAATATTACAGATTGAGGAGACTGAGGGTCACGGGGGTAAGTGATTTAAGCCCAAATCACAGAGTCACAGAGCTAGTAAGTGAGGCCAGATTTAAAAATTCATTAAGAGGAATCTTCCTGACTCCTGACTTGTGAAACAGCTATTGTCAGAAAAACAAAATAAAAGAAAATAGATGAATGAAGGAATATGAATACTTCCCTTTCTCAACAAAATTTTTATGAGAATAAACCACACACACACACACACACACACACACATGTCCATGTCCACCTCATCTCTCTCTCTCTCTCTCTCTCTCTCTCTCTCTCTCTCTCTCTCTCTCTCTCTCTCCCTCTCTCTCTCTCTCTCTCTTTCTCTCTCTCTCTGTCTCTTTCTTCCTTTCTTTCTCTGTCTCTCTGTGTCTCTTTCTCTTCCTCTCTCTGTATCTCTGTATCTCTCTCTTTCTTCCTTTCTTTCTCTGTGTGTGTGTGTGTGTGTGTGTGTGTCTGTCTCTCTCTTCTTCTCTCTCTGTATCTCTGTCTTTCTCTCTGTAAAATGGGGACAATATCATCAGCTTTGCAAGGTTGTGGGGATCAAATGAGGTGACATATGCAAAGCACTTTGACTTTGAGATATGAATGGTTCATAGTAGTAGACTGTGATTTAGGAGAGAGGCTGACCCTGGATATATGCATTTGGCAATCATTTATATAGAAATGATAATCAAATCTATGGAAGTTGATGAGATCACCAAGTGAAATTATATAGAGGGAACAAGATAAAAGAGCCCAAGAAAAGGCTTTTGGAGATACTGGTGATTTGTGGGTGTGTCCTAAGTGATTGAGGGCAGAAGAGAATGAGCAGAAGGGAAAGACAAGCAAACCATATCATATCCAGGAGGAGAAAGATGCTCAATTGTATTAAACCTTGAGAAAGGTACAGAGTGATGAGGTTTGCGAAAAGGTCATTTAACTTGGCAAATAAGATATTGCCCATTTTGGAGAGGACAGTTTTAGCTTATTAAAGAGGTTGGAAGCCAAATCATAGAGGTTTTAGGTAAAAACAAGAAGTTGAGGCACCTATTCAGTTTTCTCCAGGAGAAGAGGTACAGAATGATCAAAAGGATCAAAAGATCAGGCGAGAGTATGTTTGAAGGTAGTAGGGAAGGATTGAAAAGGAGAGACTGAAGATAAGACAGTGAAAATGGAAGAAGGTGGATAGAGTTGATGCAAGGGATCCTATAGAAGAGGTGATTTTTAGCCATGTCTTCATCTGGAACTGGAATGGAGGAGATAATAAGGGAAGATGGCAGAGTGATGTGTGACCAGGAAGAGAGGAGAAGAGGGAGCTTTTGATGAACAGCCTCAATATTTTCCATATGTGACAAAGACTGATTGCTTCTCTGACGTGGTCTGAATTCTACAAGTTCCTGACCTGTGTTTGAGTCTGGCAAGAGGAAACTGCTCCTATCAATGAGCTGGAGAGGTCCCTTTGGTCTGGGATTGTGGTCTCAGTTATTCCTTTTCAAATTGGAATGTAAACTATTCAGGTTCTGCAGCTAGAATGAAAGTGGGTTCTCACTTGTATACTAGAAACTCTCCCCCTGAGGTCTGAGCTATCCCAGTGCTGCTGCTGGTTCTGAACTTTCTCCTCTCTCTATATACACTATCCAGAGCCTCCCTATCCAGGAACTCTACTCTTCTGCTTACTCATGTGCATATTAGTACCCTGGATAGGGCTGGGGGCACCTCTGAGACCTTATCTTGCTTTGGTACACAGCCTCTTTGTAGGTGCTGGAGTGCCTGACTTGACCCCCAATGTCCTCAGATGCTCCTGTATGGCTCCCTATGTGGAGCTGGGCTGAACAAATGATTCACTGTGGCTTTCTTGATTTTTCCATCAGAATTCAATCTGGTGCATTTTCTAGATCTGTTTGGAAGAATTTGTGGAGGGGTCTTTATCCCCCTACTAGGTCAGTTTGCCAGGAACCAAGAAATGTGAAGGAGAGAAATGTGAACTAAGATTGAAAAGGTAGTGAGGAACAAGATTTTGGAAAGCTCTCCAAGCCAAGTCAAATAATTGTATTATTATTATTATTATTTGCATCTAGTTCCTGGAAATAATGCAGGTTTTTGGGGGGGTGCAGATTAAGTGGTTTCTGGTAATTTAAAAATAAAAAAACAACATATTGGAATGAAAAAAAATTATGATAAACTAATCTCTGGAACAAGGAGTACTAGCTTTTATGGGAAATTATTCTTGTTCTATACTTCCCTTCACCACTAGATGGAGATCTTTTCTCAAAGAAATTCCAAGAGGTCTCAAAGTAAATATGATTAAAATAATTCTTTCTCACCTTTCCTATCTATCCCCAAAGTAGAAAGATATGTTGAATATTAATACCATAATGAAGAATATCTATATGAGAGATGGATTTACAGTTTGAATGTTGGAAAAATATTGGCTGAATTAATGTTGCTCAGAACCTCAAAGTTGGGATTTCTTCTCCTTTGTCCATTTCAATGTACTTATATTACACCATTCAAACTTTAATATTCAATTCACTCCACTTGTAATTTTAAAATACTTTTAGCCTAAATTCATTACACAGAGAATTTCAACAGTATTGTGCAGCTTTTACTTTCCTTTTCTTGGTCCAGAAAGATCTTAAATTGCTTCTAAGCTAAAAGCACTTTCTTCTGTTAACAAGATACAATCAAATGATGGTGTCACAATTAATGACTGTCAACAGCCCTAAGATTGATATCTTGGTGCCAGCTGCTTGTGGTGATATAACACAAAGGTCAAGGGTAAAAGTTACACAGTTTCTTATCACTGACTCTTAATTGTTCTCCCTATCTAGGATCTGAATTTGTTTGTTAGAACTGATTGTTTATTTTATAATCCTCAGGTGTTTCATTATACCTTCCTCAATAGAATGTAAGTCCTTTGAGGCTCGGAAATGCATCTCAGCCTACTTTTACATCTCTTTATGCTTAATACAAAGTCTTGAACTTTTTAGCTGCTATTCTTTTCCCTCTCAAAATTACCTTATTTTATCTGTCAGTCTATCAATCTATCTATTAATTTGCTCATCTATTTATCTGTTTATTTATTTTGTATGCATTTAGTAGGTACATATATTGTCTTTCTCCTAGAATGTAAGCTTCTTGAGAGCAGGGCTCTTTTCCTTCATTTCACGATGCCTGGAACAAGGCATCTAATTAGTGTTTATTGATTAATTGACTGAGATAATAGGCACTTCAAAAATGCTTGTTGAATGAATATCCGTCTTGAAAGGCAGTTTATTAGTGACAGCAATGTCTAATTTTGGAGTAAGAAAGGCCTGAGTCATATATGTATATGTATGTATATGTGTGTGACACACATGTACCCACAAAACAAACACACTTATGTCTATGTGGTGTTTTCTGGCAATTATCACATGCTTATTTTTTAGGAACACACAGCTTTGGAGAAAAGCCAGTAGGAACATAATTGGTAGGAAATTAGTAGGGAAGGAGTACAGAAGTAGGGAATATATAGGAAAACTATTTATGGGCATCAGAATTTAGAGAACTCCATAGTATTTGTGTTCTAGCAGCTTAGAAAGAATTGATCTAAGCACTTCCCATAGCAAAAATCATTAGTTAAAATAGGAAGCTATCAGGTTTTTTTTTTGTTTGTTTCTTTGTTTTTGAATAAAAATGAATTTTCAGGGGAGCTTCTCCCTGGCCTTCCGTATTCTATTTCAGATTCTTACCCAGCAGTGACCTTATCTAACCATGGGGGTCAGTGTCCTCTGGTTTCTGTATTTGGGGCCTTATATTATAGGTTCTGTCTGTTCTCTAATGAATTTGAATCAAAGTTTTTAACTTCTTGCCTTGGGTAAAAAAAAAAAAAATTAGCTGCTGAATGAAAACAAGTTGATACAAATACATTAGCATACTGATAATGTTTATTAATATCTCTTGTTAAGTCAATGGACATAGTGGGAGGTAGAGTAGAGTAGAATTTTGCATTGGAATCATTGCATTTCAGTATGGATTTTATAACATTAGGGATATCATGGCATCCCCTGAATCCATCTGCTGCATTAGTCTATAGGAATAGTGGAAGAATTTGTTGTATATACTTGCTATATTCATTGTACTGAGTGGTATTCCCTCCAAGTAAGGCTGAAGCAGAAAAGTGTCATTTTGAATTTTTCAGCTTAATTTGTCTTAAGAAATTGTGTGTAGGAGACATGGAACACTCTTCATTCACCCCAGGTGACATTTCTATAGTATTTCTGCTCTCCAGTGAGACAATGTACTCTGTAAGAGTAGGGGTAATGAAGGCTCTATTGCCTTGGGTAAAATTAAGATGGGAACTAACAGTGTGTTCTGAAAGATTCTGGGAGAGTTATCATATTCAGTTGATATGATGGATCTGCTGTTTCTCTTTTTTGACTTCATTGTTTGACTTTTTTGATTTATACAACTGTAATGGACTGATATCCCTTTGGGAAACTCTTTAACCTGACATTTCAGCTCCTTGACATTTTTTTTTTAGCTAGGCAAAACTTTTTTTTTTTTGACATATCACACAAACCCCAACAAAATCACAACCAAACTCTATGCAATGTTTAATCCCTACCATTATTTAAGCAAAACAGAATTAAAATATGATTATGATTGATAGTGTAGGCAACCTTCCACTTTATTTTTTCCATAAGCTCTTTGAAGTTAATCCTGTTTTATTTTTGCTTCTGTATCTCAAATAGACCATTTAGCACACAGTTGTTGCTATTGTGCAGTTATTTTAGTTGTGTCTGACTCTTCATGACTCTATTTCGGTTTTCTTGGCAAAGATACTTGGGTGGATTTCTATTTCCTTCTCCAGGTCATTTTACAGATGAGGAAACTGGGGCAAATAATGATTTGCCCAGACTCATATGGCTAGGAAGTTCCTGAGGCCATATTTGAACTCATGAAGATGAGTCTTATTGATTTCAGATCTGGCATTCTATCCCCTGTATTCTATCCATGCAGAGTCCAGCATGTTAGAGACATGGACTCATTCATTATAAGGTTATCCTGCATTTGGAAGTGAACTTGGGGTAAAGACTTTCAGTGTGAGCCCCCTTTTGTAGGGATGGAAATGGTAGATGGAAGAGTGATTGCTAATAATTGGTAGTTAACATTGGGCAGAGCACATGAGAATAAGGGAGCCAATAGCATTAGAGAGAATTATCCTTAAACATTCAGTTTCCCCTAAAGCCCTAAGGAGAAGATCTAGCCAGATGAATTTTGGCAACCCAACCTGATGTGTGTGGGAGTGAGGTAGGTAAAACCAGAGTATTGCTACTCCAAATTGAAAAGAAAAAAAGGATATATTCTTTAGTTTTAATAATAATAATTGATATTGATAAGTTAAGACCAACTTTTTAATGTTTCTTTGCATAAAGTTGATTTTTTTATATAGTTTAGATAGTCATTATGCATCTTATTCTCGGTCCTACTTGTTCCATTCTGTATCAGTTTATGAGTCTTTCCATGGTTCTCTGAATTCTTAGTATTTTTTTCTTATGGCACACTAACATTCCATGACATTCATGCATAGTCATTTGTTTAGATATTATCACAGTCTTTAGTTTCTGATCTTAAAGATATTTCACCTTCCCTCATCTCTATGAATGAGCTCATTTTCTCACCTCCCTTTTTTTTAATGCCAAGCTGATAGTGCTGATATAACTTATGTTTTCTTTGACTTCTGATGAATCCTCACTTGACACAGAAAAGCCTTGAGCCTTTAGAGTGACTTCTTCCTTCAAGAGGTTATTCTGGTATGAATGAGCACTTAAGATTATAAAGCTATTCCAAATTGGACAAGAAGCTGTCAGAGCCCTCAATTTGAAACTCTTCCTTTCCCATAAAGCCATAGCCAAAGACAAAATTTTAATTGTTAACATATTCTACTATTCCACAATTCAGCTTGTTTAGCACCTGGAAAGACCAAAAAAAAAAATCAACATTTAGAAAAGTCTTTAGAATTCTTCAGGAACCATATTATTATTATTGTTCTTGCTAGTCTGATTTATTCCATTTTCAAAAATGAGAAAACAAAGATTGAATTGCACCCAGAAGTTCCTTTGCTTAAAAAATAACTCCCTGCTAATCTCCTACAGGGGATTCATTTTAATGTTTATACTAGAGGATTCTTTACAAGGAACTCCTTCACATTAAAAATTGTTTAAAATAATAAGTACAAATAATTCTTTGAGACATAATATACTAAATCACAAACTTTTTTTTTTTTGCTGAGGCAGTTGGGGTTAAGTGACTTGCCCAGGGTCACACAGGAAGTGTTAAGAGTCTAAGACAAGATTTGAACTCAGGTCCTCCTGACTTCAGGGTTGGTGGGCTATCCATTGTGCCATCTAGCTGCCCCAGTCACAAACGTTTTATTTAGAATGGATTTATCAAATCATTTTCTTCCCTGGTAGGAGGAAATAGAGTAAAATGTAACATCTGGGGAAATTAATTTGGAAAATGAAAGGAGAGGTGAAGAATCTAAAAAGGAAGGGGGAGATGCTGAACATAAACTTCACACTCAGTAGATGTAAATGCTTACCACAATTGGGTTCCTAGTATCATTGTATGGAATTATTAAAAGGTTTGATTTGTTGTACTCAAATCCAGTTTTGGAGAGGTCCTGAGGATAGGAAATAGTGTCTAGTCTTCCTTCTTATTGGTTACATACTGTGGAAGGGAACACAATATCTTTGAGGTCAAGGACTGTATAATTTTTGTCATATCTCCAATACCTGGAACATAGTAGATTTTGATAATTTTTTTTTAATAAAATTTATTTAAATTCACAATTTTGCAAGCTTGGCTCTTCCTGGGGCCCTTGACTTTGTCTAAAATATCATAAGAACTGATCAGGGTTATTTTATGGACAGTTTTAGAAACCTATCTCTCTATTTCTTCTTCCCTGGAGAGGATGGAACAAAAATGACAAAGCTCCATTTCTGATGGGAAGAGAAAGCTCATTAAAGACATTATAGTCTTTGTTTAGCCACTAAATAAAGCAGCATCTTCAGCAGGTCACTTCCTCTCTTACTGGGTTCATATCTTCATTTGTAAAATGAGGTTAGAGTATTTCATCTTTAATATGTCTTCCACTCCCTGTGATTCTAAGATTGAAATATTGATACTCCAAAAATGTCTCCCAGAGCTAGTTGAGGACTTCTAAGCCTTGTGCAACATGTGGAAATCATGGTTTTCACAAGGAACATTGCTCTAACTGCAAAGGAAATTAGGCAAGCACTTTATTTAGGAGAAGCAGAAACAAAAGGAAAGTTATTTGCCTTTTTTTCCTCTTTTTCTCCCAAGACCAGGGTGATCCTGCAAAAATTGAAGAACAGGACATTACAAGTCCTTCCCTATTTGTTGGAAAGCCCGCCCTCCTGAAACTTATCTAAGTTTCCATTTTGTATGTTGCTCTTTGACCTGGATAGATGTCTTGAGGTTAGAGAGAAGCCAGTTTTGTTTTTGTATTTAGAAAAAGGGGGTGCCTCAGTTTTTCCCATCTGTAGGGTAGATGCAAGTGGTGATTGTGGAGTTGGAGAAAATGAGAATTACAGAATCATAGAGCTGGAAGGAACATTAGAAATCACATGTTCCAATCCCTTTATTTTACAGGAGAGGAAATTGAGACCCAAAGAGAAGTGATGTCCTAACATCATATTAACTAGTGTCAGAATCTACCCTAGATAAAATTCAATGTTAATGTTCATTCCTCATCATTCCTAATGCAATAGTCAATTATGAGAAAGACTATTTTTTTTCACACAATAAATTGATGATCTCTTCATTCCACAGATGTCTGGGAAAGAGCCCTCAACTAGAAACTGTAAGTCCTGGTTCTGGCTCAAACCTGTGGTCAATGAAACTTTTGTGTAACCCTTAGATAAGTTACTTATTCTCAATCTCGGTTTCCTCATTTTTAAAATAAAGGGTTGAGTTAAGCGATTTTTAAGGTCTCTTCTAATCCCACGACTCTGTAATAATAAAAAATCCATACTTATAAATTTCAGTACTGTTTTATCCCCCTACTTTTAAGCTAACATCTTCATTATAGACTTCAAAAGAAGCCTAAATGAAAAGCTTATCAAATTTGCCAATGATACAAAACTGAGAAAGATACCTAAAACACCATAATAGTTAAAATATGAGAGAGGTCTGACTAGACAAATTTTGTTTGAAAAGGACAATTTTAGTGAACTCCAAACTTGAAATGAGCTAACAGTATGAGGAGGCAGCTTTAGAAGGCAAGTGGGATTTTAGGATTTATTTAGAAGGGAATAGCTTCCAGGAACAAGGTGATGGACATCTAATGATCTTCTGCCCTGCTCAGATTCATCTGGAGGATTGTTCTAGGCAGTATAAAGTAAGAATGATATTGATAAGTGACCCAGAGAATTTATGGGGAGCATGAAGAAGCAAAGACTCAAGGGGAACATGAAAGATGCATTTGAGCATTGAAGTATTTGATGCCATGTGGAAGAGGGGCTTCATTTGGTTCCAGAAGGCAGACCCAAGAGTATTGAGTAGAAATTGGAAAAAGGAGGAAAATGAAGGCTGAATGTCAGAAAAAACAAAAACAAAAACAAAAAAAAACTTCCTAGAAATTATAACTGTCCAAATGTTGAATGGACTCTTCCAAGGGGATTGTGGTTTTCTTTATCTTGGAGTTGTTCAAACAGAAGTAGGATGACTATTTGTTGGTTATATTGCTGAGTGGATGCTTTTATGCATATAGATTGAACTTTATGACCTCTAGGGTTTCTTCAAATTCTGAGACTCTTTGATTCTGTGAGATGAATATATTTATCCAAAAACAAGAACAATTTGCTCCCTCAAATCCCAATAATGTATCTCAGTTCGTGTTTAAGTTTCTCCTTCTTCTTTTTCTTCTTCTTCTTCGTCTTTCTCCTCCTCATCCTCCTCTTTCTTCTGTTTTCTTCTCTTCTACTATGACCATTTACAAGAGATCTGACTTGTCACTTTAAGAAGAAGATAAATAATGACCAAAGTGAAAGATTTGGTCTACTTTAATTCTCAGAAGAGATCAGTTATTGAACATAGAACATAAAGGGATTGGGAATTTAGATACTGACCTTTGAAGAGAATCTCTTATTTTATTTTTTCAATGAAGTTTTATTGGTAATTTTTTTTTGTTTTTTTCTCACTACTTTCATTTCTTGACATAAATTCTTTTCTCATTTTAACAAAGAAAATAGTTAAGCAAAACCAGTTGGTAAAGAAAATGAATTTAACAAGGCATGCATGATTCTGTACCAAGGGCCTCCTCTATCTTTGAGGAGGGAAATTAATTTCATCACCTTCTGTTCTCTAAGATCAAGATGTGTTACAAAAAATCTAAATTTAGCTACATTTTAGTGTGATTTTATTCTCATTATTTTAATCATTATGTACAAAGTTCTACTAGCTCTATTTTTTAAATCAAGCATCAATTCACACAAGTTTTTCCATGTATCTTTGAATTCCTCACATCAATTGTTCTTATGATGCAATAATATTCCATTACATGAAGATACCATAGATTGTTTAACCATTCTTCAATCAATAGAAATCTACTTTGTTTCTTTTAAAGCTATTTTTTGTTAATAGCAATCTTAATAATGTATGACTATATGCTTAATGGTGGAATTGTTAGGTCAAAGGATGAAAGTGACTTTTGTGACTTTTCTAGAATGGTTGGACCAATCCATTGCTCCACTAACAATGGGACTAATTTGCCTGCATTCACACAATCTACATATTTCTACCTTCTAATATCTTTGCTAATTTGATTGGTATATGATAAAAATCATAGAGATGTTTTTTCTTGTTATCAGCAATTTGTAACATTTTTATATGGTTGTTGATGGTTTGCATTTCCTCTTCTGAAAACTATTCCTATCTTTTGACCACTTATTTATTGGGAAGTGGATCTTTGTCTTATATGTCTGTATAAATTTTGTATATATCTATGTACATGGATACATATGGAAACCTCTACATAAACATACATGGAAATCTTTGCAGAAAATATCTCAAGTATTAATTGATACAAAATTTTCTTCCTGTTTAATGGTATCTTTCCTTATTCTGGCTACATTAAGTTTGTACTTATGCAAATGTTTTTAAATTTTATGTGATCAAAATTCTCTATTTTGTCTTTTGACCATTTTCTCTTCCTTGTTTAAGAATTTTCCCCAGCCATACCTGTGTACAATATATCTTTTTATTTTCTATTTTTTCTGATGATATAACTTTATTTTTAATATGGTGGTCCATTTGAAATTTATTATAGCATACTGTATTAGATGCTACCCTAGAACAATTTTCTGCCAAACCTTTTTCTAGATTTCCCAGAATTACTACTTGAATGGGGATTTCTTCCCCTTTAAATTTGTATTTTGATTTATGAAATTCTAGAATTGATAAGTATTATTAGTTTTAACCAAACACCACATAGTGTACTTGGCTGAACTTCCTAAGATACTTTTATCTATGTATGTTTTAGTGCTTAAAATCTTCATGAATAAGTAGAAGCGTGATATTTTAATTTAAGTGATAAATTCTAAGAAGTTGGTGAATGTAACATACTATTCTAGAATTCGTTTAGGCCAATAGTTATGGCAACATTGCAACAACTTTTGCAGAACATATTTTGACTTGTCAACTTTTGGCCAATATTGCCTTCATGGTCAAGTGCAATGAGTTCAATGATGTTGAGTCCAACATATCCATTTTTTTCCAATCAAATTTCTATTACTTTCAATTTTTCTTCTGACCTACATATTATTTCCAACATAATTCATCTTCCTTTAATATCTACAGTAGTGATTAATCATCAAGAGCCAGGATATGTTGCATACTGAAACATTTTCATATTTTCTGTAAAATGTAGCTTGTGATTATAGTATATCTCCTTCACTTAAACCATTTCCCTCAAATTTCATATTGACTTTGAAGATAAAGAAAAATTTTAGGATTTATTATTCATTATTTCAGGAGTTTGTGTCTTCATCTAAACCACTATTAAGTACAAATATAAATAGATTCAGCATGCTGTATGAGAAAAGAAAACACATTCTGTGCCCTGAATCATAGGTTATAGATGGGAGAAAGTAGAAGAGGAATTGTGGGTATGTGCTGGAGATTTCCCCAGGAGGCTTCCACTAAGATCAGAGTTACTGAAAGTAGTTAGGGTGAGGTCATCTGATTGCATCAACACTTCCTCCTGGGGTTGCTACAACCAAGGAATTTAAGGGAAACAATACTCCTAGTGTGTATGGGACAAAAATGACTTAGTGTTATATGGATTTACAGAGAGATTGTCAAGTATTACAATTTTACAATGTGCTCCATTGGTGATCCTCCTTTTGGGAATGCCATTAATAGAACCCTGATCCTGAGAAGGATGGAGACAGAGGATCATGCCATAAAAAGATGGATCCACCGGGAAGGAAGGAAACAAGCATTCATTCATTAAGTGCCATTCATTGTGCTAAGCACTTTACAAATACCATCCAATTCAATAGTTACAACAATTGCAGGAGGGTAGGTATTTTATGCTTGAGGGAACAGACAGACAGTGGTTAAGTTACTTGCCCAGGATTACACATTAAATGGTTGAGGATTTGGAGTCAGGTCTTCCTGACTCCCGGATCACTTAATCTAACCATTGGACCACTTGCCTGCCTCCATCAGAGTTACAGATTAGCAGTTGGAAAGGATCTTGGAAAGTATCTATTAAGAATCAGATGCCTAGTTTATTTAGACCAGATCCCCTCATTTTACAGATGAGGATGATGGAGTCCAGAAAGATTAAATAATGTATATTAAGGTAAAATATTATTAATATTAACATTAATATTGCAGATATTAAGTAGCAGAGCCAGGATTTGAACCCAGGTCCTAGGGCTTCAAATCCAACTCTTCTATTCTATCATGATGCCCTCTACCCTCTAGAAGTAATTGAAAAGAGAAGTCATGGGTAGAGGTGGGGAAGTGAGTATGATAGCAGTTTTTCAAGTACACATTTTCAGGATTGGGATGTAGGGGAGAAATTAGATTGTTCTGCTCAGCTCCATTAGACAGAAACTAGAAGTGGGTGAAAGTTACAGAAAGGCAGATTTTTGACTGATTGTAAGGAAAAGCTTACTGTCACTTAAGGCAAATCTTGGACCCTATGATTCTTGGGTTCTTGTTTGTGCCTATGCCTGTATTATCTGGGGCCATGGAAATGCACTACATTTGTACCTAAGGGGGAGTGATATGAGTGATATGATTAAAAAAGCTACTTGGGGTCAGTGAATACCATTTCTCTACAAACACTAAATTGCTATTCTTGGAGCAGCTAGATGGTACAATGGATAGATCACTGACCTTGAAATCAGGAGGACCTGAGTTCAAATATAGCTTCCTTTAGCACCTATTAGCTATGTGACCCTGGACAAGTCATATAACTCTAATTGCCTCACCAAAAAAAAAAAAAAACAAAAAAAAACAGCAACTTGGTTATGATGAATATTTAAAAATAAATTAGTTTTTTTTAGAAAGATGTCCCTGGACCAAAGGTCTAGAAACTGACATTTGCAGGACCATGCACTGAGTCAGTTTCCCCCATCCCTATTATTATGGTCACTTATGAGCACAAAGGCTCACAGCCTGATGGGGCTTCTGGGTGGGTGGCAGCAGGGCACAATTGTATGTGCTAGGAGCTTTGCCTACAAGGATAATAGCTTGGCAGGAAATGCTTGCATTTATTTCTGCTTCCACAAACTCTATGTTCAAGTCCTGATTTTGAGACTTCTTTGCTTGATGACCTAAGACCAAGAAACAACTTCTCTGTGTCTGAATTTTCTCATCTTTAAAATGGTCATAATAATATTTGCCATACTAATGTGGCAAGGTTATTGTAAGAAAAATGATTTAATCTCTAAAGGGTTCCCTAATAATGTCAGCTATTTTTATGAGAAAAGTGGCCCCTTGCCTTTCAGGAGCAATCAAGTGAGCAAACAATAATCAATAAACATTTATTAATCACATTAATTTATCAATTATAATAAAAATATCATTAAATGAGTTTCCTCATCTATAAAATGAGCTGGAGAAGAACATGGCAAATGACTCCAATATTCATTGATAAGAAAACCCCAAATGGGATCACCAAGATTCAGACCTGATTGAACAACAAATAGCTTATTATATGCCAGAAACTGCTAAGCTCTGGAGATATGAAAAAAAGACAAAAGGTAGTTCTTGCCCTCAAGTTGCTTACAGTCTAATCAGGGAGACAACATAGCATCAAAGCAATCTACATGCAGGATAAATAGGAAATAATTAACAGAGGAAAGGCACAAGAATGAAGAAGGTAGGTTTTCAGTTGGGACTTAAAGGAAGTTAGCCAGAAATGGAAACCATAGTGCCATCAGCAGCCTTCCTTCCAAGCCGGCTTTCAGAGGTGGGCATGAAGCTCACAATTTACCCTAGCCTTGGAAAGCCCCACCCACACAGGGCAGCCTCTCTTTGAAGGCATCTTGGGAAAGTCCTGGGAAAAATCCCCTTTCTGCTGCCCTTCAATTACTATCCCTGCCTGAAATTCCCACATTACTCATTTTCTCAGGGTAAGGCACTGAATTGAGTACCCTTGCCTGGAAGAAGGTAGCACATTAATTCATAAAGTCTAAGATCTCAGAATCTATTGCTCATAATTTACTCTCTGCTGGTGAACCCCTCTCTTCCAATTACCTAGTACCTCTGAATCTATTTTGTTTATGCTTATTTCTCCAAAGACATTTATATGTGTATGTACTGTACATTTCTTCCCCTAGAGAATATAAGGTCCTTGAAGTCAGCAACAATTTTATTTTTATCTTTTGTAGTCTTACTTCCTAGCATAGTGCTAGAGACTTCATAAATGCTTGTTGATTGATTCCTTTATTCAGATGAAGAAACTGAACTCTCACTTAAAGGTGAAATCTTGCCAGCACATCACCTTGCTTCTCAGCTAATAATCCTTAACATAAATCACTTCATCAAACAGTTGGGCTCTGAAAAAATGAGACACTGGATTAAGAAGTTCTGACATTGTGATGGAACCTAAAAAGGTCTCTATTCTGGGGATGTTCTACAGTAGGAGAACTTCAGGAATCCAGGGGATTTGATCTGTGGGTGAGGTATGAGAAAGGAGGACTGAAAGGGGAAAAAAACCAAAAAGATTTGGGAAGATGTAACTATTGCCTGAGGTGATGCTCTGTACCCTTACAAAGTAAGGAGAATGAAAATGAAAAAAATCCAAATAGGAGTTCATGATGGAGACATATCAGAAGATTGTTTTGGAGAAATTCAAGCCAAATAGGTTATCTGAAGATTAATCGACTATCTCTCTTCTTGTTAAGAAGTGAAAAAGTTGGAGTTTTCAGGGGTTCCAGGACAGAAATGAGATTTTATGTAGACTTACAGATATAGTCTTAATGAAAAGGGCATCTTGTATTGCTGGCAATCTTCTGGGCTGTGGGAAAAGAGAGGGAGGAATGATAGGAGGTCAGAGACGCAGCAAAGAAGAACAAAAAGTCGTGGATAATTCACATTCTCAGAATCAAATTTGGTGGGCCTCATAGAACATGGGAAACAAGAAGTGAAATTTCTCTAACTCTACTGAGATCCATGCAGTTCACTTATAGGGGACAGTTTTGATACCAAATTATCCTTATTATGCAAATTTCCTTACCAAGTGGCTGGTTCCCAGTTATGCATGGGGAGCAGTGGTGAGTACATCTGCTTCCCGTTCTGCCGATTCACAGAGAAACCATCTGCTTGGTCTCATCCCAAAGAGCCTGTGCAGAGTTGATTAACTTCCTCCAGGCACCAGCACAGGGTCAGCTGGCTCTTGGCTACTGCAAGGTGTACCTTTTAATTCTTTATGAACCAGGATCCTGACTCTCCTGGTAACCAGGAAGATACTAGACCTTGTGACTCGTACCTAGGAGGTAGCAATTCTTACCCTTGTTCTCTTAGAGATTGTGATAGATTAAACTGGATGCTGGTGCATATTCCATGTCCTGCTTTTAAATTTTTTTAAAAATTAAAAACAACAACAACTGAACAAAACAAATGATACCCACCAAAACAAAACAAAAAAATGTCTAGAGAGGGAGCATGCTTGGGTGGCTACAGGTTCCATTAGCTGTGGAGGTCAGAAGATTTAGGATGTGTGTGTCTCAGGACAAGTCATTTTAACCTTTTGAAATTGTGTAAAACTATAAATGACGGATGAAGTAGAGGGAGGGAATTTCCACACTGGAGTTTCCATATTAATAATATCACAAGTTGTGATAGATGAGTTTCTGGGTTTGCAAGGATTAATTATCATAACATGCATTTTTAATTAGAGTTTTGCAAAAAAAACAAACCCCCCCAAAACAAAAACAAAACAACAACAGCAACAAACTTGTAGAGTTAAGACTGGGTTTATGACTTTGTTGGTGAAAAGAAGTCCTTAAGGAAACTTAAGACACCACATTCTAGGGAATTTTAAATCTTAGAGAGCAGCGTAGGTATTAAGAAAAGTGACTTTCCCAGTGTTAAACAACCAATATGGATCAGAAACAAAAAGATCACTTCTCCCCTCTACTGTGCCATGCTGATTAATAAATCCAGAAATGTAGTTTCTTCTATTTCTTTAAGTGTGAGGTCAAAGTCACTTCACAGTATTAAGGGAGTATTAAGAAGGGATTATGTCACTTTCTCTGATAGGTACCTATATGGTTCTTTAATTTTAACTATGGATTAAACTCCAAACTATCTGTTAAGTTTAATATAATAGACTGGGGGAAAAAAGACAAATTGGCTGCTTCAGTGGGCATTGTTCTAGACCAGAAGGTCTTAAACTTTTTTGTCATAGTTCTCTTGGGTAATCTGATAAAGCCTTTGAAGCTTTTCTCAGAATAGATTTTTAAAATTAAAATTTTAATTTTATAATCTTACAGTTATTATTTAATAAACTAAATTCATAATTTCAGTTAAATTTTGTGAAAATTGACATATTTTCTTCCCCATCCAAGTTCACAGACCTACTAAAATTTATTCATAAACCCCAGGTAAAGAACCCTTGCTCTGGATTGATGGATCCTAAATGTTTTTGTTAATAACAGTGCCTTGAAGAAGTAGACATTTAAGGGGAAGGGAATAAGGTTTTATTAAGTGCCTTCTATGTTTTAGGCATTGTGCTAAGTGCTGTACAGATATTATCTCAAGTTGCTCCTTATTAACAATCCTATGAATAAGGTGCTATATAATTCCCATTTTAAAATTGAGGATTTTGAGGCAGACTAAGGTTAAATGACTGGCTGTCAGTCACACAGTACAAAAAAGTGTTTGAGGATTGTACTACTTAGGTGTTTATTAAAAATCTGCCAAATTGAATAATTGTCACTGACAATATGTTTCCTTGTTTCCCTTTAATTTCTCCCTCTCTGCTCTATAATTAACATTTCTGGATGTTTCCCATATATTTAGGTACCACAATCTATATGTGACTGCTAATTCTTTGGATCTTCCTTTATATTTTAAAAATTTTTTTAATCCATTTGTCCACTTAATTCCTTCATCCATTTTGTTCATTTGAAAGTGGTCTCCATGAAACAGAACAAATCCCAGGAAATGGTCATTCTTCTGGGGAAACTCTTTAGAGGAGGGAAAGTTTCCATTTGTAATCTTAATAGCTTTTCAGTAATTTAAAGAAAGTATGTATAAATCATCTGCTTCATTTTTAAAAAATTACATCTCAGTGGTACAGGCAGGGAATAAATAAATAAATATTTCTCTCTCTCTCTCTGTATTTGTGTTTCTAGGTCATTAAATGATCCAATGACATTTTTTTTTCCTTCAGGGTGACTTGGCAACTCAAGAATTTGCCAATATTATAATCATGCAAGTTTTTTTTCTCTTCATGTTGATAATTAACATATTTTAATATTCTTGGTCACTACCAGAGTGGAACTGTGCAAGTTAAATAACTTTTGACCACAAACACTGCAGTATTTATGCTTATATTCTCTCTTCCTTTTCCTTTCTTTCCTCTTTATCCATTCAGTTTATGGAAACTTTGTAGATAAAAAAAATCTATCTAAAATTTTTTTTTAAAATGTTAAATTAAAGAAATTTATTTTTCCCCTTAACAAAATAACTTTTATTTTATAAAAGAATTTGTTACAGATGGCATTCTCAATGCCCTGTGTGTGGAATAGCAAGGACAACATCACCAGATCATAGAGTATTCAACCTGCTTATCAAAGGTGAATAATATAAATATGGGAGGAATACCTCTCTGTTGGAATATAACATCAGCATTCACAAAAGACTAGAAGCAATAGATCAAATCAACTAAAATGAAATATACAAGATTTAAGTGTAAAGTTCTATTTGGGTTCAAAACATCAACTTTTTCACAAACATCAGATTGGAGAGGCAGGACTACATGGCAGAAAAAAACCTTGGGGTTTGAGTGAGTACAAAAAGCCAAATTGACCTTAAATGAACTAGGAGTGACAATACTATTGTACTGTACCTTATAAAAATAACATCTGAAATGTGTGTTTAGTTCTGTGGCTACATTTTATAGAAAAAAATAAGAAAAAGTTCTGAGGACAATGATTGGGATAGTGAAGTTCTAGGAACCTTAAAAAGAGATGCTTTCTCTTATTTCAAGTTTTCAAAGAGCTGGTATGGAGAAGACTTATTAGAATTGTTTTCCATAGGGCAAAACTAAGTTATTAAAGGAGAAAAATGGAAGAAAGGCAAAGTAGCTTTGTGTAGAGTAATAATTTCTAACCCTTAGAACTGGCCTCAAGTGCAATGGGTTGTCTCTGGACTTCATTGCAGATCTTTTAATATGACATCTGATGGGGATGTTCAGGTGGATTACATTACATAGCCTTTGAGAGTTTCTCAGAGGAAGATTGGATTACAAGATCCTCAGGTAGATTGGAATTAGATGGCCTCTGAGGTCCCTTCTAACCCTGATAGCCTGTGATTAGTTTCTTTCTATTTGTTGTAATTCTTGACTTAATTCTGAAGTAATACGACTAAATGGATCGCCCTGCTTAGTAAATTAGTTGAGGATTCTAGATGGGGTTTGGATACTCTATAAAAAGCAGGGTAAGAGATTTTTCAATTTCAGGCTACTAAACCCCTCACTCTTGATCCTAAACTTTTCCTAAAACGCATAAGGTAGGATTTGACAGTAAACATTTAATTTTTTTTGAGAAATATTTTTTTTCCTGAAGCATGTGGAGGGAGACAGCAGGGTATGTAAAAAAGGATTCTGTATCTGGAGTCAGAACACCTGGGTGGGCACCTCAGTTCTGCTATTGCTTAGTTTTTTTTCCTCATCTGTAAAATGGAGAGATTTGCTGTTCCCCACAGAGCTACTGGACGTAAAGCCCTTTGTGAATCTCAACATGCTGTATAAATATCAACTACTATTAGTACCTGTGATTAATGAGAAATGTAATTGTCTACTCAAATTTCTGAAGGAAAATTGAGAGCATTTTGTAGTTCTTGAAAGGGAAACTATTAGTTTGTCTAGATAGCTCAAAAGGAAGGATCAAGTAAAATATTTTTGGTCATTCTTTTCTTAACTTTACCTGGAGAGCAAGAGAAGAGGCTTATTTTCTTCTGTCTATAGGAGAAAATCTAACCTTATATCTTTTTTCCCCCTCTGTGCTCTTACTATTTTTATTAGTTAGCCAGTCGGTACAATTTACTCAATACAAAAGCATGCTCTAAGATAGCATAGTATAACATTACCTCCATAAACTTAGGATGCACTATCCCACAAATACTTATAATGTTAATAAAAACAATGAACATGAACTTAGAGTACACTATTTGAGGAGAACACATATTGGGATGGGGACTATCCAATGCTATGGCATTGTGGGGTCTCTATGTCCTTTTACTTCTTATGTCATGTCCTTAAGCTACAACCTGCTTAACACCTGTTTCTGCTTGGTATATACTTTAGCTGGACTACCTTGATTACTCCTGCCAGGTCTAATTTTCCCTTTAGTCCATTGGCTAACCTTATGTCTTGAGAAATAATAAGCTACTTTTTCCTTAAGTCTGCATGTGAAAACTACATGCCCACTTGTGTTGTAATAACAATAATTATAGTAAGCAGTGATATAACACTTTCAGATTTGCAAAATGTTTTACAGATATTATTTCATTTCATCTTACTGTGCTATTACCCCCATTTTATTGATGAAGAAACTGAGGTAGATAAGTTTAAGTTACTTGCCTAGGATCGCATAATTAGTAAGTGCCTGAGGCCAGATTTGAATCTGAGACCAGGCCCAATGCTCTATATAATGTCCTTGAGGATTCCTGAACAAATCTGATTTGGACTAGAGGATCGTTGATGTTTCTTCTAACTCTTAAATGTCTAAATTTCCCTTATTTCAAGTTTGACTCCATATTGCTTCTAAGATCAAATATAAACACTTTTTTGACATTTGATGCTTTCTATAACCAGACCCCAAACTAACATTTTCTGTCTTATTACATATAGCCTTCTTTCATGTCTCCAAGATGCAGTCATCCTAGCCTTCTTACTGTTCTTCATATACTAGCATTCTATTTGTTTTTAATCTCCTTTCTAAGGGTCATTCCTCAGGTCCTCTCTCCTCACCTCTACTTCTTACAATTCCCTCAGATCCTTCAAAATTCAACTAAAATGCTACTTTATTTTATAAATTATTCAATTTGTGCTTATGGTCTTTGCTCCCAGAATTAATTTTTTCTATAGCCATATGTATATATTATCATCTCTTCTGCCAGAATGCAAGCTTCTAAAGGGCAGGATTTATTTCATTCCTGTCTCTGTAGCACTAGTTTTTAGCTTTTAGCTTTTAGAGCAACTCTAGCTCCATCAGGTCAGATCTATTACACACTTGAAGTATTACCCATGCTTTTACCTACTTTTTTGGGGACGTGGTAAAAGGACCTCAGGTTCTAATCCTAATCGTGCTTCCTCCAAGACTTCCTTAATTCCTAATTTGAGATATCCCACCTCTGTGTTAAGGGCCTCTGTTCCACGTATTGACCTAGAGGAAAGGGAATGCTTCAGGCAAGATACATTCCCACAGATCCACTGAATATGTCATAATTTTTGCTTTCCTCTTTTCTCCTTCAACCCCAACATTACTCTCTTCATGGTAATCTTTGTTATGAGTTCTAGGTAAAATGTGAAATTATAAAAGTACATTAAATGTTTTGTGGAAAACAACTAATTTCTTATACTAAAGAGATCTACTTCCAGTAATCTATTCAATGGATCTTACATTGGACTTCTGGATCTGACATCTAAATCATACTTCTGTGTATGTAGCTAATCTGGAAAGAATGCTGAACTGGGATCAGGAAGAGATATATTCAAATCCCACTTCTGACAATTACTATTGTGTTCCCACAAACAAGTCACTTCATCTTTCTGACTCTCAGTTTTCTTGTGTGGAGAGAATAATAATATTATAGTACTTGCCGCATAAGTATCTTAATGATCAAATGAGATCATAGCCATAAACTATTTTGCAGACAGAAAAGTTAGTATTGGATAAATAAAAATTCAAGATGGAATTATGAAGTAATTAGATTAATTTTTTAAAACATGCCTGAGGTCAGACAAATGACTATTGTCCTTTAAAGTAGTCAACTTTTGGAAGAGAACATTGATTATCCAACAACATGGCCATTTCTGAAAAGACATTTAGGATATTTTGGCACAAGCCTTCAGCATCAGTCTATAAATGACACTGAAAAATCACTCTCTTTATTTTATAGCCATGTGGGAGATATTAATCAATTTGATGAACCACTAGTATTTCCTAAATTTGAATCCAAATGGCTTTTGGCTATGGGCAATTACAAAGTTATCCTCAAAGAATGAACATTCACTATCACTTAAGTCAATTTATAGCAAGGGTTCTTCATCTCTCTCTTAAAATTTTTTTTTTATCATAACCTCTTTGATAGTCTGGTAAAACCTTTCTCAGAATAATGTTTCTGTATGCGTAATATAAAACACAGAGGAGTACAATGGAAACCAATTAGGATGGAATATAGTTGTCAAAGTATTAACCCTCCCCCATTCATGGATCTCCTTCATTCCTTCCAGAAATTTATTTACAACCCCTGATATAGAAGAATGCAATAGAAAATGGGCTAGGGTGCAAAGAACACTGGGTTTGGAGTTAGAGAACCTACTGATCCTGTTTTTTAACTGTCTGTATTATGTTTGTCAAGTAATTTCATTTTACATGGCTTCTAGTTTTCTCATATGTAAAATGATTAAAAGTTGAATTATATCTCTAAGTTGCTTTCTAGTTCTAGATCCTTTGAAGATTTGAGAATAACTTCAAAGAAGGAATTCTAGATGAGTACTGAACAATAGCTGAAATATCACTGGGACAAGAAAGTTGCCTTTCAAGTAGACAACTCTCATTTGGTTCTCCAAGTCCTAGGATAGTTAAAAAAAATCTGCTTGGTTACCAGAGTCACACGTTGGATAATGACTCAGTGAAGCTCAACACTCAAGTCAACATCACATGCTAATGACAGAGAAATCCATTATCTGCTTTGTAGAACCATTTTGAAAAATTATACTATAGAATATACCATGCATTACAGAAAAATTTCAAAATGGGTACAAAATAGTATTCATCTATTATTTGAAGTTGCATCTTCCTTTCTTGTATTTACAGTTAAACAATATCAGGAACAAGTTGAAAATACATGTTTCTCCCCTACCTCTCCCTCCCCCGCCACTCCCATTCACAATTCTGTACAAAGATTTGTCAAAAAGATATTTCAGGATCTGAATGGTCTTGAATCTCACCAGTAGTCCTGGAACCTGACCTTAACAGTGACCACACAAACCATTACATAAAGTTTAATGGAAAGCATAAGGAAACCATACTGCATTTTTCAGAACTGATCAGAATTCTTTTTTACAGTAACTACTCTTTCATAAACAGCATGTTCACTTTCTTTTATTGATACCTATACATTTTAAATACATCTAATTTTGGCTCATAATGAGTAAAAAAAATTTTTTTAAATGAACAAAACATGAACAAAAGCATCACACTTTACATCAACCAAGAAAATTTAGGATTATTTTGAGCTGTTGACCTTTTTTATTGCTGAAACTGATGAATGAAGAACTATAAGCTGTGTTGCCTCTTCGTTTGTTGAGAAGTCTGTTTCATCACTTACTTCATATTTTAGACAGTTGTAATGAAGCAAATCAAACCAACCCAAATCAGAATCATTACAAAAAACCCTAAGCAAAACAAAACAAACAAAAAAACCCAAAACAACTTAGCTTTTTGCCAAGTAGAAGAGTTTCGGATTCTAGTTTGCAGTTGTTCTGGCTGTTAACTAAGAGAAAACTAGCATTTATTTGCATTGTGCTCTGGATAGAGGAAGGGTCTGGATAGAAATCCAATGATAGTAAAAGGTAATGAAAAACTTAAAAAAGTTTGTGTTTCTAATCATCTTAAATTCTCCTAAAAAAAAAGTAGGGCAGATCTACTCTTTTAAATGCTATTTATGCCAATAAAAAAGGGAAAATACAGTGTAAGAGATGAATAAAGGTCCTGATTTTTAAGAGTGTAAGCTATAAGATGGGATGGATATGTGAAATGGAAATTTTGGTTTGTGAAAAATAGGTCAACAAGTTATTCTTAATCCTTTTAATGCCTATTTATATATTTTAAGTGTAATGTGAGAGAAAGTGGAACCTCCTCACTCCCAAATGGGTATACAGCTTGATATACTTCTCTTGCATGGGTGTACCCCAAAGACTACACAAGCATAGCATCACATAAAACAAAACGAGGCACAGAGCAGAAAAAGTGTAAAACCATGCAAAATTCTACTTTTACCAATGAGAAGAAAATTTCTGATACAGAATGTGGGCACATATCAAACATAATTTAATTACACATTGACATTTTATGAAATCTACAATAGTTAAAAGGGGAAGAATGGTGTTACAATATAAAATCACAGCGAAAGGACATGTAAATATAAGTTTATACTGGCTATAAAAGGCAGGAGGGAAACAGGATAAGAGTTTTAGAAAAAAAGCACTCCTTCAAGAACTGCTATATACAGTGCTGGGTACAGTTTGGAATGTCATTGGTTAAAACAAATTGCATAAACCAGACTTCACTCTTCTTATGGGATGGATGAAAAAGGACTGAGCACATGAATACATTGCCCTGAACTTGTGTTCTCAGCAGGGTACCACTCTGTAAGCATTTACTTTCAATAAGGTCTGTCCTTTTTTTTAAGTTCTATATAGAATTCTAATGATCTTCCATTTGTCAAATGGATAAAAAAAAGGAAATAGGTAAAATAAGGTTTTGTCTTTTCTTTCCTCTGCTTTGAAGTAAACAGGCAATACACTTCAAATGTCCATTTTATTTATTTCCAGTTTTTAAATGTTAATCCTATCCTGGAAAATATGAAAATTGGGGACCAAAGAAATGGCTGTACCCATATTATTTAATGGGTATATCAGGAAGACCCAACATATTATTTAATGGGTATATCAGGAAGGCCCATGATAGGAATAACTATAGGAATGGTAAAGAAATCCCATATTTAAAGAATCACTACAAACCCAGCTCATCTCAGAACAGATCAATCGCACCATACTATGAGAACATGGCCTATTGTTGGTATCTGACAAAAGCTGAATATTGAGGTGGAGCAGGGGAATCCAAAACTTTCTAAACCTTGGAGAAAACAATAGTGATGATTCTTTCTCATCCCCCTCGGACAATTTTGGAAATAGCCAAGAATTCTATTAATGTAGAACAGAGATTATAAATACTTTAACTTTTTTGCCCTTCAGTGCCTCAGTAGTAGTGAAAAGCTGTTCTTTCTTTCTTCAAATGCATACTTAAAAATAAAACATTTTTAATAAAACAATGATACAAATTCACATGAAAATAGTGTATACACCTAACTATTGTAAAGAAAGCCTTTACTTCTTGTCTATACAAAATAAATATTTCACAAATCATCTCACTACTATGGCTTCTGGGATGTATTCATTAGATGGTGATAATGTGTCATCTTTGTTAATACCTATTTTGTATGGCCCTTACATGATATTAAGAATATATATTCCCACTTCAGCCATTTGACATAGCTAGCATTGTTATTTTCTAGTAATTTCCGAAGTTTGAAATGGTGCAAAAGAATAATAAATCATATTTACTCATGGACAAATTTCTAGGACCATATTCTACTGGAATGGATCTTCTAGTTACAAGGATTTTAAAGAGAAAGAGGGATGGAGTGGGAGGATTCATATACATGTATGTTTTTTAAGGATCTGGATCAGATTTTAAAGGAGATATTTATGGTAGGAGAAGTCAATTAATGAAGAATTTTGGCATGAAATTTTGATCTTTCAGAAGGTAAATATTTAGAGAAACAGGATGATGTAATGGATAGAAAATGACCCTGGAACCAGAAAGATATAGTTTTGAGTTTCATTTCTGATACATATGTCTGGGTAATCCTGAACAAGTACCTTAATTTCTCAGTGCCCCAGGCAGCTCTTTAAGACTATAAGTCGTAGAGAAGATGTCCATCTACAGTGGTAAGGGGCAATCTTCATAAAAATACCAATACGATGTCAGGAAAAGTAAAATATTTGAAAGGGAATTGAATTTCTCTCGGGAGGGATTGCAAAAATCATTGGGGGTCATAGAGCTGAAACGTAGCTTAAAATAGTACCTCTAGGGCTTGTAAATAAATTCTATGTGAACAAATGGAGAACAATGTTTAAGTGTATCTATGCACCAGGAATATTTACCCCCTTTCGGCAATATCCTTAAAGGATTTATAGGCATTGTGTCTTTGAAATAAAAAAGACCATTAAAAAAAAGATTCTCCTAATTAAGCATTTCTTCATTGTCAGCATAGGTTTTTCTCCTGGAATTACCTTTTCTAAACAAACTGGACATTTTCCTATACAGAGAATGGTTCCAAATAATATTTTCTTTAACACACACACACACACACACACACACACACACACACGCATGCACACATGCAGCAAGAAGGAAACCTATCAGTCTTCATAACCTTGAATTCTGAATAATCATCCTCACCCAGATGATTTAGAAAGGATAATTTTGATTCCATCCTAATCTTTTCAATATTGTTTTAACCCCTATTTTCTTTAAGATGCCAAATCTCTTCTCATGTGTAGACTATGCATGGAAAATCACAGAATCCACCTGATTTGAGAATCTGAGTCTTTGAAGGGTTGTAAGTAGAAAGGTTGGATCTTTTTTTTCTCCAACCCTTGGCCTGTTTTTGTATCGGTTCCCTATAAAATAAGCTTTTGGGGGAAAGGATACTTGTAAGAAGCAAAAGATGAAGAAAGGGAGTCTGATCTAGCAGTCTACAAAGCTCCTAGTTACATTAACTAATAATTTTTATCCTCTAAAATTCAACTCTGCAACTAACAATAAAAATCTCATTGCTCTCTTAAAAAAAAAGGAAAAAAAAATTGAGTTGCAATTGTACAACCATCCAATACATGCTGCAGAAAAAGAAAACAGTCATCTGCTTCTTTTTTTTTTTCTGATGCCTTTTTTGTTTGTTTTGTTTTTGATACTTGTGGATGTTCATGCAACTCTAGGCATAGATCACTCAAGGTTACATTAGCAGAGAAGGGAGTTTTAACTCATGTGGAAACGATGCTCCCCTCGTGTTATGTGAGAAGAGAATTCATACCTGTCCTGACTGTGATAGCCACACATGTTGCATTCAAAAGGATCACGGAAACCATGGCAACCCATGTGGATGGTATACATCACATGGTCCAAAAAGAGGACCCTGCAGTGTTCACATTTATACACCTTCAATGGCTCCCCATTGTTGCTGATCACTTTGAAAGCGTCTTGGGAATTGTCAGTTGCTGCCCTCAGGACATCATAGGGCCGATGCTCTTCCTTTATGGACAAACCATTTCTGGCATGCTGGTTTATATGGTTTGTCAGGTAAATGAGCCCACTCCGTTCCTCATTATTACTCTCTGTGTCTGTGGAGTCTTGGCAGCTGTTGCTTGGGGAAGCATCTCTTTCGGATGAGATGGATTTAGCCTTAGAGAGCAGCAAGAGATTTTCCACAGCGCTGTCCTGGGCTGTGTGATTAGGGCGCGGGTGGCCATCAGCGTGGGGCTTGTGGAGCTGGTACATGGAACTGATGACTGGTACCACCTCAGAGCCTGGGGGCGTCTGTACCAGTGGGCGCAATGACTCGGCCCCTAGGTAGCTAATGGCATTGTTGATGGCCTGATCCATGACATGGGTCTGCATCATTTCATTCTCCTTCTCATAATTGCTGCTGACATCATATGGGAGATCTGACAAGCATTTATCACCTGGTGATTAAAATAGGCAATGGTCAGTTGAGACCTGAATTTCTCAAGCCTTTATTTATTTCTTATTGAGAACCAAGATTAGTCAGTTAACAAATATTTAGCATTATGTGTCAGGCACATTGGTCATATGAAATAATACAAAATCATTTTAATTGTTTAATTAAATAATCATTGATTAATGATGTAATTAAATAATTTTGGTATACTGAAAAATGTTCTAGGGAAATAATGAAAAAAAGGCAGGTATACAAAAAACGATTTTGAATATAGCATCATAAAAACAATCAAATGAGATAAATGACACAATTAAATGATACAAAGATTTTTGCAAACTTTAAAGTATAATAAAATTTTAGCATCACGATAGCCAGACCCAAAGCCAGGAAGCCTTAGGTTCAAGTCCTGTCTCTGACACATACTGACTGTGTAATCCTGGACAAATCCCTTCAGTTTTCAGTGCCGTAGGTAACTCTCAAAAATGCTTCCATGGGTTGAATTGAGTCTCCTTTCCCAGGAGTTTCTTATACTAATGAAATCATAGGTCTAGTTCCTATCTATCATAATCATCATCATATTCTGTATATCAGTTGAAGGGATTATCTAAAGATTTATTCTATCAGTTAAGGACATTATACTGAATTTCAATGATAATTGTTTCTTCACAGTCTTGGACAAAGAATACATCTGTGAAACTCCCCTGGCAAAATGAACAAATTTTGCTCTTGAGATGTTAATATAATATTTGACAATGCAATGATGGGTTGAGTATGACCTTGGGAATAAAGAATGTCACTTGTGGTTGTAACACTGACTTAATGAATGGTTGAATGCAACTCACTATGGTTTTCGTGGCTTCTTCATCCTAACAGAGGAATGACAGTGACTCACTTCAGAGCATTGTGTCATGGCTTAACTCATGTGTGATAGTCAAGAGCTTTAAAGACAATTACTATCATAATTACAACAAGGACAGTAGCCTTTAATTAGAATTGCTCTTTTTTTCCTATCTAATTCTTTTCCCTCTCCCACCTGTTAGCCAACTAGATTTCTCATCTCCTTTCAGAAAGATGATGAATATTATAATAACAACAAAAACACTCTGTTAAGTGTCTTCTATATATAAAGTGTTCTGTTAGGCAACTGGTCCAATAGTAAGGGCACTAGCTTTGAAGCCAGAGCCCGAGTTCAAATTCTGACTCAGCTACTTACTAACCCTCTATGATGTTGGGAAAGTCATATATCACTTTTCTCAACTTCTGTTTCCTCTGTAAAGGGGAGAGAGCCGGTCCTGAAGTGCCCTCAAGCTCAAATTTATGATTTTATTTATCCACAAGTGTTGAAACTACTCTCCAGGTTCATTAACTTAAGGAATTCCTAAACTTTTCTGAAAAGAGAGGTATGGATTGTAGAAAATTAAGGATAATGCAAAATTCATTTGCATGAAACAGAAGAAGTATAATAGTGAAATATAAACTTCTTGGGGTCAAGGACTGTCTTGTTTTTGTCTGTATATTTCTAATGCCTAGCCAAGTGCCTGATAAATAGCATATGCTTAATAAATGTTTGCTTAATGATATATGGAATACTATAGGAAAATTAGTTGAGAGAGACAGAGACAGAGACACAGAGAGACAGACACAGAGACAGAGAGAGAAAGAGATTAAGAGAGAGAGAGGGAGGGAGAGGGAGAGAGAGAGAGAGAGAGAGAGAGAGAGAGAGAGAGAGAGAGAGAGATTACTTATTACTTTCAGTGAGGAGGAGTCTGGGAAGGCAAAGCCTCTAAGAGTTGAACCTCAAAAGAACTTAACTACTTATGACAACATTCTATCCCCATTAATGAATGTAATAACACAAACAGTAGGTGCTTTAATAAATGTTTGTTGAATTGAATAACAATGGAGAACAAAGGACCATTTAATAAATATGAAGGTGAAGTTTGAAACAAAACCAACAGACTTAAAAGGAGGGAGAAAGGGCAACAGTTTGAAAGAGTAAGAAGAGATCTATCCAAGAAATATTTGTTTAGTCCTAATTTTATTTTTACAAGCGAGTTTTCCAATTTTTTAGATGAAACAGCTAATTTCCTTTATTATTATATTATATATGTCATGGGTATAACATGAGGTCAGAGCAAATGCTAGCTAATGCTTACAACATGGAAGTGGTACAGTCATTAATCAGGACCCTATTTTACTCCAGTTCTAAAAGCTAACTATTTATTTGTTTTAAATGAAGTGTTATGTCTTCAATAAAGCTATTAGTTTTCATTAATAAATAAAGTGTTTAAATTTCTACAAATATGATTTAATATTGATTCTCTTACATTTTCACAAGGACCTCAATGCTTTCTTGTATGATAATGATATCTGTCATCATTGTATTAATTGTGTAAGTGAAGATATATATATACATACATGTTCACAAAAACATATATATGTGTATATATATACATATATATGTAAATATAGAGAACTATTCTTCATGAATTTGCTAATTGGACTTCTCTGTTGTGGTCATTAGCCATTGATAACATGTATACTCTCTTTCAAACTATAATGTCCTATAAAGACTGCCATATTCCATCCTCTTTTCTTATCTGTAATTGCATATTCAGCTTTGAGTTTGCATTCATTTTAATCCAATTGTAGTCATTAACATGGGATAATGGGGTTCATTTAGCAGTTACTTGCTTTATGATTATGCACCCTTATCTACTGAACCAAAAATCTTTTCAATCTAACAGGGAGAAAAGTTTCAATAAGTCATCATTCTTACAGATAAAGTTAATCAAGTCTAAAGACATATAAACTATCTAATGGACAGATATTCATCTTACAAACAGAGAAAAAGGGTGCTGTTTAAGCTTAAAGTAAACACTAAATGGTATTTATGAATCTATACAAGGTTTTTTTCTCAGGTTTTTGAAATCATAATGAACATACTGGCAAATTTCACATATTTTACCAGCCCTTGTCATAACTGAAATGCATTTTAACTCAGATCTAGGAGCTCAGAATTCAAAATTCTTAGAACAAGGAGTAATGGGTGAAAGTTGCAGAAGAAAATTTTTGCTCAGTGAAAAGAAAAACTTCCTAATAACCTATCCAAAGGCCTGACTTGGAAAGAGATGGCTTTTCTGTCATTGAAAGGAAATGCTTTCTCCACTGATTTCTTTTCCTTATTTATTCTCATGATCATTGCTTTTTTAAAATTCCTGCAAATTTCTTGGTGTGTGTGTGTGTGTGTGTGTGTGTGTGTACACACACACACATATTTGGGGACAGCAATAATGGGTTCAAATCTGTAGCAATATACACACACACACATGCATACATACATACATTTTTTTTGGGGGGGAGCAATAATGGGTTCAAATCTGTAGCAATATTTCAAGCATAAATTTATCAGAGAAGGCTTAGAGGAGTTAAAACTGCTTTAGGTGTGAAGATGTAAAGAACAATGAGCATTTCTGATGCCAGCTTATGTAACAAAATTTAAATATACATTTTATTGAAACTTTAATTTCCTAAAAATAGTTGGATTTCAGTTTCAGATACTCAAACTGAAGAAGTAAAAACATTTCTTTTCAACTGGGTTTCTAAATGTTATTTTGGAGAGTGCTAGACTCAGAGCCAGAAGAGAGAACACTGAATCCCAAGTTCATTATTTGTTAGTCTTGTTAATACTGGCCACAGTATCATGTGTCAAGTGGAATGAGATCACTTTTAGTACCTACTTCAAAGGCTAAGAGTCAAATGATAAAATACAGTGTAACTGTAAAGTTCTGCATAAATGTGGGTTATGATTATTTTTATTTCATTCACAAAGGCCAGCACTAGCCATTTACATAATCCTCTGAACTAGCAGTGCTGGCTCAAAATATTATCTATAGAGGGCCCTTTCACAACACTTGGAAGGTACATAAAATCAATACAAAATAGGTGATTTTTTTAAACTGTCCATCTGTCAATAAACATTTATTAAGCACCAACTAATGTTCACAAATTAGTTTAAAAAGGGGTAGAAATAGTCAGCTTACCTGTTTTTTTTAAATAAAAAATAAACAACAACTTTTTTTTCTTCCTTTACCCCCTAGCATAAAGCAACTTTGAAAGCATCCATTAGCATGTTTGGTTTTTAAGAGACATCAAACGTTGAACTCTTACCCACAAATTTCTGAGGCATAGAGCTCTTACGTTTGGCGACGTTACTTGCTAGTCTATCCAGCACGAGGGATCTCTCGGACCCGATCTTGCACAAATCTTCGGCCATTTCACTATGGTTGGTTTCTTCTTTAATGACTAAAGCCAAGGGAAATCAGAATGGTCAGCAACACAGATATCAATAAGTTTAAGGGACCTGCTCTGTTTAGACAATTCAGTCAAGTTAGAATAACTCAATAGACACCCCTAGCTGGCCTTCAATACTTTTAATTTAGTGGCCAGCTTTGAGAAATCTATTTCATTTTTATTTGGTAAAGTCCAATTAACTTTTCACAGGACTCTTATATTAGATCCTCACAACAATCCTGTAATTTAGATAGGACAGGGATTATAATTTATATGGAACAGAGGGAAGTGGTCAGGCTCAGAGATTTAACATATTCAATATTATCCAGTGTGCTATTCACACAGATCTCCTGAATCCTAGGTAAATGTATTTCCTACTAACCCTCACTGCTTTCCATGTGCTAATTTTACTTTTTAGTGCTAATAGGAATCCAAGTACATGTTGTTTCTTTGCAAATGAAACATCAAATGGTCTAGTGTTTCAACTGCAAAAGGTTCAGGGTAACACACAGAAAACTCTCTTGAGCTTTGCTTAGTAGGAGTCAAAGGAACTCCACAATCATCAGAAAATTTTAATAATGAGTACAGTGGCTTAGTGATCGCCTTTTAGTAAATGAAAGAAATAACTAGTCCTTTCTAATTTTTCAGAGTATAGCCATGAAAGCTGAATTCAATTTTAATTAGAACAATGGGTTATTTGTTTAAGTACTGAGCTCTTCCTGTTTATAGAAATTTATAGTTTTCTTCCAGTAGTCAAAAAATAGAAAAGAGGTGATTGATCATTTGTGAACAGTAAAATGAAGGATTTAAAAGTCAAGTTCTTTTACCTAGGCTCCACAGCTAAATATGGATAGATTTCAAGGATCTGTGAATTTGACTGGGAAAAGTACATCCTTATTTCATTGTAATTGATTTTCTTTGTAATTCTATGCATTTCATTTTATGCATTTGATAATGATGATGATGATAATAATGATAGAAGATAATTAGATAACATTTACATAATTCAAATATTATCTCGTTTTATCCTCACAACAAGCATGAGAAGTAAAGTGCTATTATTATCCTCATTTTACAGTTGAGGAAACTGAGATAAATAGAGGTCAGAGTCACAAAGCTAGTAAGTGTCTGAGGCTGAATTTAAACTCAGGTCTTCCTGATTGTAGCCCTATGCTACTTAGCTGCCATTAAACAACAATATTTAAGCACAGAGCAGGAATCTATAGGTTTTACCTGATTATCAAAGAAGTTTGTGACATAAAGAAGACTAAAAACTTCTGGCTTAAAGTGTGTTCATAAAGTATTTCCAATAAAAATAATAATCCCATAAACTGACTCACTTAAGGCCATTATCCAACAATGAAGAAAATCAAGAAATGTGGTCTAGTTATCATCATTTGCTTTTGTACTGGAGGCCTAAATCCCCCAAAAGTATTGCTGCTTTTCCATAAAACTTCAAGTGCTTATGTGATATAATTGAATACAGTATAAGAAATTACATAAACATATAATAACAATATAATTACATTAAAATATATAATCACAGAGTGGTAAGATATCTTGGAGATGATATACTGCATTTTAAAGGTGGGGAAAACAGTCATTACAGTTTAGGGGAAGGAGTCCTTAGATGTGGAGTCCAAAGGACTTAATGGACTCAAATTCCGGCCATTTTATTTTATTAGCAACTGACTAGGGGAAAGAGGAGATTCTTTGCCTCAGTTGATATCCAGATTTAATCACTGAATGGGTGTTGCTTCAATCAAACTGAAACCTTTTAAGACCTCAGCTTAAAAAGGTCAAGGTTTCTCATTTCATCCAGGGTCATCTTCAGTCATTCTCTATCTTGCCACTGGACCTAGATGGCTCTGGAGGGGAAAGTGAGACAGGTAACCTTGCACAGCCTTCCCTCCCTTAAATCCAATTTACTTGCATGTCATGGCATCCCCTCCCTGATGTTATGGTTTTCTTTGAGAATGAAGGACAAATAACAACAAGTAACCATATGACTGAGCCATGAGACTTTTCCTCATCCCAACCTTACTCCCCAGTTGCTAGTACATCTCTTCCCCAAATTACTTTGTACATAGTTTGCACATCATTACATGAGAACATGTTTTCTTTCTCACCTTAGAACGGAAGCCCATTGGAAAAAAAAATGGACTTTCACTTTGGCTTTAGTATTCCCAGTATTTAGCATTAGTGCCTGGTACATAATAAATAATTAATGCTTGTTTGATTGATTGACTTAAATCTCTCTCTGGTTAAGAGAATCGACTTAGATGAAACCAAAGGATCCTTTCAAACTCTAGATGCTATGATTAAATCATCAAATATAGGTCAAACTAATCTTAAATCTATTTTGATAGTTAACTAAACTAGCATATCTGAGAAATGCTAGCAAAGCATTTAATAGTGTCTTGTGACTTCCTTGTGGACAAGTTGGGCAGATGTAGGAGAGATAACAGATAATGGTAATTTGGAGAGGATGTTCATGGGGAATTGGATCTGTGCTGGTTAATGTTTTTTTTTTATCAACAATTGACATGAAGGGATAAGGATCCTGCTTATCAAGTTTGTAGATTACACAAAGTTGGGAGGGAGTAGCTAGAATGATGTGTAATGTAAGAAAATGGAATTTAATAGGGATAAATGTAAAATTCTTCACTGGGGCTCAAAAATCAAAATTAATTTCATTAAGTAGAGGTTAGAAGAGGTTGGTGTTTACACCAGTGGTTCTCAAGCATTTCTAGTGTCAGAATGCACTTTTAAAAATTCCTCCCAAAGAATATCAGTTTAAATAGATACCTATAAACACTCACCACATTAAAAATTAAAACAGTATTACTGTAAAAATAATTTTGACCTCATGGATACCCTACAAGCGGTCCCTAACTACACTATAAGAACTGTTGGCTTAGATAATAGTTTGTATATAAGAGATCTGAGTTTTTTAAGCTATCTACAAGCTCAATATCAGTTGTGTGATATGATAATTAAAAAAAAAGTGAATACCACCTTAGGTTGCATTGAAGCATCATATATAAGAGAGTGAGACAAGATAGAAGGTGTTAAAAGAGAAGGATGACTGCAAACCATGTTTACAAACATCAGTTGAAGGAACTGAAGGAGTTTACACAGAAAATAAGACTTAGGAAGAACATGATCATTTTTTCCCCCAAGTATTTGAAGGAATAGAAGAGGAATTAAGACTTATTCTGGCTTGTCTCCAAAGAACAGAATTAAGATCAATGGGTGAAAGATGTCTTAAAAATTAGGACTGGCCAAAAGTAGAAGAGTAGCCAACCAATTAAGGAGGTATTAAGCAATGCATCTCTAAGTGGAGGCAGAATGTTGGAGGCTCTCATGTCCTTTCAAGTCTGTGATTCTTTAAGTGCTAATAAGTGGTTTAAGTTATTGTCACCATAATTATGCTGATATTGACACAGTTCAAAATTCCTCTCAAAAGACCACTTTTACCTAAAACCATTGAACTCAATTTTCCTGGTGTCCATGAATAAATTCTATACTATCACACCTGTCATGCTGTTATAACAACTAGCATTTATGGAATGTTTTAAGGTTTGCAAAGCACATTAAAAAGAATATCTCTTTTCACTCTCACAACAACCCCAGGAAGTAGGTGCTTTTATTATCCCCATTTTACAGTTGAGGAAACTAAGATCAAATGCCCAGCATCACTTAGTAAGTTTCTGAGGCTGAGTTTGAACTCAGGTCTTTTGAATTTCAAGGCAAGTATTGTATCCAATATGCCAGGAAGTTGCCTTTGATCTTCTGCTAGGTAAAGAACTAAGATTTATCTAGAAGCAAATGAGGGAGTCAACCTGTCCAAATTGGATGATTTAGGCCAGAGATGATTTTGAAGTAAAATATTAAGGTAAGAGACTTAATACTCTAAGTCTAAAGAACTCATTAAAAAAAAATAATGATAATGTAACTAACTTAGTCCTCACAGCAACTCTGGGAGGTAGGTATTATTTCTATCCCCATTTTACATATGAAGTAACTGAGGTAAATGCAGTTTAAGTGACTTGCCCAGGCTCACAATGCTTTACCAAGGGGCTATTACACATCTATCTAGCCTTGTAGTTACTATTATAAAAAATATCACAGTGGTCTATGAGGTCTCTTCCTTCAAAAACTTTACAATGTCTTTTAAGGATCAATTGAGCATCAAGGAGTTTGTAATTCAGGGCTAAACTGAATATAGCCAATAATCAGAACATGTGGTACTGAAAGTAAGCTCCATGGTCAAAATTTTTATGGAGAATCATTCCTTACATATACTGCCATTTTCTTTGTTAAATGAACACAAAAATCATCACTTTGGGGACCTCTAAATATCTTACAAATGTGTTATCATAACCTATTCTACTTTTTGGTATCAGGAGGAATATGGATTTGAATTTTTGTTCTAGTGTTTAATTGCTGAATGGCTTTGGACAAAGTTATTTACCTTGTCTGAGCCTCAACTTCCTCATCTGTCAAATGAGAGTAATCATACTGTCTATCTCACAGTGTTGTAAAGCTTGAAACACTCAATTGTAATATCTTATTTGTGTGAATTGGAGTAGCAGTAATAAAGGCAAAATAGCTGTCTCAATTAGTAGTTGAAAAATAATTATGAACAGCAATATCTTCAACAACACATTTCAAGAAATATTGTAAAAAATCATGCAGCTGTCACAAATATGAAAACTGTCAATTATTTTATAAATAAATATAGAGTATCCCAAAAGTATTAATGGCCTGTATGTGCATGTTACCCTATTTTATTGTATTTTTAAGAACTCTCTGTGTTAAAATTGTAACAAAGTCTAACATTTATTTGAATTAAATATATAAGCTAAAAAAAAAGTACTACTCAAATCCTGCTTAATTACTGAAAATCTATGGTAAACCCTTTTATTTGCCAATGAACTGAATAATGCATTTGGTTGTAAAAAGATCTGAGAGCACCAGTCCTGAATCAGGAGGACCTGTTAAGTCAGACACTTAACACTTCCTAGCTGTGTGACCCTGGACAAGTCACTTAACCCCGATTGCCTTAACAACAACAACAACAACAAAAACAAAACAAAACAAAACAAAACAAAACAAAAAATCACTGAATTTTAACCAGTTCTTTGCATCAAGCTAAGTGGAGTTGGGGTTTTAAAATTTTTAATCCTTTGACAAAAACAGAAGGAGATGCAGTGTGTTAGCTATACCTCCTGTCCTAATCCAGTTTCTTTACATGTAACAATTAGATTTGTCTACTCTGTATTGTCTGATGACATGTGAAATGTGTTCATGTACCTCTCAAGAGCAGTATTAGGAAAAGAATATCAGTGATCAGAGGTCAAAAACATCCTTTGGGTTTTATCATTTGATTATCAGATGCATGGATAAAACATGCAGTTTATCAAACAAGAGAAGAGCTTACATGTAGACTCCCTCCCACATCCCACTCCCTCCTTTGGAATATTGTGCTCTCTTCCTGAAATGATGCAGAAGTTTTTCCTACAAGCTCTGCCTTGCAAACCTTTAGAAACAATTAATAATAATAGCCAACATTTATATAATGCTTGATAAGTGCCAGGCACTCTGCTAAGTACTTCACAATTATTATCTTATTAATGATCTTCATAACAACTTTGAGAAGTAGGTACTATTATCAATCTCCCCTTTGTAAAGGAGGAAACTGAGGCAGAGAGAAGTTAAATGGCTTACCTAAGGTCATATAGCTAGAATTTAACTGAAGTCTTAATGACTCCATCCCTAGCTACACCACTGTGCCTATTTTAATATATGAACTTTCAGTTTGGACTCAACAGGGACATATTTATATTACATATTTGATATAAAGACTTCAGGACTTCTGAAATGATTAGTTCAATGAGATTTCATAACTCCCAAAATTACATAGTATAAACCTGAGATCTACAGGGCTCAGTGTTTTAAATAAAAAAAAATTAAAAAAAAAAAAGGAAGAGGGAAAGGGGAAAAAAAAAAGACAAAGTCCCAGGGAGTTTCTTTTCTGCTATGATTTCATAGCCTTTACAAAGTGCTATAACAGGCAATGTTGCTACATACTGAGAGAGTAGGGAATAGCCGTTAATTTAGCCAGTTCAGTGGAATAAAGCCATAGTGATAATAATGACCAGTGGCTTTACAGGTAATCTCCTTTCTGCTTCATCTGAAAGGTACATGCTAATTACCAATCCCATTTTACAGATGAGGTTCAGAGGGGTTAAACTTCCTGCCCAGGACCATTCAGCTTTAAGGTGAGATTCAAAAACCTCAGCTTCCCTGATTCCAAGCCCAGCATCCTTGCTAACTAAGATGCTCCCTTTCATAACAGCAACAAGATCCATGTCCTAATTCTGGAGATGTTGCCTGGGAACTAGGAATGGAGAGTGTATAAAGGTGTACTGTCCAAGTGACTTATTTCCAGGGGGACTTTCTTGCATTGGCTCCTTTAGACAGGGAGAGAGCCACTTGTGGGGTGGGTCTGGGTTCCTGGAGCTCTTACCTGGGTACAGGGTATCTGGGAGGCCCATGCTTTGTAAGTAGTTGTGGCAACGCTCTTTATGCTCCTCTAAAGAGCTTCGCTGTTTATAGCTTCGGCCACAATATCCACATTTGTGAGGTTTACCAACTGCAGAAAACACAATTGAGTTCAAGACCCCAATTAAATGTCTGCCTTGAGTGTAATGGAAATGCACACAATATAGTCATTAGGAAAAAAAAATTAAAAAGAAAAAAAACAGAATTCAACTCTGAGAGTGTTGAGGCAATATTGATTTGGCCAAAATGCACCTATTAAACAGGTTTAATACTTGAGTGGTTCCTATATTTTGGCCAAGAACTTCAGCTTCTAATCTTGCTTTATCTATATTTGTATAATATACTAATTGTAAAATTAACTTTCTTTCCCAAAAGCAGCCTAATGGGCCATGTAACTTTTTCAAGATAAACCTTTATCATCTGTCTAGGAATTGGGGACATTGGGAGAGGGGGAAAGAGAGATTTTAATGATGTATCAATCATAGCTAGGTCTATGAAATAGGACTCAAGAATTGAGTTTACGTTCTGGACAAGGTCTAGCACAGTGTCGTAATCAGATTTACTGAAAAAAACAAAAACAAAAAAGGAGAATAGATATATAGTACAATTATCCATGAGATAAAGTACTGGTAACCTGTCTCCATTCCACCTCAAATAATGATTTCATTTAAATTAGTAATTTTTGTTCCAAAAAGTACTTTTCTACTCCAATGTGCCACAGATCTAATTGAACTTAAAGAATTTTGTGATTTAAAAAAAACAAACAAACAAACAAACAAACCTATGTTCTAATAAACTATCTACTATCTGTTCCTGAATTTAAAATGATACTAACAGAAAGCATGACAACCAGGGTTCATTCCACAAAGCCTCAAGGAAATTGAATTTTATTGGTGAAACCAAAATTTCTTCATAATTTTCAACCTCTGACAAAGATCATGTGAATATTTAGTGCAAATACTGGAATTCTCCATGATGGCCTCCTAACAGTACTTAGCTGCATACATTTCAAAGGATTACATTGTAATAAAACTATCAAAAGTATAAGTATTTAGTGAAACAATTTAAAATTATGACAAAGATGAAGCTTACTCCCAGGGTTAAAAAAAAAAATTGTAACCTAATGTTTGGCTCTGCAAAATCTGACACCATGCAAGAAAGAAAGTTAAGTTGGTATCATAGGATCAGATAAGCTAAAAGAAAACTTTAAAGTTATCTAATCCAGTTCCCTTATTTAATCTGAAACCTAGAGAATTTGGTATAGGAGGAGCAAATGGCAAAACTCAGATTTAACTTCAGGCACCATGATTCCAAATTCAATGTTCTTTCCAATAAATTTTGAGAATGCAAACTCCTTGAAGGTAGGTATCATTTGTTTTTGTTTGTTTTTTTATCTGAAGTCCCCAGCATACTGCCTGGAGCATGGCAGATGCTTAATAAATGTTTACTGAATTGAATTTGAAGAAAGTAACATTTAGTACTCTATTTAATAATATCCCTTGTCAAAATGCTGTATAAATCTTCAGATCCCCCTGTGTGCTGCTTTCGTATTTTAAAAGGGTGCAAACAGCAAGGGCTATTTACTTTGCCATGATAACACTTTGTCTTGTAGTATGTCATTCCAGGAGATAAGTTGGTTATGAATATTGCTCTCCTCCCTGAAATACACCCTATATTACAAAACATGTGTAAATAATTTAGTTTAGTTCAGGCATAATTCAGGAGACTGAGGGAATGGAACAAGCTCGAAGACAGAAAAGGAACCTTTGCCTCGGCAGTTTGGCTGGGTATTCTGGGCTTGCTAGGAGTTGAAGAAGGATGGATAGAGTACCTTTGCCTTGTGCTCTTGTATAACTCCTTATGGAAAGTGATCTTTTGAAAAAAAATTAAAAATTTATTTTATTTAGTGATTTTCAAGGATATTTCTTAAATGGAATGTGCATAGGGAATCTGCAGATAACAATGATGAGGTACATAGAACTCCAGGCTTTGGTTTAGCAAGATCCTTAAATCAGTCAACTTTATATTAAGTAGAATTATGGATCTAAATTTGGAAGGGCTGCACATTTTACAGATGATATAAACTGAGGCCTAAGGAGGTGACTTCACTGTTCAAGGTACAATAAGAAGGAAAAAGCCAGAATTTGAATGTGGGTTCTGTGACTTCAAGTTCAATCCTCTTTATCCTGTGCTACACTACTTCAGTATTTAAAATAGTTCCTGACACATAGTAGGCACCTAAGACTTATTGGCTGCCTTCTCATTTAACAGAGAGTTAAAGCATTTTTTCAAAAATTGAAATATTTATGTATGACCATGGTATCTAGGGGACAAGAGAGAACTTATTCATTATATTTATTTTTGTTATTATAAATTAATTTATTAATTTATTCACAGCCTACTTTAAAGCTTATTTTTAAGGTTTTGAAAATGCTTAAAATGGCAGTGCCTCAGAAGCATTATTAATTCCATTTTATACATAAGAAACTGAGTATTAGAGAGGTTGAATGGCTTGTTCTGTGTCAAAGTGGTCTTCAAACCTGGGTCTCAACTTCAGATCCAATACTCTTTTCCCTATGGTGTCTCACCCAGAGGTCACTGTAAGTTTATGTAGAGAGTGGGAAAAATATTTTCTACTTATATTACCACTATATCTATTGAGCAAAGAATGAAAGCCCAGGGATTCACCTTTTTTTTAAACAAAAACTTCAACATAGAAAGCTTGGAACAAGCAGAAATCATTGTATCCCTAGGGGCCAGGTACCAGGAATATTCTAGGATATTAGATTAGTTGTCAGAGCTGGATACATTATGGTGTTCCCACTCTGGTATTTCATCTAGCTTAGTCTACATACTATACAAGTTAAGGTGTGCCACAGCAGCACACAAATGCATTGCCTGTCATATCTGATTACTTAAGTAATTAGTCACAACTGGGGCAAAATACTGCTGTGACTCAAGTAAAATTGGCAGCCATGAGGCTGGAATAATATCTGGGGCAGTTCCCACAACTAATTGTCCTCCTGTCTCAGATTCCATGTTATAACAAGAAATAAAAGAAATGCATATCATTTCTAGCTGCCAGTGATAAGGGAGTCCTGCAAATGCCCCATCCTTTCATAAATATAGCTAAACCCCTCAGTATAAGCACTCATATTTTCTGCTAAAATGGAAAGTTATGTCTTTAACTAATGTGGGTATTGTCATTCCAGTGAATGATGATCCTAGAGATAACTGCCCTCTCTGAGTATCTTGACTGATAAATGAGAGATGCAGCCTACCAATTTCTTCATCTGTAAAACAAAGGGATTAGGCTAGTAATAACTCACCTTTCTCTATTGTTTTAAGGCTGATAAAATGCTTTCTTTCATAACCCTGTAAGTTAGGCAGTGCAAGTCTAGGGAACTGAGGCTGAGTTGTTCATGATGACACATGCTAGTAAGTGTCCTAGCACAGTGCCTTGTGTATACAAAGTGTTTAATAAACTTTTTTGAATTGAGTATGATTTAAATCAAGATCTTTTAATCCCAAATTCAGTATTCTTTTCATTATATACTCTCAGAGACTAGATGATTTTTTTCTTTGTTTCTTTTATATTCTCAAAGGCACATATGGAATTCATCATCATATTATCGAGGTCCAAGAAGAGTGGTAGGGTCACACATCCTATTTTTAACCATCACTCAGTTTACAGTCATCCTTGGTAATCCTTTCAAATGTGTAAGAATCCTTATTGTCAAATTATAGCCTTGACCTTTTAAGAGTCAGTACTATATTGCTTCCCAGTATATGGAAGAGTTGTGGATGAATAAATAAAAACCTTATTTACCCATTATAACTAGTTAACTTCCTCAGTCAAGGGGGTAAATGATTATTTTAAAACCTATTCTAATGGGTACAGAAAACGTGGTCTCACAGATCCAGTGGTACACTATTCGTTTTTCTGTCCAACTATCTAAGAAGTGTGTGAAATATGTAATTGATTTTTCTCTCTCTATCTTGTCAGTAATGTTAATTTACAATATCATTTAGTTAAGTTAAGATGCTAATAAAGGGAAGCTTTAAACCTGCTATTAAGGGAAAGTAAATTTCACTATTCACAAAGATGTGAAAAGACTCGATTTTCCTCATGGACATCCCTTCCTCTTGGAGATCTATGCTCCCCTAGCCTCCAGCTTTCCTTCACCAGAAACAGGAATATGAAGAACTTAATCAATTTAATGGTTTACTTACAAGTATATCAATAACAGTACAATGGATTTAGCAAATGTCTTTCTTACAAGAATCTTAAAAGCCTCATTTAGATATTCTATTTTAGGAGATTTCATACAGGTATCAGACAATACGCAGCCTCACAATACTCCTGTTAAGTAGGTGGATGACTGGAGTAGTTATGTCTGTTTAATGAGTAGAAAATCATGCCTTGCTCCTGGTGTATGACAGCTATGAAATGGAAACAGAACTATCATTTATAGTATTACAACTCCACTTTTTATTTTTTACTTCTTTCAATGCAGGCCTCTATTTGTTGGCTGCATATCCTACTCACTCTCAGGGAAACCCTAACTATCACAAGCATTACCCTAAACTCAAAACCTTTATGAGATTTATTTGAGAAGACACTCAGATTTGTAATTTAATAAAGGAAACTTTAAAAGCTCACAAAGTAGTTCACCAATGGCCCCAAGCTGTCAGACACTTTCTTAGGTGACCCATTTCATTAGTTTCATGTTTGCTCATCACTATTAGGAAAAAAACAGAAATGATTCCACTCACTCCTTGTACAAAAGAAGCTGACTATTATTATACACTATTCTAGACTTTAACACCTTAAGGGCAGGGCCTATGTCTTATTCATCTTTGTATTCTTCAGAAGAATTGCTAGGTCATTATTTTGTATGTTTGAGGTTTTGAATAAAGATCTATGGAATTAATGGATGAAGTGAATGACCTAGTGCACTATGAGTCCCTTTAGAGCAGGGCCCTTGTTTTCAATTTCTTTGTATCTTTCCCTTCTCCCACTAGCCTCCAAGGCACTTAGAATAAGAGTTTGTTGTATTGTGGATGCTCAATGAATGTTATTGACTTAATGTGATTAAAAAAATTATTCTGAAAACCACATTATGCAATATCAAATGAAAGTTAGAGATTTCCATGAAATACTTTACTTTATTGTGGCCAGTTTTTCAGGTAACAAAAGACCTGATGCAGTTTCTAACACAGAGAACAAAAACAGCAAAATTTGTCTAAAACTCCAGAAAGAATTATCAAGGGAATACTTGAGAAATTCTGAGACTTTTTGTAGTCTTACATGGGAGAAAAGTCTTACTTATGTGGCTTTGATCTGAATTTTCTAATTCTAGGATTAATTGATTTGAAGTTTTAGAATCATTAAGACCACAGTCCAAGGGAATCTGGTTATTTCCCCCTATCAGCAACCACTAGGAAATGGTGGCAGAATCTAAATGGATTTGATCAACTAAAAAGCAAAATATTCTACTGCTGACACTGGAAAATACAACTTTGGTAAAGTAGTAGGCCGGACATTAAAAAAAAAGACTGAAAAAGTTATCTGAAATACCATTTGATACAACTGACATCAACAGTATTTCTAGATAAAAATATAATCAAAAATACTATTTTGATTTTGAACTCTTTGACCAAACAGTGTGAGGGGAAAAAAAAAAAAAAAGGATGGGGCTACTTTGGAAATATGTAACTATAGGCAGGACTTTCAATAATTCTGTCCTTTCTCTATTTTCTGTCATATATTATCGAAGAGGAAAATAATGTTAAAGTAAGTTTGCAACTCTTCTGAAAAAAGAACTTGGATGGATTTGGAAGCTTAGGACTGAACACTGAATTAAGGCTAGTGCCTTTCTTCCAGTAAAACACAGATGGGAGCAGCAAAGATGTCCACAGCCATCTCAAAAACAAGATGGGGAGCCTGAGCTTCTTGGGGCCCACGGGTGTTGCTTCATAAGGGACCTACCCGAATGAGTCCTCAGGTGACCTGTGAGGGCATCCCTCCTGCGGCATGCGTAGTTACAGAGATGACACTTGAAGGGCTTCTCACCAGAATGCAACTTGATATGACGGAGGAGGTTGCCTTTCTGAGTAAAAGAGGCACCACACTGATTGCATTGGAAAGGACGTTCTCCTGCAAGAGGGAGAGGAAGAAATATGTGAGAACAAAAATCGAACACGGGAACAAGAGAAAGATTTCAGTGAAAAAGTTGTTTTCCCACTGGTGCTCCATGACTTCTACCGGCTGCAGGTTTGATAGAACATGAGGCTTTCAGACTAAACCTGCCAGTTTCTTAACGCTTCACTGGTTGGGTCAATTTGATCTGAAAATCTAATTTTTTTTTCCTAAATCAGAATGGCACATCACAATGCAAATTCAAACTCATTTAAATAAAGTGACTGCAACATTTTGTGTTGAAGAGCCACTCTTCCTGATCAGCAGTTTTGGAATAAACCAATATCCAATTTTGCGTGTTGTGGCATTTGGTGGGGTTTTTAATGTGGCTTTTTTCAAAGGGTCTTTAAAATATGCCACTGAAGCAGCAAAATAAAAAGGAAACTCATTAAAAATGCATTTCAGGATCACAAGTTCATTTCAGCGTTACATTCTTATATTTAAATGAAAGGCACTTCATTATAACAGTTATAATAACTTCTTTCATTTACATTTTCCCTGTATTTTCCCTTTCAATTTCTTCTCCATTACCTGTCCGTCCCTAAGCAGCCAAATCAGGAAAAAGAGAGAAGGAACGAGAGAGAGAGAGAGAGAGAGAGAGAGAGAGACAGACAGACAGAGACAGACAGAGAGAGAGACAGAGAAAGAGAGAGAGATTGAATAAAATAAGAAGTTAAGATAGTATTGAAGGAAACTGTCTCCAAATAAAAATCCTGTCTTTCCATATGGCAGGATAATAAAATCAGAATTGAAGTAATGTTTTTTCTTTCTTTCCTTATATCCTAAAACCTTAAAATTCTTATTTCTCTAAATTTGTTGGGAGTAGTTAAATTTGAGAAGAAAGACTTGATAGCTTAAATTGTTGTTGCTAGCATTTTTATTTTGGAGGGATGTAGGAGTAATATTTATAATCTCTTTCTCAAACCAAAGTATGTGATTTTAAAAATGTACAGATCTTTCCAAGAGTGATAGCCGATATTCTAAACTTTAACAAAGGGTTAAACCAGTAAAAATTTAAAGAGTGTCATATGTTGCTATCATTCTAAGGAGTTCTAAGACTTAGAGATAATCAACCGGACTTTTAATTTAACCCTTCAAATCACATGCATTATTTATTTCTCTATTTCATGGAAAACATTTGAGTTTGTCTTTTTGAAGATGAACCATTTAACTTGGGTAAGTATTATATGATTCAGATTATCATGACCTTAAAATACTTTCAAAAATATTTAATTCTACTTATTTTTCTTAAGAATTATTTCTTGGGCTAAGTTTCCATAAGGCAGAATATGACCTGCTTTAACAAGTGATTGATATATTTTAGGTCACTTACATTCTAGCAATCAGTGGGAAGTGGAAGGCAAGCTGGAGCTGGAAAAGTCTTATGTTGGGTTGATTTTAAAAATCTGATGAGTATCTGAAGTCCAAGATATAAGCTATAATGTCACAACTGAAATGGACCATAGATGTGGCAATGAATCTCTATTTAAGGCATAACTTTTACAATCTAAAATAAAACAAAAAAGGCCAGAATTCTCTTCACAGTATCTTAATCTCTCCTTTCATTTAATCTATTATTCTCTGCTTCTATCTGCTTACTCCCATACCCATTTCTCTCAATTTAGTATCTTCTAATTTAATTTAATCTGTTTTTCTCATTTTTTCTTTCTCTCTATCATTGGTTAGTCCCCCTACCCACCCCATTCTGGTGGCTACTACAATAGTTGAAAAAAAAAAAATCTTAATACATAATTATAGGCTGGTTGGTAGGTTTCAATATGTGTATTAATGCAACAAAGCTGAATTGTGTGTTCTTCCCAGAGTTTAATTTCTGGATTGTACTTTCCCAAGAATGCAGAAAGGATTTAGAGTCAAATAACTCATGATATTACTAGGTAGTCCAAAGCTCTGTTTCTGATGATAAGAGACTTGGGGCAGATCTGAAAGAAGAATTTAAAAATAGCGGGAAAATAGATCTCATTGATTGACTCCCAGTGTGAAACATCAGTTAATTCTTAATAAGCAGCTTTTTTTGTCAGTCAGCATTTTATTTCTTATTTTCTTGTTTTAATTTGGAAAATTGGACATACAGAAAAGTATGCTCAGAATATGTAGGGAGATCCAAAGAGTGTAAGAACAAAATGTGTGTCCAGCCCCCAGTTCTCATTTTGACAAAATGAAACCTCAGGCTGTGTGGGAAAGAAAGGCAGCTGGAGAATCTAAAGTTTTGAAGACATACATAGCAAGTGTGTGGGGGCACAAGCTTACCCACACAAATGACACCTGTAAAATGATCTAAACCCAGAGTACTCATACCTGGGTCCCTCTCCCCAAAAAAGGCAGCTAGTCTTTACTCTGAAAAGGGAATGCAGTTTTTCTTCCTAAATCTGAAATGGATGCAAGAAAGAATTTTCTTTAAATCAAGAGTAGTAAGATGGGGAAAGATCAACTTTCCTCAGAATAAGACATGAAACAAAAGAAGGTATCACTTCTTAGAAAGTAAAATCTGTCTTTTTATATGAGTAACCAATTTGTAGATTTCCTGCTCTGTGTCTTAAATATCTATGTATTCCTGCTGGCCAAGTTTACTGGAACTCCATTTTTTATCTGAATGCCTAAGCATGCATAAATGTATACTTTAGTTAGGGTGTGGTGCTTTTTTGTAGATTATACTCCAAGCAGGTAGAAGAGAATTGGCTGGCTGGTTGGTCTTTCCAGACTACTCTCCACTTAGCTGTAAAAGTGGTCTTTCTTAAGCCCAAATCTGAACAAGTCACTCCCCAACTGAATAATTTCCAGTGATTCCCCATTAACTTCAGGATCAAATATAAACACTTATATTTGACTTTTAAAGCTCTTCATAGCCTGATCCCTTCCTACTTTTCCTGTCTTCTTATTCCTTCCCCTTCACTCTAGTGACATAGGTCTCCTTGCTTTTCTGCAAAGAAAACACTCCATCTCTGGACTCTGCATTTTAACTGACTCTCCTATGCTTGGAATTCTCTTCTTCCCCATTATTGCCTCCTAGCTTCTCTGGCTTCCTTGAAATTTCAGAAGTCCCACCTTCTTCAAGAATTCCTTCCTAATCCCTTTAATTTTAGGCCCTTTCTTCAGCTGATTATTTCCAATTTACTCTCTATATAGCTCATTTGTACAGAGTTGCATACATATTGGCTGCTCTATCAGAGTATAATCTCCCTGAGGGTGACTGTTGTTGACTTTTTTTTAGTGTGTTTATGTTTTTCACCTAGTAAGTATTTAATAAATCCTTTTTGAATTGACTTGATTCCCTAGAGATGTTCTTAGGAGGGAACATATTCCAGGGGGGTTATATATGTGAATTTTACTAGGGTATGCTCTAATATAAAAATTTTATATTTATTCTTTTGAGTTCATAATGCCAAATTTAGACAAATTTATATAATTATTCTTGAATTTAATAGGGTTAGCTATGTGGTAATGCTCACAGAAGAAAGAAGTCTGATCTTGGAGTCAGGAACATCACAATTTAAACCTTGCTTAATGGTACAGTGCAAAATGTACTGAATTTGGAGCCAGATGATCTGAGTTTGGATTCCTAGTTTTGACACAACTCTATAATCCTTAATCCTAGGTTAAGTTTTATTTAATGGTACAGTGTTAAAGGGTATTGAATTTGGAGCCAGATGATTTGAGTTTGAAGTCCTAGTTTTGATACTACTCCATGATCCTAAATCTATTTGAGCCTTAATTTCCTTATGAGTTGGATGGGACTAGGTAATAGTATGAAGTCCCTTCCAGCTTTAGATTTATAATCCCTTAACTTCCTATATACCTGAGCTGTGTGACCATTGGCAAGTAACTTAATCAAATGAGACATATGTAAACATATACAAAATATAAATATATGTTTGTTTATATATATAAAACATATGTAAAAGTACTTTGCAAATCTTAAAATGCTTTATCAATGCTATTATTGCTATTATTATTATTAATCAGCTATTCAGTCTCCTAGGAAAGTGTCCACTAATTGGAAAGAACACATAATTTGGAGAAATAGGATCTCTGTTCACATCTTAGTTCTGCCAGTTATAATCTATGTTATCTGAGACAAGTCGTTTCCCCTCTCTAAGTCTTATTTTCAAAACCATAAAATTAGGAGCTTGGCCTCTATGATCAAAGATCCTTCCAGTTTTAACCATAATCCCAGGATGAGGCAATGAGCATTGGTGGAGATTCCATACTGGGAATTCCTGACACCAATAAAATACAAGTCTTACCACACACACAAACACACACATAGACAGATAGACACACAAATACACATATCTTGCAAATTCAGGGCACAGAAGGTGTATAAAGGCAGATAAAACATTCATAAATTGCATCGATTCTAGATATCTAGTAGTTCTAACGTATCTTCTTCTTGACCATCTCTTAAGAAATACTGGAAAATTATCAATCCTTGAATTCATGGGAAAAACAATACTTTATATTGGGCAACTAACTAGATGATAGAGTGCCAGACCTATGGTCAGGAAGAACTGAGTTCAAAGTTGGACTTAGACATTTATTAGCTGTGTGACTCTGGATGAGTCCCTTAATTTCATTTGCCTCAGTTTTCTCATCTGTAAAATGAAATAGAGAAGGAAATGGAAAAAAACACTTCAGTACCTTTGCCAAGAAAACCTCAAATGGAATCAGAGTCAGATAGGACTGAAAACAACTGAATAAAAAAAAAAATCTACAACTTACAAAGGCTTGGGAGTACATAATACATACTCTGATTCAATAAGAATATTCTTAAGGAAATTTAGCTTCAGGCAGCAAAAATCCTCTGATACTTTTTAGCTCGGCAGAATTCCTATTTGGCTCTAAGTAAGTTATACCGTCCTTGAGTCATTAAAGAGAGAGGGCATGAGTGCACATCTTTTTACAGCACTTTGTTTAAAAAAAAAAAAAAAAAAAGCCAGTCTGTTCCTCGCTTTAAAATATTCTCTCTTAAGATTCTCCTTGGGACTACCTGAAGTAGCTATAATTAACATGCTTTTTTGGTGGGAAGGGCTTACTTATGTTTGAAAAATTTGACCCTTTGTCGTATTCAGCCTGAATTAAAAAAATTTCAATCTGCATTTATAAGCATAGTTTACTGAGCACTTTTAAATCCATATCCCATCCAATTCATTTTAAGAACCCACGAGATTAGTAGGAGTTAATATTACTGCATTCCAGGTCAGAGATATGAAAGAAAAACTAATTAACATGTTGTTGAATCATATCTAGTTTTCAATGACCCTATGAGGGGTTTTCTTGGCAAAGATAATTGAGTGGCTTACTATCTCCAGCTCATTTTGCAGATGAGGAAACTGAGGCAAACAGGATTAAATTTCTTGCCAAGGATTTTGCAGCTGGTTAGTGTCTCCAGGCCTGGTGCTCTATCTACTGTACCACCTAGCTGTCCTTAGTTCACACAAACAAACCTACAATAGAACGTAAACTCCTTGAGAATAAGGATTATTTTATTTTTGTTCCTATATACACTCTATATTTAGCACAGTCTCTAGAACTTAGTTGAGACAGAAAGGCTTGTTGAATGAAAATTAGGCTGTAAAGATGACTTGTAGATTAAAAAAAAAGTATTACCAATAAAGAACCATTTGTAAAAGTCACTTCCAGTTCAGGCTCAAGTTATTCTGGTTTATGTTATCTAAATCAGAGGAATGGGATCTGTGATCTAAGTAAGATATATTTAATTTATTTTAATTTAATTAATTAATTGTTAATTTAGTTAATTTATTTACTTCAAGGTTGGGATTCTGGGATTCAGCCAAAACAGTGAGGGGAAAAGACACAGATTAAGAGCTAGGAAGGACCTCAGTGATTGATTGAATCCAACCCTTCCCTCCTCATTTTACACGTGTGGTTCAGAGTAGGATTCACAGATACATGATAAGAGTCAGAATTCCAAGCCAAGGTCTCTGTCTCTAGAGCCTGCATTCTCTTTATAATACCATGCTTCCTCAGCAAAAAATGAGAGCCTGCTAAAGAAAACAACCTCATTGGGACAGCTAGGTGGCGCAGTGGATAGAGCACCAGCCCTGAAGTCAGGAGGACCTGAGTTCAAATCTGATCTGAGACACGTAACAGCTGTGTGACCCTGGGCAAGTCACTTAACCCCAATTGCCTCAGCAAAAAAAAAAACAAAACACCTCATTGCAAAGGTATGAATTGGGGAACAACTTTTTGAAACACCAGGGATGATCTTAATTGATGAGACAATGCAAAAGAAGAGACAAAATCCTTAAATTCCATTTTTGATTTTTGAAATGCAGGATCCCTTTTCAGTGAAATATTTAAAACCGAGAACTACTTTAAGATAAACATAATTTATTGTTCCTGGCTTGATTACACTTCCATTCTAAAGATGCTTCTAAACAAGGGGCTAGAGGCATTCAATTTTCAGTATGAGTATTTATACCTTGGAAATCAGCAAACACTATAAATCAGAGCTTGGTTTATAGTTTTTGTTGATTGTTTAGACTTAAGACAGAAATTTAAGAAAATCTAATAAACTTAAAGGTATGTACACATACATTTTTCTCCCCCTGTGAACTGATTGTGAATCATTTGCCAGCACACCACTGTTCCTAAATGTTGTTTTACTTTATGGAATTCAGGAAGAGCTACAGATAGGTCACTTTGCATAACACATGTGACCTAACATTGAAAAATAAGAATATTATTCTTTTTCATATGTGTCATACTCAAGTCAGGACCCAGAAATGTGAAATGCTTCTTTTAACCAATAGATCCACTCCACAAATATGGTATGATCAACAGATTAACACCTGTATGAAGATACACACATTAGTCTATGTGAGGGAAAATATGCTGGGATGCCAGTCCTATAACAAATCACTGAGCATAAATAATCTGTCTCAAATGTTTTCCCTATAGGCTAATGTGGGAAAAAATAATTTGAAGATCTTCTGCCCACTAAAAGATTGGGGGTAGATGACCGTGACTTGAATTGACTTGCTCTGTAGGTATTAGAAATAAAATATATTGTAGAGTTCTTGGTTCTTTACTGCTATTTGTGGGCAGAAGTGGGTAGCAAACAGCAGGTGCTGCTACGCATATCTGCACTTGGCAGGTTTATTCATTAAATGTAATTATTCCTTTTATCAGGTCAGGCAGTCATTATATTTCAGCATTTTAGTATGCCAGAATTTTATTCATTTATCAAATATTTATTTAAGAGAATTTCACCATACATGCAGGCTTTACATGAATTAGCGGCAAAGTAATTCATTTGCAAGGTTTATTCCTTCATCAGGAATGTATTAAAATAGGCTTCAATGTATTCTGTTAAGTGTCTATCACAGAGTATCCTATTTTCACTTTAATTTTCACATCACTACAAAAGGGGGGAATGTTATTACTATTACACAGCTTTAACTCAGACTATATATGTAATATGTCTATTTAATTGGATAATTTCAGGATTTAGGAGCCTACTTGGCAAAGAAAAGTTTGCTCATTCTAGAAGTTACATTGTCATTTAAGATAAATTCAGGGGCTAATTAGTGAATTTAGATAAAATGCCTCAGGCATATTCTACCTGAGTTACTTTTTTCTAAGAATCTACCTTTCTCTATCTCCAAGAAATCCTCTTTTAGATGAGTCAAAAAACTTTGCTATGGAACACAGTTTGGTTACTAAATGGATTCTTGAGCACTGCTTTATAATTTTTTTTACAAAAATTATTATTTATCCTAATACATAGTAGGTTTGTATAGATGAAGTAACTTATAGCTGAAAAGAGAGCAAAACTATATAGCTGAGATTAACTCAAAAGCCTAATACTGTATTCCTCCTTCTTTATCTTGCTTTCTTGAGGTTTTGTTTTGTGACCATGCACTGCTGTATAGACAGAATGCAGTTACTATCTTTAGCACCCTTGAAGCATAGTTATCTCTATAAATACCATACGTGAGTGTGACCTCGGGAAAGGATATACAGAAAGGAACTAAAACAACTTCATTCAGATTTCCATACATCCCCATTTGGACCATTTTTCAAGACCTGGTTTTGCTCTTCTGAATGATGAATAAAATTCTGTTAGTATAAAATGTTTCTAAAATTTAAGCTTTGTTAGGAAAGAATTTAAAATATACATATTGATCCTATGCTTTACCACTTAATGCAGCTAATTTACTTACTGTTCTTACCCTTCTAAGAGATAAGAAGTGGATTCATTAGGGCGATATAACATGAATTAATTCAAAGCATGCTTGAAACAGTTTCTTACATGTCAAGTTAGGCCCATGATAAAAAAACTCATGCTGTTTGTTGGCACTTAAACAATCAATCTTTTTTTCCTCTTTCCCCCTTAATTTATAATATGGATCTGACAGTTTTAGACACTCTCTTTAACTTTATTCTCAGGTAAGAAAGATATGTCTTCCTACATTTTTTCAAATGATTTGAGATACTGCAAAGCAAGTCAATTTGAAGCAAACTCCCAACCCAGAAAAGAAACAAGTTTGTTCTATGCAGGTGACCCATAGGACCATTTCTAGGCCCCTAAAGGAAAAACTATGTGGGGGCCTTACCAGTGTGGCTTCTTTTGTGAACCATGAGCACATTGGGACCGATGCAAATGATCCCACAGATATCACATTTTAGCTTTCCGTTAGGAAGTCGAATGCCTCCAACTCCTGACAAAGCTTTGCTGCCTTGGCCATTGTGTGAACCATTCATTTTCTCTCCCGAGGCATCAAGCATTCGTAAATCCTCTGCACATTCTTCCCCATTCATTTCACAGGCACGCCCATTCTCTTCATCACTCTGAGTCTCTACTTTAACATTACTGGCTGAAAGAAATAATACAGGATGCCCTCAGTTTCATTGCAAAGGAACAACAAACAGAAGACAGTGGCAAAAAAGACAATCAAATCAAAAAGGCCAACTTACTACATGCACAAAGGGTATTAAATGATATACCAAGGTGAGAGCAGCCATGGATGAGATGGCTTGTTTTATGTGGGTAACTTCAATGGCATATTGGGCAATATGGAATGGAAGCCAGGCAGCTAGATACAATGCGTCAATGGCTCATCATTGATGACTTGATTGAATTCCAAACAGATTTGATTGGTATGCATGGGTATGCTCATGTAAAGTTCTCACATTAAACATTTTCTCATGTATAAAGCATGCAAAAGTCACTACTGAATGGCAAATCACTGCAAAACTGCTTTTCCCCTAGACTCTTATAAACATTATTTGATGGGGGAGAGGAGTGGGCAAATATATTCAACTACATGTGTCTGTGTATGTTAATTCCCATATATATCCATTCTATGTTAATCTCATTTTTTCTTCTGAGAGCATCTGATAGAGATTATCATTTTAATTCCTCATTATTTACTAGGAAATAAATGAAATTTGTGGAACAAAATATTTTTCTGAATTATGAGCCAAATTCCTCCTTTGGATTGCCGAGGGGGTGATTATATTAGTCTATGAATGTTACAGAGCTCTAATCATTTCTCCAAGAAAGAACAGATTGCGGGAGGAGTTTGTATTAATGAAGACAAATTCATTATTGGCCCTGAGACTTGTTCTAGTATGTCTCATAAATGATAATTTTCATTTCATTCACACATTTTTGCCTTGTAAAGAGCACTGGAGAAATTTTATTTGCCCTCTTCTGAAGTACTGACTCCTAACATACTACTGAAAATAATATATGCACAGAATAGATTCAGATTGTAATATTCTTTGTCAGGGAACATCATACTCTCTAACTCTATATCTATATCAAGGCAATTAAAAGTTTTAAACTGATGCTTTAAATATAATTTAACTAATTTAATCATCTGATTATTCCACTAAAGTCTGTATTCTAGTATGTACATGCACACAACATGGTTGTGGAGTGTCTTCCAGTGGTGCAATTCCAGACATATCTTGGCAATATGGAAAAGCTTTGAATAGGAGCCCAGTGACAGGCTGTGTGCGTATCATTTAAGAACCAGAGAGGGTCCCTAGGAGCCCAGGGATGATGAATTGTCTTGGCCACAGCAAAAAGTTGGGTGACCAAATGGTATGAAGATCACAAGCTGTGTGGATGGAGAATACCCACCCAATGAAATCCAGGATTGTCACTGAGAAACAACATTATGCTGATTTGAAACACTGTCAAGCAAAGTTCTCACAGCAGTTTTACATGGGATTGAATGACTTTGGATAGATTTGGTAAGAAACTAGTAGTAGAAAGCAAAGGTTACCAAAAAAATATTGCACTTTCAACAGAAGGCTTGGCTTTATTTGAACTAAGCTTTAGCATGATCTCTTTGGAGAAAAATCAGTATAAAATATTCTAAATCAATAAACTGGGGCTTGTGCTAGATCTCCTAGGAAGTCCCTTAGATTTAAGGAAATGCTGTGGGATCTCCTGCTCTACTTTCCATTTCATATTTATATTATGGATAAATCAGATTCCTAATGGTCCAGAGTCTATGGGCAACATTCTTACCTTTGGGTCGGCCTTTTGAAAGGCTGACTCAGATTGAGAATAAGCACCAAGGACAAAATAAGGTATTTTCCCCAATTTTATTGAGAGGCATCCTTTTAAAGAAAAAATAATGAAGATTCTCAATGTGACTGGAAAATTAAATAAGATTCTTTGGATGACAAGAGAGTAAATGATACTGCCGTTACATGAGGAAAAGAGAAAGGGGTATAAATGTCCTAAGTTTGTGATTTGGGAAACAGGGAGTGTAGATTAGTGAATTCTCTTATAATCTCCAAGATAGCTATTATAACATTAATAGTTAACTGACAGTTTGAGTCTATATAAATTGGAAGGTTCTTACCAGTTCACTAAGTTGTTTTGTCACCTTAACAATGCAGGAACATCTTAAATGAACACTGGTTTAACTTAGAAAAAATTTAAAATTATCTACTTCAGAATAGTTCAAGCATATAGTATAGATTTTGAATGGATTTTGGGGTACAGTAGTCTGAACAGCTCCCATCCAAGAAGGTCTTAATGGAGTAATAATTTATAAAATGATTGGCTATGAGGTACAGGTTTTATGATTTAGAATAAACTAGCACCTTTATGATACTTGTTCCCTACATTTAGCCATGTATTAGGGGAGACTAGTCAGAATGGGGTTTGCAAACTCCAGAGTGGGGATAGGAAAGCTGCTATTTTTGTGTGGTTTGGTAAGCGTGGCAGGTTGCTTGACTAGAGAGATGGAACAGAATGTCTGAGAGGTAATAAGAAAGAACTATGAGTTCTGAAGAATAAAATGTAATACAATCTTCTACACATCAGAGGACCTGGGGATATGACCTATATGAGCCAATGGATGGTGTGTGCATGTGTTTTTGGGATGAAGAAGGAGCTCAGAGAGAAGGGAGGAGATCTTCAAATCTTTTCCTATGGTTTCTTGTCTATAGTAACTGGAATAGAAAGGCATCCATTAGATATCTAGCCAAGAAACTGGAATAACAAAGAGAAGGAAATATCTTTTAAAAAGAACATATGTGAGATGTAAGAAAGAGATTCATTGAAGGAGAACATATGGGTCTGTGAATCTTTAAAGAATGGTGAAATGGGTAGGTATGGTCTACCTGAGGGGGAATAAAATTGGAGAAAAGAAGCGTTGGGTTTTACTCCAACTTGGCCACCAGGAGGCATCCTCAGTACAGAAAAGCCTGTTTGCTTGTCCACACCACCTACAGGTGAGTGGAAAAGGGACTTGGAAATAACATTCAATCAGGCATAAGCCTGGGTATTTCACAAGAGCTGAGTGTCTGTGTCTAGAGAGTACCTGGATGAGCTGTGTTAAGTATGCATTCATTTATGTGTGTGCATACCTATAGATGTATGCATGATAATACATGGAATATTTCAAAGTATTGAGAGTTTGTGAAATTAAATCACTGAAACTTTTGTAAATTGTACAAAATAGCTATCCAATTAAATGGCATGAGTTGCTCACTATTCACAAATTAAAAAATACATACAGAAAGACATATACACATACACATAAGTATATATATATAAATATATACACACATCTGCACATATATACATATACAAACATACATTATATAATGGGTTTTATTAAAAAATTGTGCTTTATATTTTGAGTAAATATACACACATCTATATACATGCATAAGTACTATAAGTAAATGGCAAAGGACTGAATTAAATATTACAATGTGACCCAAATCTTAAAAGTTTCTCAGACTTAATGAAATAGTACTATAAAATGTACTTTTTGTGTACTGATTTTTTAAAAACTATTTATCAAACTAGTTCTATAGTAGGCTTTTCTTTATTTCTTTTTTTTTAGATCATATCAAACAGTGTTATAACTTTACTGTTTCATAATTGTTACTTGTTAAGTTACTTTATAACAAGACTATGTCAGCGTGAAAAACTGAATCAAAGAGAAACAAATAAAACTATAAAATAATTTGTTTATGATAAACATGCCATAAGGGATTAATTTGGATATTTCTATTTCTCCATCCTATTAAAAAAGGATATTATTAAATAGGATGTCAGAAACCTGCAAAGATATCAGGCCTAAAAAAATAAACAAACAAACAAACAAACAAACAAACAAAAAAAAACAAGACACCTATCCTGTGCTCTCTTAAAAACAAAACAAATACAAACTAAAAACTGTCCCCATTAGCTTTAGTATTAAGGACAGATTTGGTAAACTTGGAGTGTCACTGACCCCTTTTGAAATCAGTGTTGTTTGGGCACAAACTGTCTCTTTAGTGTTGTCTGGTCAGTCTTATCAACCTTTCTCTGCTACTGACCAGTATGCTTTCTCTACTTCAATTCCAAAATGGGAACCAACTCATGACATTTTAATTAGGTAGCTATCTTGTATAATTTCCAAAACTGTACTATTTACAAAAGGTTCAGTGAATAATTTAATTTCTCAAACTCTTAATACTTTGAAATGCTTAACATTTTCAAAGATATGTTTATTTTGTCCCTTCCCATTTGACAACTATTAATACTAAAAAGAAATGGAAATTAACATTTCTTCTGGTTCAATAACATCAATTGGGGAATATTCAGTATGCACTTAGTAATTTAATATATGGCACATTGTATTACCTGTAGCAAGACATGATAAACTGATGATATAATTTTGATTTAAAGATTATCCTCAGGTGCCTTGATTAATAATACTTGCAGGGAGCATAGGGCTCCATTTTATGTCTCCCATAAAAATTAAAATTAACCCCCATCCTTTTTTGGTACAAATAGTTTTCAGTGTCTGCCTGTGACAGAAATTGTGCACACAGTAAGTATAAGAATTCAAATGATACTCCTTATTGGACAATAACAATCATATTAATAAAAGTAGTGTTTGATGTTACTAACAGAACTGGCCCTGTACTCCTGCTACTACGGTTCAAATCCTGGCTTTCTTATTTGTTATCTGTGTGATCATAGCCAAGTCACTTAAATAATCTGCAAAATAAGAAGATGGGACCAGATGGCCTCTGAAATAATTTTTTAGCCCCAACTCTAAATATATCATCATTATATGCTATGTCATCCAAATATCCAAGAACATGATTTAAAATTTTATTTTATAAATATTAAAATAATTGATAAAAACAACTTTTTCATTATTCTAAAATATTTATATTCATGGAACTTGATGGCTATAGATGAGTTATCTATAAAACATCTCTTATGGGTATTACTTGGGGTATATTATGCCCCTAAATATATATATATATATATATAAACATGTGTATATATTTATCCTTATCATACATATATGCATACAGATATAAATATATACTTTTCATATCTATATACATCTACATTTTAAAAAACTACATAGCAAACACTGAGCATGCAACATGCAGTAGTGTTCTTGGAAGTAACATGGCAGTCAAATGACTCATACAGTTATACTTTTTGCAATAACTGAAACAACTTTTGGGGGAATATGGTCTCCTTAGATGACGCAGATGATTGTGATAATAAGTTGAAGTGGAGAGTTATCACAATTATCTGGACAATTCAAGTTTGCCAGATTTTCTTTGAGGAAAAGGAGTTTTTTTCTCAATGCCTGAATCATCTCAATTATCCTCTGAATACATATTAAGTTCACTTAATAATTACTCAACTCTCCATTTCACTTTACCTAGTGTTGCTGTAGGATAAATGTAAAATGTTCATCAGTGCTAAGTATTAACTGTTTCTGAAAGCATACATAAGGTTTCATAAGAATGAAAATTTGAAACCTTTTATGGCGATTTAAAATACTCATAGAAGATAGATATTTCATGTATTATTTGCTAATCAATTATTAAATGGTATATGCCCTTGGGTTTTTAAAAATGTATAATAATGAATACCAAGCACTGGAATGAACAATACAAAAGGAAAGAAATGAGTTCAATGTCAATGGATTGTGATTTTCTAAAAGCAAATTGTATACTTACGAGAATAAGATTTTGGAATTAATGCGTGAAAATCCCTAAAGCCTTCAGCCCCATATGTAACTGCAATAAAGAATGCAAACAGGAAGCTGGGTTGTGATATTGCTAGAGAAATACAGTAAAAGTCAAAAAACGATGACATTATCAATTGAAAACCACTGCTTACCTAACCACATGGGATACCATTAGTCATCATACAAAGAACATGGAAAAGATATTGTCAACATAAATATTTAGGATGCTGATTATGAAAATGATAACTTGCTGTTCTTAGTTATTTGACATAGGAAAATTCTCTTACAATTTCTGTATTCTATGGATACTTGAAAGATCTCTGGTAAACCCTCTATGAGATCCTATAAGCTACAAGCAAAAAATCATAGATCACAATCTGGCTGAGATAAGTCCTAGGGAGTGGCCTGTGGTATGGAGAAGTTAAGTAACTTGCCCAGTGTCTTCCTGATTTCAAGCCCAGAATGCTATTCACTCTGCCACATGGTTTCTCTTCTGTAACAGTGAGAAAATAACCACCCTGACTCAATTTTCCCACTTATGTAATGGGAGCATGTAGTAATACAGTGACAAGTAATGAGAACAAGGACAAAGATGTTTTTGAAAAGAGAATCTTCAACAGAGACACTTAACCTGGAGTCTGAAGTTGTTTTATAAAAAACCATTACATTAGACCAAAATAACTAATATAGACATATAATGTATATGTTTGTATAACAAATAAAATATAATGAATGTTAATACTATCATTAACACTATTGCTGATGATATTAACACAACGTATTATTCAACATAATTGGTTTCTTTTATAGTCCTGTGCATTTTATATTGTGAATTTAAAAACATTATGGTAAGAAGCAGTCTACAAGCTTCATCAAACTGCCAAAGAAATAAATGACAAAAAAGCTAAAAATACTTCATCTACAAAAATATTCAAATTAGGATAAAATTACCAGATCCAATAAAAGTTTAACTAGATGATCACGAGATTATTTTGAATTTCAATTGTTTTGTTGCTAGAATTGATTTTATGTTAAAGCCAATCCCCAGGTGCAAACTAGAGATCACAAAGGCATACATTTGATTTAACAAGAAATTAAGTTGTATAACTGCAACCCACAAAAGTATAGAAAATGTCTAAATTTACTGGTAAGTAAAATGTTGACCATTTCAATTGCATAAAATTTGAAACAGAACTAAATAAGATGCCCTGACACATTTTTTTATGGAGTAAGGACATGAGTTTCAGCCATGCCATCTATGATTTCAAAGACATGTTTTTCACTGCATTCCAAAGCAAGATAATATCATTAACATATTATTAAATATGAAATGCAGAAAAACATTTCCAAAAAGTTCATATGAGGGCCTGAGTTTTTGTCAAATTAACTTTGGGGGAAGCTTTTAAACATGGAAGTCATGGAAAAGATAAAATATTGGAGTCATAAGCAGGGATTAGAAGTAAACAAGGTAATTGGTTAGCTAGACAAGGGACATTTAAAATATTACTAATTTTATAAATCAATTTTTACAAATTCACAAACTTTTAATATCAAAATAATTCAGTTTATTTTTGATAAGTAAAGTTGCATTGATAATATTCAAGGTGGGTAACAAAACAAAACAAGAAGGTATACTTTTCAGACCTCACTGAGCATACACAAACATCCACCCTCAACTCTCTGAGGTTAATAAAAAACAAAATATATTAATGCCGATTAAATTGATCATTTACACTACAGAAATTGCTGGCAGGATAGTTTCATTTGGATCCAAATCACATGATGGTTTCCAAGTTCAAAAGATGAAGAAATGCTATATACTTTCCAATGCCTGATTAGGGTTATTTATAATAACCAGAAATTGCAAAAAATCACTTTATTCTACTCCATTATGTACAAATTCAGTAGTAAGTAGTAATTATACATTTAGAATTGCAAATTCTAAAGCAACACATAATAACCAGATCATATTCACATACTAAAGATTTTCCTAGTATATAAACAACTCCCATTGAATAAAGTAGGATTTGAAGTTTTATTTTTCTCTTTCATGCTACCCAGATGCTACTGACAAGCATGAGCCAATGAAGCTTTACTCATATTCTCAAACGCATAAAAAGCATGACAAGCTTGACCATAAAAGTAGTGTTAAAGAAGGATTTGAAAAAAGCAGCAATCCATATTGACTAGCATCACTTCCCATACCACAAATAACTTCGTATATAATTGTCTAGGGACATGCTGCATCCCTATAGTAGATTATAAACTTCATGAAATCAGAGATTTATTTTTGTATACCTAGCACATATGGCGGTGAATGGATCTCTGGCTGAAAGGGCCTTCAGAGGTTACCTAGTCCAACATTTCTTCAAATGAGGCAACTAGGCCCCAAGAAGGTAAGTAAAAACAGTAGCTAACAATTATACAGAGCCTACTATGTGTCAGGTATACTACTAAAGGCTACAAATAGGATCTCATTTGATCTTCAGCTACCATGCAGGTGCTATTATTATCCCCATTTTACATTTGAGGAAACTGAGGTAGACAGAGGTTAAATTACTTTCACAGAGTCACAAAGATAATACATTATCTGAGGCTGAAACTGAACTCAGATCTTCCTAATTCCGGCCATGACACTCTGTCCATTGCACTACCTAGGTGCATCTAAGAGATCTATCAAGATCATATTGGTCATGGGCACTGATGGTGAGATTTGAACTCCTTGCTCTATGACTCTTCAACCAGTGTTGTGTCTGCTTGAGCAGAAAGTACATAAGTATTTATTGAATTGAACTGACTACATCTATATTGTCTACTCTGTTTTCAAGAATATATATCTGCTTGAATCTCTTAGCAGAATGTTATCCCAATATATTAATGTTAATTTTATATTATATTGTCTATGTTTCAGTTTTTAGTATAACTTACTGATTTTCTTATAAGAGATCTTTTTAGTATCTCATGAAAAGGAACAATCACAATACTTCACATTTCTGCCAAGACTATTTTTCAGGGTTAATCTGGAGTAAATGGGATAGCTATGTCTCCCATGCAAAGGAAAGCAGAAAAGGCAGATAAATTCTGAGAATAAAGTCCTTGCTCCAGAGGCAAGAACTGTGAGAGTGACATGAGGAGTGGAGGGGGGTGAGTTTAGTCTTGATGACTCTTTTTGGGTTACTAATTAAAAATAAATTTTTTTCATATAGCTTCAAACTGTTCATACCTATTTGTGGAATATAGTATAGGCCTAAGAAAACAATATTTTAAATTAAAATTTAGCTTCCCAAATTTACTGAAATTTACTGTTCCAAATTAAACTAATTTCTATTTGTTTTGAAGAATGCTTTTTATTCCTAGAAATCATTAACCAAGAGTTTGTAATCACTTTCTCAGGTCATTTCATAATTCCCCTAATCATACTGAGTAGGAGACTGAAAAGAAGAAATTAAAACATGTTAGTAATGTCAACAAGTCAACAAGCATTTATTAAACACCTACTCAATGCTAAACACTGAGCTAAGTTGTAGGGATACACAAATGAGAAAATTATAATTTCTTTTTCAGTGTATGTTTAATTGTGTATATAATTATAGGATTTTCATGCCCTCTGTCACATTAAATAAAGAGGCAATCCTTTGAAAATTACAAATGATCATATTCTACATCCAACTTGAAAGTTGGCTTATAATATTCTCTGGGAGGGTGATAAAAAGATTTAGACTCAATATCAGAATAAAACTGGAAATATACTTGTATACATATTTTCAAAAATTATGTTAGCCTTTCAGATTTATTCAAATCATTACTCTCATATTAACTTAGTTAAATGTGATTTGAAGTGTCTTTTACAGCTTCTATATTTGGTATTTAATGGGTTCATTTCCTAAAGTCACCACATTGTGACTAAGCTAAGAAAAGAGTCATTAAGCCAGGAAGATAGACAATCAGGAAAGTGATGGGAAGATATTTTACATTAGTGAATAAATATGCTACTAGAGTCAAATCAATTTCATCTCTAACATATTACCTATGTATCTTTAGACAAGTCATTTAACCTCTCTGTGGCTCAGTCTCCTCATCTGTAAAATGATGAGACTTGATAAAATGGCCTTTTAGGTCCCTTCAATCTCTAGATCTATAATTCTATTACAAATTCAACAGATATTTCTTACATTTCCATTACATCACTGATGACATTGTGCTAATTCCTGGGGAACAAAGATAAAAATGAAACAATCCCTTCTTTCAAAGGACTTGCTTATTTATTATTTATTGGAAGAAATAAAATATCTATGAAAATGAAGTAAATGCTAACTATATACAAAGTGATTTCAAGAGGAATAAAAGCCATACCTTGAACAGATCATCTATAATCTTTTAACAAGAAAGTTTTTCTCTGAAAGGTTAAGCAAGTAGAGTCCTGTGTTTTGAGTACAGATAAGGCTTGGCAATGTATCTGTATGATGACTCAATAAGCTTTAAACTCACCAGGATGACCACAGCATGATGAATATTTTGGATACGATAACTCATAAGATCTATATACCAAAGCAATAAAGTGTTGATGCTATTGACTATGTCAAACTTAGAAATAATTTTTCTTATGCATATTTGATCTCAATATTCTGTCTCTCAAGAAGGGGAAAGCTTATTGTATCTCTTTCATAGAAGGGACAAAAAAAGGAAGTGAAAGGATAACATCCAACTCTCATTCTTATCTCTTTGTTCTTTAATATCTTCCAATTTTCCCTTGTCAATGAGTCCTTGTTTTTCCATGTCTTTCTGCCATTGTAGACATGGAACTGCAATACACCTCAGAAGACATCTAGTTCAATCCCTTCATTCTACAGGTGAGGCTAAATAATTTGCCCAAGGTGATCCAGGGATAAAAAGAATTTAAACCCAGTTCCACTGATTCCAGAACCCCTGGATACTCTTTCCACTATACTGCACTCTAATATCAAATGCACATGTGTCCCCAATTTTGAAAGAACTTTCACTTGACCTTACTTCCCCCTTTGGCTATTCTTCCACTTCCTTTTTCACTGCTAAATTTCTTAAGTGAGTGGTCTGTGCCTGTTATCTTTATTTCCTCCTCTCTCATTCCCTCCAAACTCTACTATAATCTAACTCCTTTTCAACAAACTTAAAATACCCATTTAGAAGTCACCAATAACTCTTTAAAAGCTAACCATCCCTCAGGGAGATAAAGTTCCTTCTTATATTGATTTTAAATCTGATTCCCTTTAACTCCCTGACACTAATCTTAAATTTGCCCTCCCCTATATTACAGGGCATTTAAAAATGTGAAGATATTTTCCCCTCCAGTCTAGGCCACATATTCCTAGTTCCTTCATCCATTCCTGGGAGGGTTTCAAGTCTCTTACAATATTGATTTCCCTGAGAATGAACTTTAGATTGTTAATGTGTCTCTAAAATTTGTTGTCCAGAATGGAACATAATATGGCAGATGTAGTTTGACCAGCACAGAGTACATAGGATCATCACCTACCTTAATTTGGATACTGCATATCTATAAATACAGCTGAGGATCAAGTTGTGATTTTTTTTTTTTAACATAAAGGGCAAGACCTTCCATTCATCTTCAGCATTCCTTTGCCACCTTATCTATACCCTTTGTCTGCAGTCTGATAGTGAAAGAACAGTACTTGGAGGGCTTCTTGTATTGAACAGAGGAGGTCAAAGTAGAGGCTAGAGACTGTGCCATAGCAGCTATAGAAAACTAGTTTATTTTTCTTGCTTCTGGCTTTTGTTTCATTCCATCAGTGGTATGGCATCCAGGACTTCTCCACAGGGTGGGAGTCTATGTATTATATTTAGGACTGAGATTATAAGCCTTTGTCTTGGAGGAATGGGATTCTACCTGGGGTCCCCCTAATCTGCCTATTTAAGATGGCTGCTAAATTGTTCTCCTTGGTAATGAAATTAAATAGCATGGATGGTCCATGATGATATAGACTCCTATATGAACCAACAAATTCTGACTGGCCCCTTTATATCTGCACTGACACTAAAGAAGGGGATCATGAGCACCTATCTGGTCTACTATGGCATCTGCCTTATGAATTCATATTTGATTATTAATAGTTATCTGCATACAATGGTATCCCTCATTAAACTGCATGGTCCCCAAATCATTTTTAAAGTAGGACCATGTTTATTTATCTTATCTTTTATTGCCTACCACAGTACTTCATACATAGCAGACCCTTGTTATTATTTTCTTCATTAAAATCCATCTGGTAGATTCAGGCCATTTCTATTGTCCTTTGAAAGCATATTGGTTCTACCATTTGGAAAAATTCTAGAATATTTAACTAAAGGGATGGTTAATAAGGATGTGAGCACTTAGAAACTAGTTAGTCACTATAAGCCATCATGGGCTCATCAAGAAAATGCCATATACCAGGTGTGGCTTCAAGCATCTGTAAGTGGGTGGGTAAGGGTAATAGTCTGCTTGAGCTCAGAAGTTCTGAGCAGCAATAGGGTTAAATCATCATGTACCTCTACCAATATGGGAGGCCATGGAGTTGGGGTGGGGAGGAGCACCAGCCTGCTGGTTAGTGGAAATAAACCCATGAGTGGATGCTGTACTTTTAGCCTGGGAAAGATAAGGAAAAAGAGAGAGAGAGAGAGAGAGAGAGAGAGAGAGAGAGAGAGAGAGAGAAAGGAAAGAAAAAAGAAAGAAAGAAAGGAAGAAAGAAAGAAAAAAGGAAGGAAGGAAGGAAGGAAGGAAGGAAGGAAGGAAGGAAAATCATGCCAAAATAACCTCTTTGTGGAACTCCATTGATACACCAGGACTTTGGTAAGGCACATGAAAAGTCTCTAATAGTAACCTCAAGATACAGCTATGCCAGCTATATGATGGATTTGAAACTGTACCAATGACATAAAGCAAAGAATAGACTTTATGTCTACTATGTGTGATATAGATATACTATAGATATAGATATAGTGATAGAGCACCCCCACAGATCAACATTTTTATCAATAACTTGGACAGAGACATTGATGTAATGTTTATCAAGTTTATAGAAGACAATGTGTCAGAGAGACAGTAGATGGCAGAACTGAGATCCAAAGAAATTTCAATAAGTTATTATGGTAGGAAAAATATAATTAGGTGAAATTTATAAACACTGAGGAAGAGACATGTCCAGGTAACAGTTGCTATGAAAAAGATCTGGAGGCTTTAGTGAACTTTATGCTCAATGTGAATCACCCAAAGAAACAAGTGCACTTTTGTGTGTATGTTATCCCAAACAAGGGATGTTACAGTTTTGCCACATTTTGTCCTGATGAGGAAAAAGTGTTATTTCTTGCTGTTACATTTTATTGTCAAGCTGGAAGAGGCTTGAAATTACTGAATGAGATTGCCTGAGGAACTTGGGGAATTTTAGTGAAGAGGAATATAGCTGTCTTGTGAAAAAGCTATATTATGTCAGGCCCTGGAGGGCAAAACTAAGTGAAATAGAAAGTTGCAGAGAAGCAAATTTTGAGGGATCATAAAGAAAATAACTTTTCTAAATCAATAAGAACTCTCTAAAAGCATAAGAAAATGCTTTAGGAGTTAGGAAGTTCTCACTGATAGAAGTCTATAAGTAGAAACTGGATGATCTCTTCCTGGAAATTTTAATTCAAATATGGATTGGATTAGAGGTAAAGCAATAAAGCATCAAGGAAATGACACTGCTTTTGGAGTTAAAGGTCATAGGTTTAACTTCTGCCTCTATCATTTTCTACTTTGTGACTCTGTGGTCTTTAATTTCTCAACGTGTGTATAGTTGGACTTAGATGGTTGCCCTGTTCTTGATATCATTCACAAATTTCATATATGCATATAAGTACACACAAATATATTTGTTTGTAAACACACACATGCACAATATTATCCAAATAACTGATCAATGTGTTGAACAGAACAAGGACAACAGACTAAATCTCTGAAGCATAGGGCTTCCTTCCTCTGGTTGCCTTCAGTCTATTAATCAAGACTCATCTACTCATTCTAACACCTATACATTCACTTTACTATTATCCAGTTCATATTTCTTTACCTGGCTTTCATTACTCTAAAAAACTTTGTCATATTCTTTGAAGAAACTACAATATACTAAAAGGAAATGAAGTTAGCTTGGTATATTTTTTCTCCCACATTTTTTAGCTTGTCAACTTTTCTAAGTGCTTGTAAATCATCCACAAAATATGAAGATTTTTACAGTTTCAATTCCCTAATCTAGTCGAATTCCTTCATTTTACCCTTAAGAAACTGAGTTAGGTGGCTTAATGTCAAAGGGGAGATTTGAACCCACATCCTCTGACTTGAGTCAGCGTACTTTTTAATGTACAATGCTGCCTTCTACTTCTACTGTTTTTCAGGGATCAATTTCAAGGTCATTTGTCCATAGTCTACATAATCTATTTCCTTCACTTTTAGTCAGACTACATCTTTTTTCCATCTCCAATCTTATAAGAGACTTTTTTGTCCTGCATTTTCTCAAAGTTTTAATATGGTGTAATCATCTTGTATAATCCTGGGCAAATCACTTCATATCCTAGCTTGGGCTCAGTTTTCTGATCTCTAAAATGAATTGGGAGGTATTATACAAAGTCCTCTAAAGTCCCTTCCAATTGTAAATCTATATTTTTATGATCCTTTGATTCCTCAGAACAGTTCAGTAATCAGATCTGTTAACTCTTGAGGTATCCTAGATTATGTTTCACTTAGGCCAGAAGCCTAAGAGAAAATATTAAAATATTGAGATGCCAAGCAGCAAATTACAAGCTCCTTATCCACATTTGGCCTTAATTCTTTCATATCTGTTCTAACCTTTTCTTATCTGGAGATCATATTTGTAGACAGAAAAGTCAGAAATAAAAGTTAAGGAAAAGGAGTTTTGTTTCCTCTGTTGTCTATTAATATTAAACCCTTTCAGCAAAGCCAATCATTTCCTTGCCTTCTTGCCAAAAACACAATTTTAAAGGCCTTTTTACTGCCCTCAGAATTTTCCCCTATTCTGAGCTCATTCTATTGAACTTTCTTGACAATATTCTTCTATGCCCTTGCCATCCTTGGGAATTCTTTCTTGCTTACTTCTAGGTGCCCCTGTTTCTATCTTTTGTATGTCATGATCTTTTTGTTTCTGTGTTTATGAGACAACTCTCAACTGCTCAGGCAATCAAGAGATCCCAAATATTCATTTATACTTCTATCTTCTCAATCAGATTCTTTAACAATATAATGGATTTTTCTACTTGGATGTATTTCTAGTCTCAAAAACAGCAAATCCAAAATGAAAACCATTATTTCCTGTTACTATTACCACGCCCAAACTTGCAAACTCTTTTAACTTCCCACAAAGTCATCACTATTGGTAAAGTCATCTTTGACTCACATCACTACTTTACCCTCATAATCAATACCAAGTTTGTCAGTTCTTCCTTTGGAAATATTTCATGTTTTTTCCTTCCCTTTCTATTCTATCCCATTCTTCCACTTCAGTCTTGAGTCTAGGTACTGACCTGTCGTCCTGAATTATTTTAATAGCCTTCCAAATAGAGTTCTTGCTTTCCAGCTTCTCTTCTCTCTATTCCACAAATTCTGTACACACTGCCAGATTCATCATTGTGAACAGAACATTTATCACATTAATTTTGACTCTATAGTGCTTAATGGTTTTTCATCTGTTTACAGGTTAAAGTAAAAAATTCTCTGCTGAATATTCAGTGTTATACAATTTGGTGCCATGTCCTTACCCAATCCAATTCTATAATCTTAAACTCATCCTGAACATCTCACTTCATCTAAGTGGGTATGTAAACATACAATGATTTTGCCTCAATGATATCATATCCCTCTATCTAAATCCTTTAGGGCTAGCTCAAATCTTACTGCCAGGCTGAAGTCCTAACAATTGCAAATCTTCACTGATCTCTTTTTCAGTACTACAATAACACTTATTGTCTGTGTTGTAGAATATCTTGCATTGATCTTTTATTGCTTTGAATTGTTTTTTAGCTGTTTCATGTCTCTATATTAGACCACTAGAAGAGACTGTTACCTCTGAGAATCAAATATTAGAGTTGGAAAGGACATGAGTCACTTTGCTATAGCTCAATTCACAGCAGAAAAGTAATTTGCATTACAACATATACCAAAAAGTAATCATCTAGCTTCTTATTTAAGATATCCAATAACAAAAATCCAAAATGGTACAATAGATAAAGCTCTGGAATGTCTGAGTTAGAATACAGCCACTGACATCTATTAGTCTTCCTTTTGATGTCCTCTCTTTCATCTCTCTCTACAACTTCTAACTAGCAGAGATGGCTGCTTTTTCCCTTAGTCAGGGTTATGCCTTCCTAAATTCCTTCCATGATTTCTTATCATTTTGCTTGAAAAAGATGGACTAGTCATGTGGTAAGAGTGAGGTTTAAGAGATGGATAGCCCAAGTGTATACTGGTATTCTAGAGATGTCAGCAAAAAATGAAGAATACCTGTATTTGGCATGTAGCCATCCCATGTGGCAAACTTATGGAGGATACAAGTAAGAGTTCATAGGATAGGCAGAAATGGGTAAGTTGAGATCTGGAAGGAACACTTAAATCAATGAGATTCTAGAGCTAATGAGTATTTTGAAATATTCTATCACTCCCAAATATTCCGGTAGAAGATCAGCTATCTAGATGGGAGTAAATCCTAAACTGAAAAATTAGATCTGCTTGTTGAATCCTGGTTTTGGGGATACAGAGTTCATATCCTATCTCTGATGCATACTTATGATGTGGTCTTGGAAAAATTGTTAATTTTTCCAGGCTTTAGTTTTTTCATCTGTAAAATGAAGGATTTGCATTTGACAGTTTTGAGGTCCTTTCCAGCTATGCATACATACATATATACATACACCCATATGTAATCCTATGACTAATTTATTTTTCAGCTTTTGTGGGGGCAGAATCTTCTTATTTGTGGCAAAGCATTATTTTTTGATTTGTCATTTCTTTATTGTCTATTGCCAGCAAATGCTTCCTGGCATGTAAGGATGCACTCCCCCATTATGTTCCAATGAGGAAAAAAGGTCAGGGAAATACACATTACTTTATAACTTAAGTAACTGTCTATTAGAAGACCACCCAGTTAGTGCTAATGTTGTGGAAATGTTTTCCTAAAGGAGGATCACAAAATAAAGGCAAAGATTATCCTGACTTTTGTGTCTAAAAGATAAGGACATCTCCAGAATGCTACAGGCTTACCTGCATTTCTTTCAACTTAATCACATTACTGCCAACCACTAATGTTGAGCTAGGGACAACTTGGTTCCCTGGGTGGGTTGGAAAGCAGCACAAATGTTGAACTAAAGGTAGTTATGGGAAATCATAATACTAAAGGTAGAGAAAGATCATCAAATATAACCTTTTCACTTTAAAGATGAGGAAAATGGGGCTCTATGAAATGAACTGACTTGTTAAGAAATGGGCAGTAAGGGACAAAGCCAGGATTATAAGCACTGATAACATCTCCATATTTAGCATTCTTTCCATCACACTAAGCTGTCTTTCAATAGGTTCCTGCTCAGGATTTCTTTCTGTAAGTCAATATAATGACATTTTATCACTTTCAAGAATCCAACTTAGAGCAGGTGTGAAGAGGCAAAAAGTGGTCATTGTAGATAACTGGTAAAAAAATAGAGGTCTGCTAGCCATTTTCTATTCCTAACGTTTGTAGAAGTCTCAAAAAGGCTATCAACCAGGATGCATTTGGGTCAGAATGAGTGCAAAAAAGTACAAGGGAATTTATTGCAGCTTTTGATGTTGCATTTTTACTTTATTTTTCAATTGTTATTACATATAATATTGAAAGGGATTAATAACTTTAAAATTTCTAGGTAGAGTTTGTAAAGAACTGTCAGATCTGAAATCATCTTTAGCTTTTTCTTATGTCCTATCACCCTTCAACCCTGAACTTCCATGGTTAATGCTTGAAATTATTTGTGCTAGCATTTCTATTGGGCTTATATCCCAAAGAAATCATAAAGAAAGGAAAAGGCCCCACATGTGCAAGAATGTTTGTGGCAGCCCTTTTTGTAGTGGCTAGAAACTGGAAATTGAATAGATGCCCTTCAATTGGAGAATGGCTGAATAAATTATGGTATATGAACATTATGGAATATTATTGTTCTGTAAGAAATGACCAGCAAGATGATTTCAGAGAGGCCTGGGGAGACTTACATGAACTGATGCTGAGTGAAATGAGCAGAACCAGGAGATCATTATACACCGCAACAACAGTACTATATGACAATTAATTCTGATGGACATGGCTCTCTTCAACAATGCTATGTTTCAAACCACCTGCAATTGTTCACTGAAGAAAGCCATATACACCCAGAGAGAGGGATGCGAAACGTGGACCACAACATAACATTCTCATACTCCTTGATTGATGTTTGCTTACATTGTGTTTCCTTTATCTGATATATCGTTTGTGTAGATAAGATTTTTCTTGCACAACAATGAGAAGTTTGGAAATATGTATACATATATTCGATTTGCCAATATTTTAACATAATTAACATGTAGTGGATATCCTGCCATCTAGGGAAGGGGTGGGGAAGTTGGGGGGAAAATTTGTAACGGAAAGCTATGTAAGGGTTATTGTTGAAGAATTACCCACACATATGTTATGCAAATAAAATAAAATTTAAAAAAAAAAAGAAATTATTTGTGCTATAATAAATCTGTTGATCCTATTGCTGGTTCCCTCATGATACAACATTTCCTAAGCAGGCCAAAAGAGAACAGGGAAGTAAAGGTTCTATTGAAATAGGGTAAAAATTGTTTGATTTTATTAGGATGACATAATAAATAACTATATTTTATAAATGTCTCACTAAATTTTTATGTATACAATGTATACATGTAGTGCTAACATCCATATTTGTGTCATTAAACGAATATACATTTAGAGATATAATTGGAAAAAATAGCATGTTATGTGATAGGAGTTGATTTGTTGTGACTTTGTGATTTCAAAATAGTTGTCTTATATACTACCACTACAACTATGATTATGACTACTACTACTACTACTACTACTACTACTACTACTCCTACTCCTCATTATGTGCTAATAAAGCTAAATATGGGATTACATAATAATAATGCCTATCATTATTATGTAATCCCGTTTTTAACTTTTTAAATAAGTAGAACTCAGATTTTCCAGCCTAATTTTAAACTCTAAGACACTGTTGTTACTTATACTCAATTTACTGAAAGAGTTAATTCCAGGGGTGTGCTGTAGCCAAATTGATCAAATGTTAAATTTTAAATGTGAGCATTTATTTACAATATAGAAATTGGCAAATACTACAACCCGGGTTTGATTTATTATTCTGTTGATTGCGTAGGACTAGATGACTTCAAGTTCTCCAAATCTATGATCTTCTAACTAAGAATTTCATGATCACTCTTGGACTATTCTTGCCCTTTGAAGTTGAATAAATGTGAAATATTCCAAAAGATGGTCAGACTAGATTTTCCCTTAGTTTAGATAACCCAGTAAATATAGTGCTGGGCTTGAAATCAGGAAGACCTGGAATCAAATCCTGCCTTAGCTGTTTTTTAGCTGCAATAATCCTAGTCAAATCATCTAACCTCTCTCAGCCCCAATTTCCTCAACTGGAAAATGGGGAAAATAACAGTATCTACCTCAAAGTGTTGTGATGACCAAATAATACAATTATCTAAAGCGTTTTGTAAACTTTAAAGCACTATATAAATCTAACTATTATTATTATTAATAATAATCGTAATGACATAAAATAAATATCTTATTAGTCCTTCGGACTTGATGATCATTGTATACAGTCAAATCTGAATCTGAAGAGAGGAAGAAAGGGAAATGCCTACTTTATAAAGTTTTTCATATACTGTGATATGACTGGGCACCTGCCTTCTTTGGGTTTTAACTTTGATGGTACAATTTCCTGTTTTTAAAAGCAGAATAATAAGGATCAAAATGGTTCTCAATGAGAGAGTCACTGCTTAGCAAAAAAAAAAAAAAAAGTTCCCCATGAAAGTTTTCTTCTGAATCAAGTCAATAGTTAGTATATATTATTGTCTAAGTGTAAAGTTTAAATCATTAGTTTTTGAAATACTGAGCTTCTTCCTCCCATATGTACTATGGAGAACAGACATATCATATGATACCCTGGTATACATGAAATACATTAAAAATAAACAAATAAAAAAAGAGGAATATAGAGCAAATATAGAGGAATAGCCTCAAACATATCAGAGAATATATGGGAAATCATGGACAAGAAGCAGCCAGAGTGAGAAGATGGGAAAGCATCATAGAGGAAAGATCCACATTGGTGCACAGATTCACTGAAATGATGATGTACCAAATTAAGCAAGTTTTTTCAATGTAGAAAAGAAGAAATTCCATTTCCTCTGACTCTCTAGCCTATTCTTACCTATACTCTAGCCAAGAAGAAAAAGAGATAATTTTGTTACCATGATTTTACCTAGATAGATGATATTTTACATAGCTAGAAGAAGGCCATTTCTACCTTGGACACATGGGAATAACTGTAGAGAACTACAAGTATAAGGAGTATGCTTCTTAAATGTTTATTCTTTTGACAAAAGTAGAGACACGCTAGGTAGTGTTTTTCCACTCCTAAACCATGGGAGGTGGTGGGCCGGTAGAGATTATTTTTCTCATCTTCTCCTGTGGGCTTGTTATTTAGCCCATCACATTCTTTTATGGTTCCCAGGGCCTACCCTACTGAGAATTCTCAGCTTCTTTAAAATGAATAGAAGGGAAAACATCAATTTATCACAGTACAGATTTAATCGCTTGTCATACAGGTAAAAAGCTCTTATGGAGCTAAAAGCTTAGAGGTCAGTTGAAATTATTTATTTTACAGATGAAGACAGTGAGCCCCAAGAGAGGAAATGATATATCATTATAGTTTATATGCACTTAATTATTTACACATCTCCCCCACTGGAATGTATGTTTCTTGAGGGCAGGGGCTATTTTTCTTTTGCTTTATTTCTCTAACACCCAGCCCAGTGCTAAGAATGTAGTATGCACTTAAAAATTCCTTGATAATTTGATTGATTGATTGATTGATTACCCAAAGTCATAGTTATTAACAAATATGAAATTTGAATCCATATCCTTGATATAGGAAGAGAAAAAAAGAATGGAAAGCTACAGGATAGTTATGAGAAATGACTATATGTATATGATGTGCTGTCACTAGAAATTGGAATTATCCTTGCTCTACTTTAACCAAGAGTGCAGAAAGAGGACCACTGGATAAAATCGTCAAAAGGACACATTTAGGTAGGATAAAAGGACAAAGTGAAGAGCAATTGGAACTATCTAAACAGGGCATATGCTGATAGCAACCAGAGGTCCTAACTCCCTCTTTTAGAGTTAGAAAGTTGGTTGATTGCTTGTGATTACAGACAGGCATTTTTTCCATTAATGCTAATTCAGAGAGCTAACAATATATGTATGGATCATCCCAAATCCTCTGATTATGCATTTTTTTTTAAATAGGAAGAAAATAATTCAGTTACCCAGTAGGAAAAAATGTTAAGAAAATGGGAGGAAAGCAAAACTTGAAAAATGCTAATAGTCAACATTTCCAAATACACATAAGAAAAAAAAGAGAGAAATGATTATACAGAAACAACAGCAGCAGCAACAAGAAAGAAGACTAGCAATAAATGAGCAGACAGAAGTTTTAAGTGGTAGGCACATTCATTAGGATGAATTTGAAATTCTGAGTATGTTTAAAGAGTAATAGGATATCATTCTGTTTGTTTTCTGTTATTATAGAGGTACATATAACAATACATATGCCAAGGTGGTATAGACAGTGAATTCTATAAAATCTTATTAATTCTACATCTACTTCTACATGCAACATATTTCACATGCATCCCCTTCTCTCTGCAAAAACTGCCAACATCCTAATTCAGACCTTTATAACCTTTCACCTGGATAACTGCAACAGTCTCTTAACTGGTTTCATTGTTTCCTGTCTCTTCCTTTCCAATCCATCCTGTATATAACTGCCAAAACAATCTTCCTAAAACCCAGGTCTGTTAATGTCAATCCCTGTTTAGAGATTTTCAATGGTTCCCCAATGCTTCTGTGTACTTGTTCTATCTTCTTGGGGAATGTAATGTCTTTGAAGGCAGGGCTCCTTTCATTTTTTTAAAAAAATTGTTAAATATTTCCCAATTATATGTAAAAAATTTTAATAAAATCATTAATTTATTTGTTTCAAGTTTTTTCCTGCCTTCCTGTAAAGTCATGCAATGCATAAATTCCTATTAACTGCACTATCAAAAACCTCTCACAAAATAAAACAATTAACATAAATGCATTAAAAAATAAGTAAGCTTCAATATGCATTCAGGGTTTATCAATTCTCTGTCTGGAGGTGGATAGAAATTTTCATCATGGATCCTTTGGGATTGTATCATATCACTGTCTTGATCAATGTCTTTCTCAACTGATAATTCTTACACATTGCTGTTACTATAGCTAATGTTTAGCTGGTTTTACTTACTTCATTTTGTATCAATTCATATAAGTCTTCCCAGGTTTTTTCCAAAAACATCCTGCCTATCATGTCTTATAATACTATAATATTCCATCAAAATCATATACCACAACTTGTTCATCCAATTGATAGGCATTCCCTTGATTTCCAATTCTTTGTCATCACAAAAAGAACAGCTATAAATATTTTTATACAAATATGTCCTTTCCCCTTTGATATCTTTGTGATACAGACTAAATAGTAGTATTGCAGGATCAAAAGGTATGCAGTTTTATAGCTCTTTTATCACAGTTCCAAATTTTTCTCCAGAATTGGTAGACTGGCTCACAGCTCCACCAATAGTATATTAGTGTCCCATTTTTTTTCCACATTCCTCTCCAGCATTTGTCATTTTTCTTTTTATGTCATGTTAGCTAATCTGACAGGATGAAGTGGTACCTAAGAGTTATTTTTATTTGCATTTCTCTAATCAGTAGTAATTTAGAGGGGTATTGATGTTGTTTTTTTTATATCACTATTAAAAGCCTTGACTTCTGAAAACTGCCTGTTCAAGTTCTTTGATATGAATCTTTATTAACTCGAATAGTTCTTATTTTCATAAATTTGTTTCGGTTCCCTATGTTTGAGAAATGAGGCATTTATCAGAGAAATGTGCTGTAAAATCCACTCCTCCTCTCATTTTCTGTTTTAGTTTTGGCTACTTTAGTATTACTTGTTCAAAAGTGGAATGAATAAATTAAGTTAGAATTGTTTTCATTATATTGTCTTGACCTACTCATGAGTAATATTTCACTGTTTACTGTTGTTTTTCAGTCATTTCAGTAATAACCAATTTTTCATGACTCTATTTGGGGTCTTCCTCACAAAGATACTGAACTGGTTTGACATTTCCTTCTTCAGCTCATTTTATAAATGAGAAAGGCAAATAGGGTTAAGTGACTTGCCCAGGATACACAAGTAACTGAGACTGGATTTGAACTCAGGTCTTCCTGACTTTAGGCATGTTACTCTAACCACCAAGCCACTTATTTAGATCTTTTAGATCTAATTTAGATCATAGCCCTCAATCATTTAGAACTGACTTTATTTATGTCAAAAGTGTTTTGTGATTATGTTCATATAATCCCTAGTGTGTCCTGGCAGATAGAACCTGAAGCATTTTATATTGTTTGCAGTTATTTTAAATGGGATTTATCTGTCTCTTGTTGGGTTTTGTTGATAATATATAGAAATGCTCATTATTTATATGGGTTTATTTTATATCCTGCAAGTTTGCTAAAGTTATTGTTTCATGCAAATTTTTAGTTGATTCTCCAGGGTTTTCTAACTATGCCATCATATTATTTGCAAAGAAGGATAGTTTTTTTTCCCTCATTTTTTTTCCTCAATTTTATTTCCTCATTGCCTATTTTTATTCTTTCAATTTCTTTGCTTCTTTTAATGCTATAGCTTGCATTTCCAGATAGTGATGTTAATGACATCTTTGCTAAACTCTTGATCTTATTGGGAAGACTTCAAGATTATCCACATAACCTTTGGTCTTAGATATTACTTATCATTTTAAAAAGTTTCAATTAATTCCTATACTTCCTATTGTTTTCAATAGGAAGGGGTGCTGTATTTTGTTAAAAGATTTTTCTTTATCTACAGATAGAATTGTATGATTTTTGTTGTTTTTGTTACTGAGATGGTCAATACTCGTAGTTTTCCTAATACTGAACTGGTGTATGTATCAAAACCATATTTGTGTCATAAAATGAAATTTTGTAGGGTTCCTTCTTTATCTATTTTTCAAAAAAGTTTATATATTATTGGAATTGTTTCTTAGTTGTTTGGTAAGATTGACTTGTAAATTCATCTGACCTGAGAATTTTTTTTTCTTAGAAAGGTCATTGATGGCTTGAAATTGAATGTCATCAGAGTTATTTAAGTATTCTATTTCCTATTCTGTTAATCTCAAACAGTTTATATTTTTGTAAATATGTATCCATTTCACTTAAGTCGGTTTTGTTGGTGTATAATTGGGCAAAATAACTTCTAACAATTGCTTTAATTTTATCCTTATTGGTGAAACCATGCCTTTTTTTTTTCATTTTTGGTTATGATGACTTGGCTTTCTTCTTTTTGAAAAACTAAATTAATCAAGGGCATATTTTCTTGGTTCCCCCCCTCCATAAAATCAGTCCTTGTTTTATATTTAAAGGGTTTTTTAATTATTATTTTCAACTTTGTTATTCTCTATTTTGATTACTGTTTAGGATTCCTCTTTTGTTGTTTGGAGATTTTAAATTATTATTATTTTTTTCTTTTTTTTGCTGAGGCAATTGGGGTTAAGTGACTTGCCCAGAGTCACACAGCTAGGAAGTATGAAGTATCTGAGACCAGATTTGAACTCAGGTCCTCCTGACTTCAGGGCTGATGCTTTATCCACTGTGCCACCTAGCTGCCCTATTTTTCTAATTTTTTTAGTTGCATACTTCTCTATTTTTCTGATATACATATTTAGAGGCATGCATTTTCCCATAAGTTCTGCTTTGGTTGAATTTCACAAATTTTAGAATGTTGCTTCCATTCTTTTTAATGAAATTGTTGATTGTTCCTATGATTTGTTCTTTGACCTATTCATTGTTTAGGATTAGGTTTAATTTTTAATTAACTTTGAATTTAAGATTTTATGGCTCTTTATTAAATGTAATTTTTATTGCATTGTTATCTAAAAAGGAGCGTGTAATATTTTTGCTTTTCTGCCTTTGCTTGTGAGGTTTTTATGCCTTAATACATAAGCAATTTTTGTGATGGTGCCACGTACCACTGTGAAAAAGTGTATTTCTTTCTATTTTTATTCAGTTTTCTCTAGAGGTCTAGAATATCCAACTGTTCAAAAATTCTATTCATCTTCTTAACTTCTTTCCTTTCCTCTTTCCTGTCCTTTCCTGTTTCTTTTCCTTTCCTTCTTTTCCATTCTCTTTCCTTTCCTTTCCTTTCCTTTTTCTTTTATTAAACTAGTTCTGAGTGGGACAGTTGAATTCTCCCACTAGTATAGTTTTACTGTTTATTTACTACTGTAACTCATTTAATTTTTCCTTTAAAAATTTGGATGCTAAACAATTTGAGGCATATATGCTTACTATTGATATTATTTCACTGTCCTATGAACATCTTTTAGCAAAATGCAGTTTCTCTGCTTCTCTGTCAATTAGATCTGCTTTTGCTTTTGCTTTGTTTGAGATTGTGATTGCTGTACCTGCCTTTTATTTTGCTTTTGCTAATCCATGACAGATTTTTTGCTTTTTGCTAATCCACAACAGATTTTGCTCTCACCCATTATTTTTCAAGTATGTTTTTGTAAACAATATATTGTTGGATTTCTAATTCATTCTGCTTTCTATTTTATAGTTGTTTATCCTATTCATATATACAGTTGTGATTATTAATTGCATTTCTTTCCATCTTGTTTTATTCTATTTATTATTCTTTTTCTTTTTCATTCTGTCCCTCCTCTCAATTCTGTTTTGCTGATCATTTTTGCTGATCTGTTTTGTTGATCATTGTCTTCTTTTAGCTGCCATTCTTTTTATCACTCTTCTCTTTCTCATTATATTCTGTGAGTGAGGTTCCCTGCTCACCCATTCCTTCTTTCATCAATTCCTCCTTCAATGTAAAAGCTCTTCCTTGGGTGCCTCTTTTATGTGAGATAATTTTTGTCATTTTTCTTCTCCCTTTCCTTGTCTCCCAAGACATTTCTCTTTCTTACTTATCATTTTTAAAAACACCACTCCAATGTAATTGACACATACCCTCTTTCTAAGGAGAATCTTTCTAACTCTCATAATAATGGTAAATTTCTTTTTTTCTTTTTTCTTTCTTTCTTTCTTTCTTTTTTTTTTTTTTTTTTTTTTTTTTTTTTTTTTTTTTTTGCTGAGGCAATTGGGGTTAAGTGACTTGCCCAGGGTCAGACAGCTAGGGAATGTTAAGTGTCTGAGATCATATTTGAACTCAGGTCCTTCTGACTTCAAGGCTGGTGCTCTCTCCACTGCGCCACTTGGCTGCCCCAAATGGTAAATTTCTTAGAAGAAACAGGTTTCATTTTCCTGTACAGAAAGGTAAACAGCATTGAGCCTGTTATGATTTTGCTCTCCTGTTTATCTTTTTAATGCTTTTCTTGAATCTTGTATTTCAAAGTCCAATTTTCTACTTAGCCCCAGTCTTTTCATCGGGAATGTTTGAAAGTCTTCTATTTCATTAATCATCTGTTTTTCTCCTTGACAAATTATACTCAGTTTTTTAAAGGGTATGTTATTCTTGACTGTAATTCCAACTCTTTGCCTCCCAGAATACCATATTCCAAGCTTTTTGCTCCTTTAATGTTATAACTGCTAAATATTATGTGATGACTGGCTCTGCCTCTATTTTAGTTGAACAGTTTCTTCCTGAATGCTTGAAATATTTTCACTTTGACCTTGGGCAAGCATTCATTTTGGGATCTCTTTCAAGTGGTAATTTGTGTATGGTTTCAATGTCTATTTTATTTTTGGTTATAGGATATAGGGACAATTGTCCTTGATAATTCTTAAAATATGCTATCTAGATTCTCTTTTTGATCACGGCTATCAGATAGCTCAATAATTCTCAAATTATCTTTCCTTAATCTATTTTTCAGGTCAATTGTTTTTCTAATGAGATATTTCATATTTTCTTCTATTTTTTCATTCTTTTGATTTAGATTTATTTTTTCTTAATGTCTTTTAGAGTCATTAACTTCTACTTGCCCAAATATAATTTTTAAGCAATTATAATTTTCAGTGAACTTTTTTACATCTTTTTCCATTTGGCCAATTCTGCTTTTTTTTTTTTAATAAAGCTTTTTATTTGCAAAACATATGAGTGACTTTTCAACATTGACCTTTGCAAAAAAAAAAAAAAAAAATTTTTTTTTTTTTAGCCTGTCCTTCCGCTCCCCCCGCCCCGCTGACAGGTAATCTAATACATGCTAGATAGGATAAATTATATGACAAATACAATACATGTATACATATCTATACAGTTATCTTACTGCACAAGAAACATCAGATCTAGAAAGAGAAGAAGAAAAAAAACAACCTAAGAAGGAAAACAGAATGCATGGAAATATTCACAGAAAGCATTAAAATGCTGTGCTGTGGTTCACTCTCAGTTCCCACAGGCCTCTCTCTGGATGTATATGACTATCTTCATCGCAGCACAACTGGTTTGAATCACATCATTGTTGAAGAGAACCATGTCCATCAAAATTGATCATCGTATAGTCTTGTTGCTGTGTATAATGTTCTCCTGGTTCTGCTGATTTCACTCAGCATCAGTTCATGCAAGTCTCTCCAATCCTCTCTGAAATCCTCCTGTTGGTCATTTCTTACAGAACAATAGTATTCCATAACATTCATATACCATAATTTATTCAGCCATTCTCCAATTGATGGGCATCTTTTCAATTTCCAGTTTCTTGCCACTACAAAAAGGGCTGCCACAAACATTTTTGCACATGTGGGTCCCTTTCCCTCCTTAAAAATCTCTTTGGGATATAGGCCCAGTAGAAACACTGCTGGGTCAAAGGGTATGCACTGTTTGATAACTCTTTGAGCATAGCTCCAAATTGCTCTCCAGAATGGTTGGATCCGTTCACAGTTCCACCAACAATGTATCAGTGTCCCAGTTTTCCCACATCCCCTCCAACAGCTATCATTATCATTTCCTGTCATTTTAGCCAATCTGACAGGTGTGTAGTGGTATCTCAGAGTTGTCTTAATTTGCATTTCTCTGATCAACAGTGACTTGGAGCACCTTTTCATGTGACCGGAAATAGTTTCAATTTCTTCGTCTGAAAATTGTCTGTTCATATCTTTTGACCACTTGTCAATTGGAGAATGGCTTGAATTCTTATATATTTGAGTCAATTCTCTATATATTTTAGAAATGAGGCCTTTATCAGAACCTTTGGATGTAAAAATATTTTCCCAGTTTACTGCTACCCTTCTAATCTTGTCTGCATTCATTTTGTTTGTACAAAAACTTTTCAACTTGATATAGTCAAGCTTATCTATTTTGTGATTAATGATGACCTCTATTTCTTCTTTGGTCACAAATTCCTTCCCCCTCCACAGGTCTGAGAGGTAAACCATCCTACATTGTTCTAATTTGTTTATAATATCATTCTTTATGCCTAGATCATGAATCCATTTTGACCTTATCTTGGTATATGGTGTTAGGTGTGGGTCAATGCCTAATTTCTTCCAGACTAGTTTCCAATTATCCCAGCAGTTTTTGTCAAATAGTGAGTTTTTATCCCAAAAACTGGGGTCTTTGGGTTTATCGAACACTAGATTACAATTGTCATTGAGTATTTTGTTCTGTGAACCTAACCTATTCCACTGATCCACTACTCTATTTCTTATCCAGTACCAAATGGTTTTGGTGACCACTGCTTTATAATATAGTTTTAGATCTGGTGCAGCTAGGCCACCCTCATTTGCATTTTTTTTCATTAATTCCCTTGAAATTCTTGACCTTTTGTTTTTCCAGATGAATTTTGTCGTTATTTTTTCTAGTTCAGTTAAATAATCTCTTGGGAGTTTGATTGCAATTCTGCTTTTTTAGGAGTTTTTTCTTCAGTATTTTTCATGCCTCTTTTACCAAATTCTTATTGTCTTGTCACTATATTCTTCTTTTCCTTTCCTTTGCTTATCTAATTTTTACTCTACTACTCTTATTTGTTTTTAAAAATCAGTTTTTTAGCTCTTCCAGAAATTCCTGTTGGGATTGTGTTCAATTGACATTTTTAAAGCTTTGATGGAAGATATTTTGATTTTATTATCTTCTGTTTTGCTTTTCTTTGTCACTTTAGTAACTTTTTATAGTAAAATTCTTTCTTTCTTTTCTTTTTTGATTGCTCATTTCCCCACCATATTTCTTAATTTGGAACTTTATCATAATGTTGGATTCTGTTTCCAGTTTGTTTCTATGTGGAGGGGTGGGGTACTGTTTTAAGCTTCAGGTTTTTTCATATTGCTGTTTTCAGAGATAGTTCTGGGGGTTTGGAAGTTTGGGGTGCTTCCAAGGTGGTGTGATCTGTGCAGAGTTACGGTTACTGTTCTCTTGGTCTGTACTCTGGCTCTTACCCATTAAAAGGCCTCGGGATTGCAACCCATACCTGCTTAGGGCTCCTTTTCCCTTAGGACTAGAAACAATTCTGTTCTTCCCTGTTTCCTTTGGGCTGGAAATGATATGACCCTCTGGGCTTCTACTCCATTGTGACCAAAAAGTGTTACTCCCTCTTCCTTGAGCTATGACTCATTAGTGGATATAGGTAAAGAAGCTGACAAATAACATCTGGTCCTATGTCCATTGCTTATACTAGGATCCCCATAATCTGTTTTTGACAAGTTTTCACATTCCCTTACTGTCTCTAGCTTGAGAACTCTTGAAGCTGCTGCTGCTTCTTTTACTGCCACCAAGTCTCCCCACTAATGTTTCATCTATATGTATTCTCTAGAGTGGCCTTTATCCCTATTTCTTCTTCCTTTCTTTATGACTATTTCATCTCTGACTTTTTTTTTGTTGGTGCTGCTACTCCAGAATTCTATTAAAGGTATTGTTTTAAAGTTGTTAGAAGAATAATGTTGGGAGAGTTCACCTGAACACTTTCTCTACTCCGCCATATTTGGGCTCTTTTCTTTTTTTATCCTTTACGGCCCCAAACTATGAAGTTGTCCATAATAGGTACTTAATAAATGCTTGTGGAACTGAATCAAATTGCCTCACTATATGTAGGGTGGTATGTAAAGAACAGAGTGCTAGACTTGAGAGTCAAGAAGAAATGGTTTCCAATTTTTCCACTGAAAATTATTAGTTGTGTGATCATGGACAAGCCATTTAACCTCTCTAAGGCTTAGTTTTCTCATCTACTACATGAGCATACTAATATCAGGAGAGCTTATTTTATAGGGTTTATGTGAGGCTCAAATGGTCTTTTTGCTTATTTTTACATCCCCAGTACTTAGAAAACTATCTAGAACATAGTAAAAACTTAATAAAATATTTGATGATTTATTGATAAGATGCTACATGCCATGTACATTACTTTAGAATGCTACAGAAATGCCAGTTATTATTATTATTATATTTACTAATTATCATTATTTTAGCTGTTTTGCCACTTTCAGAGTATAAGATCTGGGTTTGAAACTTTTCTCTGTTAAGTTCTACCTCTGTGATCTTAGGTGTGGCACTGGACTTCTTAGACTGACATTCCAGAAAGAATACTGGCCCTAAAATTAGAAGACCCAGATTCATATTCCCACCTCTGCTGCTTACTACTTGTTTGACCCTGGAAAAATTATTCAGTCATTTAGCCTGACTGTGATGGGATTGGTCACTGAGGCTCTTTGCAGATCTAGATTACTGATCTTTTCCTTCAGTTTTCTCATCTATAAAATAATGGGGATAGAAGGGAGAAGGCTAAATTAAATGATATTGTCTGGAGGGTCCCTCCCAGATCCAAATTTTATAAATCTATCAAGGTAAAGGTCATGTGGTTAAATCAGAACAAATTTCTAACAAGTTTTCATTGTCACTAAATATATCAAACAATGCTTAGCACTTGTAACTACAGAAGAAATTTCATAAGTGTTTTTAAAGGATACTTTTATTTGTATCCTAAACATCATCTGTGAAGGCAGACAAACTCTTATAATAGTAATGGACATGTATACTGTAAAGGTTACAAGACAGTGTCCATATTCTCCTTCACTTTATTTTCATAATGACCCTAAGATAGAAGTACAGGAGTCATCATGATCTTCATTTTAGAGATGAACTAACTAAAATCTCAAAAAACTCAAATGCCTTGTTCATTGTTGTGCAGTTAGTGTCAGATTTAGTATTGAATTCAGGTTTTCCTGATTCTTATGGCAACTTTCATTAACCTATGGTACTTCATTTAGACAGATTGGAGGAAACCTAAACAGTTGCCAGAAAATTAATAGTATTTTGCCAACTAGGCTAGATAAAGGCTTGGATTGAAATGGGACAATGTTTCTGGACCCATTTTCACCAGATAGTATTTCCTCACAAAAATACTGGCAAAACAAATGAATTTAAAATGAAGTAAATAAGTGGCTTATGAAAACTCCCTTAGACTTTTTGAAATCCAGACAACAGACTTAATTGTATTGTATTTAATAAATATGTTAGTGAAATAAGTAAAACTCCACCTTTTGAAAAATGAACAAACACACACACAGGAAACTCACAAGAATGAATGTCTTGACCTAGGCAAAAACGGTTAGGGAGATAAAGCTGTCTCTGGACTCTAATACCATGTCTGAGGTCTGCCCTCATGGATTGAGAGATCATAGGAGGTAAAATCACCTAGACAAGACTCTTCTGCTCACATGCCCAATTTTAGCAACTAAACAAGAAAGTACAATCCCAGGAGGCCTAGGAAATTTCACTGAATACAGAGATAAATTCATCTCCTTCTAGACATGTAGAAAGGATGGTTTCTTATTTTAAGTCTCTGCTATATTCCCAAAGATTTTTCTTCTCTTCTTCATTTCCCCCAGTGTGGTTCCCAGAAAAACTTTTTCAGGAATATTAGAATGGAAAGCAGAATCTGGGGGTGGTGAAGGAAAAATGGGTTTAGGAAGATGACAACGTGGTACCTTATAGTTTTGATGACATGTGATATGTAAACATTAAGCTGGGCTTGGCAAAAGCATCTGGGGCTGGGATATTTAGATTCTATGTGGCTAGGAATATGTGGCTAGAAAACATATATCAAAAACAGAAGGTTACACTTGCTTATTTGTGAAACAGTTGTTAAAAGAATACTCTAAAACACTTATTCCTTTATTTATAAGCAACATGAATTTAAAGTGAATAGAACAGACTCTGTTGTATTTTAACAGTGTATTATATGTTTAGGCTTAGAGGAAAATAAACATATTCAAATATGATATTCACACAATTTCAACTTCAGAAGGCCTCATATCTAGTCCATCACTACTTGGGGGGGTACATTCCAGAATGTACAACTTGACAACTGTTCATCCAGTTTCCAGGGGCCATCTTTTCTTTATAGTTACCAAGTGATACAATAATACTAAATAAATAGACTAGTGTGTTTATGATACTTAAAAGTAATAATAAAACCATGCATTTACTGATTTTTATTGAAGTAACATGATGCAACAAAATTCCTGGTGTTATAACTACCAAATCTACTAACTAGCTTGCTGTGGAACCTTGAGCGACAGTAATACCAACCTCTGGTAAACTCTGGGTGGCTGTGAGAAAACATGAGATAAAAGATGCTGAGAGTGAGAAAGTATAAACCACCATCTCCATCATCACTGTCGTTATCATTTCCTTGAAAGAACAGGTTCAACCATTTTCCTTTAAAATTACTTGGTATCAACTCACTGCTAGATTTTGGCCAAAAAAGCACAAGTACTTCCATTTCATCTATTTTTTTAAATTAAGTACCTACTATGTGCTGGCCTGGAAGCCAGAAAGATCTGGATTAAAGTGGTAGGTATCTCTTGCCACATACTAACTTTGGGAACTTGGTCCTGAGTTCAAATCTGGCCTCAGACACTTAACACTTCCTAGTTATGTGACTCTGGGCAAGTCACTTAACTTTGAGTATTCTAGGCAAGATTTTAAATTAAATAAAAGGTATTAACTTGCATTGATAAAGGGAAGTCTTTACTGTGACCTCCCTATGTCAATGAAATTACAGGTCCAGACCCCAATCTTATGTGCAAGACACTAGGTTGCATGTGAGGGATACAAAAGCAAAATCCAAACAACATAAACTCTCAAGAAGCTTATACTTTCCTGGGGAAGGTGCAACATGTGCAAAGACCAAAAAATAATCTGAGGAAATACAAGGCACTGATGACCAAAGTCTTCACAGAAGGATGATGACATCAGATTCAAGTTTTGAAGGAATATGGAGATTCAGAAAGGCAGAAATGAGGCATTCCTGACACTGGAGATGGTTTCTGGGAATGCATGGAAGCAGGAGATAGAATATGGAGTTCAGAGAACAGTTAGTTTGGTGGCAATATTGAGAAAATTAAAGAAAATATAAAATAAGGTTAGAAAACACAATGGAAGCCAGATTATAGAGGGCATTATATGGCATATTGAGTAGTTTGTATTTTATCTTAAATGTCAATGGAAAGACACTGAAGAATTCTGAGGGAGTAGCATATTCATACCTTCACCTTAAGAACCTTATTCTGAAAATTGTGAAGGATGGATTGGAGAGAGATCAAAAACAGGAAGACCAATTAAGGGGCTACTATCAGTTCATACAAGAGATGGTGGGTCAAGGGATGTGGATGAAGGAATATTGTTCAGGGAATCAGGAAAAAGCTAAGTTTTAATACTTTCTAAAATAATTATTGGCTCTGTAATTACAGGCAAATCACTTAACCTTTCTGGGACTCAGTTTCCATCTACCAAATGGAGATAATTAATACATGCAGTATCTAATTCAAGACCATGCACCCAAAATGCTTTGCTTAGTTTGTATGTATGTGTATGTGTGTTTGGATGGAAAAGACCTGGAATTTTATACATGTAGAGACTACCCAGTGAGGAGCTTCCTCTATTAATATAACCTGGCACCTATTCTGCTTATAGTTTATACAACTGTCTGAGGTATTAACAGGTCAAATAAATAACAAAGCCAGTAGATATTAAAGGAATACCTCGAACCCAGACCTTTGTGATTCTGAGGTCAGTTCTTTGTCCACTGTATTATGTGGCCTCCAGGAATACCTAATACACATACATATACAAATACATATATTGTTGTTCAGTCATGTCTGACTCTTCATGACCCCATGCCAGGTTTTTTTAGCAAATATACTAGAGTGGTTTGACATTTCCTTCCCTACTGAATTAAGGAAAATAGAGGTTAAATGATCGCCCAGGATTATATATACATTTAGGAAGTGTTTGAGACCAGATTTGAATTTTAAGTCTTCCTGAATCTAGCCACCCAGCTACCATATATACTCAGAATATATGTGCATGTGACATATGCATAGATATGATATGTTGCATAGATATTATATGTATATGCATGCATATATCATATAGGCATAGATGAAATATGTATGTGTGTGTACATATAGGGTGTTCTATTAAGCTATTAAATCTTTTTTTTTTTTTTTTTTGCTGAGGCAATTGGGGTTAAGTGACTTGCTCAGGGTCACACAGCTAGGAAGTGTTAAGTGTCTGAGACCAGATTTGAACTCAGGTCCTCCTGACTTCAGGGCTGGTGCTCTATCCACTGCACCACCTAGCTGCCCCTAAAGCTATTAAATCTTAAAAATTATTCTAAGACTTTTGGTACTATGTATAAGTATATTTACATATATGTAATGGGTACCATATATTTGACACAAATCTCTCTAACTATGCATTTATCTTTCATTTTCTTCCAAGGGTAAAATGAGAACAATAACATTGACACTATCTTACTCCCATTGTCCTTGGGCAGAAACCCTTAAAGCATTATAGAAGTGAGCTATCATTATTATTTTATAAATACAGAGACTCAAATAAGGCCAGAAAATGATTCCTAAGCAGCTTGAAAGGTTGAGTTTCTCAATCTGTTTTCTGTTAGAGTATTTGTAATCATCTTATGACATTTTAAAACAAATTCCCTCATTATTGATAGTTTTTACAACAGTACAATGCATTTATTCATTTGAACAAAGAAAGAAATAATGATACATATTACTAAAGACTAAAGTCAATTCAATTATTACAAGTAAATATATAGGAAATGTGTAATTTGGTATGTATATATCTCCTGTTTATCCATGATTTGGCCTGTTGGTATGGATAAGAGTTTGGAAGATGAGTGGAAAAAAACAGAAAGAAAATGGGACTAAAAAAAAGAGGGTCATAGGATGACTTGGACCACAATTAGGAAAAGGAGGGTAAAGTGAAGACTCCAAATATGGTTGTGATATGAACCCTCCTTCCATAGCCAATTACCAATGGGCAGAGAATGCAATTCTGCTAGTATTTTGTTTCATCATTAGAAAGAAGCCTACTTGGGGCAGCTAGGTGGTACAGTGGATAGAGCACCAGCCCTGAAGTCAGGAGGACCTGAATTCAAATCTGGTCTCAGACACTTAACACTTCCTAGCTGTGTGACCCTGAGCAGGTCACTTAACCCCAATTGCCTCAGGAAAAAAAAAAGCCTACTTAAGGTAAAGTAAAAGAGATCCTATAGCCTTATGATATCAGCTTCCCCTTCTTGTTGCTTTAAGAATCAATGAATTTTAATACTCTGAACTAGAATTTTGCTATTTCGAGATAGAGGAGACCTGAGAAATATTTAACCCACTTCTTTAATAGATAAGGAAGCTTAAACCCAGAGAAGCTATAACTTGCCCAGAAAGTTGTAGTAAAGGTCAGCCTCTACCCCACATCTTTCCATTGCATCACACTACCCAATAGTCAGCCTGGAAAGATGAAAATACCAAATGGTAACTGCAAGCCTTTTTATGAGCTGAAGAACAAATTCCTAGAAAATTGAAATTGGATTGACATTTTAAGTTCCATCCCTTTTAATAGCAAACCTGGTAAATTGCAAACTGATATTTGGTTTTTCACAGTATTTGACCAATTAAGGAGTCAGTCTTTGGCTGGGAAATGAGATATCCCTTCTCTGTAATTTATAAATTCCCCAGAAGCCTCTGGCTTCCTTGAATTTCTTTTAAAAATTCCCAATCTCTCTCAGCAGTAATTCTCAAATGCAATTTTCTCTAAAAGATATCAAGTTCACTCAGGTTTTGTGTTGTCTGGAAAAGTCCTAATGTTCTGCTGACTCAAAATTCCTTCTAAATATCTGAGGTCATCCACTTAATATTACTTTCTCCTTTATTTTTCCAGTTTTTAAATTTAATTTGACCTCTCTAAAGCTTTTAATAGTGTTGAGCTTCCCTCTACCCTTCCCGTTCCACACCCTTGATTGTCTTTTCCCTTGGCTTCCTCTGCATAGCTTACTCTTGGTTCTTCTCCTATCTGTGTGGCCATTCCTTCTCAGTTCTCCTTACAGGATCATCTTCCTCTTCTGGTTCACTAAGTATGGGTGCCCCTAGACTCTGTCTTGGGCTCTCCTTCTCTCTGTATTCTTTCTACCTTGGTGGTCTTATTAGCTCTCAAGACTCAGTTATCATCCTTTTGTATATCTCTCCAATTTATGTATTTGGTTTTAATTTCTCCTAAACTCCCCATCCTCTATTATCACCTGTCTGTTAGACATCTTTACCTAGATGTCTAATAGATATCTTAAATTGAACTTGTCCAAAATAGAATCCATTCTGTTTTTCCAAAAACTTATTTCTTCTCCAAAGTTCCCCAACAAGTTCTAGTGACACAATGCCTTTCTTAAAGTCACTCAGGTTTGCTGTTTTGGAATCATTCTTAACTAAACTGTTTTTCCTTAACTCTCATTTCCAAACAGATTCCAATCTACTCCATCTCTCAGAATATCTTTCTTTTATTTCCTTCTCACAGCCTCTGCCTTAGTTGAGGTCTTCATCACTTTTTACTTAGACTACTGACTCCACCATTTTGTCTCTTTGCCTTCAATCCCCCCCCTTTCTCTCTGTCTCTGTCTCTCTCTCTCTAGTCCAGCTGCTACCCCAAATTGGTAGTCCTGAAACACAAATATAAACACTTCAGCTCACTTCTCAAAAATTTTCAGTGGCTCTTGATGACCTCTAGAATAAAATAAAATAATTTTTAACCTGGCATTTAAAGCCCTATTACCTTTCTAATATTAATTATAGTACTCCACTTAAATCCTTTCTGCTCTAATCAAACTAATTTATTAGCTGCTCCTCATACAGAAATCTATATCTGTATCTATATCTATCCATCTATCCATCATCTATCAAGAGACAGACACACACACAGATACATATGCTTACTTCCAGTACTCCAACCCTTACTTCTAGAAGGATATAAACTTTGCTCTGCACAGTGTAGGTACTTCAAAATTTATGATGATTTGGACTGGATTAGATTTACCAACAAGAGTTGTAAAAAACAAAACACAACAAAGCAAAATCCAGCTCTGGTAGTGCCTTCTCATTTTAGTTATATGATTAAGTAGCCTAATATTGGATCAAGTTCATTATAACAACTCACCCTTGGCTAACAACAGAAGCATAGAAACGTCAGCTTTTATGAATCAATGAATTGTTATGGTCAGATCATCATACTAAAAACACTATGGTTATTTCAAGTCTTGAAGATAAAAAGCAAAATCCTAAAATCTTAAAAGTTGGATCTATGTCTCAACTCCATCATTTTTAGTAGCTAGGCTGGTTTGTGTTCCAGTTCATATTTGGTTTCCATAATAATTGGGCAATCGTACTTTAAAAAGAAACTCCCCAGAGAATCCTAGTTTCCTGCAGGCGTTAGGTTTCCAGAAGCCTTAAGTTCCACATTCTGTCATCTCCTCTCTCCACACAATTTATCTTCCTCTTCCCTCCACTCCACTCATACTACCCAGAAGCACACATCCTTCTTCCCCAGGCTCCAGAAGGTAGCACTGAACGCCAGCGATTGTGACACTGAAGCCTATGTGTCATATTGTAACTGGGTTTCCACATCCTCCTGTCAGTATTGTAAAAGCCTTAGAAGAGGAACAAGTGCAAATAATGAAATATAGGAATGCAGGAAAAGAGGAAGCAGCCGGGAGACAGCGGCCCAACTGAAATACTAAGAATTATGGAGAAGTGACAGAAAGGGAAGCAAGAGTAAGGAATTGCATTTGGTGGCTTAGCACCACCTCTCCACCCCCTACTTAAAAAAAAAAAAGCCCAGAACACATGGTTTTCCTTGCCTCTAAATCAATCTTCAAAAAGTGTCTGATTATTTGTAATAACTTTTGATTAAGTGATGACTTCCCGCCCCCCCCATCTACCTATAGAGATGTTAGAATTTTTGATCTTGGTAGGAAATTAGAGAGATTATAGTTTAATCATACCATTTTAGAAATGAGGAAATTAACTTGCTTATCAAAAATTCCAAGAAATTCCAAGAAATTGAAAGCTTCCAGAGGAGTGATAAGAGCACTAGTTCTAGATTCAAAGGTCCTGGATCCGAATCCTTATTCTGTGATTCTAGACCTCAGTTCCCTCATTTGCAAAATAAGGGGGTTGGAACAGAGGATTTTTGATAATCCTTCTAGTTCTATATCTGTGAACTTATTAAAATCTTGAACTCCTCATATCAATGAGACTATATTTGTCCTACTCTTAGTCTTTCTACAGTATCTACAAACATGAAGAATGCTTACTCCATTAAAATAGAAACCTGAATTAAAGGCACAAAAACTGGGCTAATAAGCTATTAAAAAATGGACATGGTGAAGACCTCAGAAATGGACCAAGGATCATTTAACAGAAGGGAGAAGGGAATAGAGAATCACTTGAAACTTACAGGAATGAGAATACAAATTTGAATTAGACTTTTGAAAACATTCAAAGTGGAATGATTAGTCAAAGATAGTTCATAAGTTCTTGTTACATGATGCATTTGAAAGCTGACAAGAAAACATTTTCATCTATCATTTACCCAGGAGTTCTGCTGAAGTTAACAATGGGTAGGACTCTTTGGTAGGTACTTCCAATCCATTAATCACATCCAGTGTTTGTGAATTTAAATAGAAAATTCCCTTTGCTAGTGTAGGTTTTAGAATTAATGTACAGTATTTCCTCTTCTCTATTTTCCAGAAGAAGCCAAGGCTACACTATTAATTGTTCCTTTCAGAGAAGGCAAAAGACTATCTGTTGCAAATACCATTTTTTAATGGCACAATCTGGCAACGTTTTTATGCTTTTATGATTTTTTTAATCCTGATATGACAAACTAGACTTTGAATAAAGACTGTAGAGCTCAAATATTGTAGCAAAATAACCCTTCATAACAAATATCCATGATTTTTTCAGTCTGGGGTTTCCCAACAAACAAGGATCTCAATCTCTCCCTGCTTCATCAGATCACAAGAAGAATCATTTCATCCAACTCCTGAATTTTAAAGATGTAGAATCTGAACCCCAGAGTGAAGAAATTACTCCAATCAATAAGTCAATCAATACAATGTGTTTAATAATACTTGTTAATGGAGTGAATAGCTACTGAATAGGATCAATAAAACATGACCAGATATTAAAAAGTCTAGATTTCTACTATATTTCTCAGTTAATAAATTTTCTGGCAGTGAAACTAATTTTTAATGGTTGGCCATATGAAAATGTTGGCAAAGGAAACATTCCCTCTTCTCTAAGTCATTATCAGCAGTTGTGTTGTGTTCATTGGCCTAATTTGTCTAATGACTTCATTTGGTTTCATTTGAAATTTAAATTTAACTATACAACTGAAGTTAAAATGATTACAAGCCTGGTAAAAGTTGGGGAAGTTATCTTTGTCATCTGCCTAACTTCCTTTTCCTATGATCTGCAGCTTCTATTGTATCTTTCCTTGTGTAGATCACTCTGATGTCAAGCTCCTTAAAACTTTATTTCTTAAAAAAATTAATCAATGTAAGACCTTTTACATGTATCCACTGACTAAATTATACTTGTGTTGAATGGATTTTGGTTAATGCTACCTTAAGCAGGAATTTATATTTTGAGCAAACTGGAAGGAAGGATTTCATTATTCTGGTAATAGTTGTAAAGTATTGAGATTTGTTAAGAGGGAACTGATATCTCTGGAATTATATCTCAATGACTTTATTTGCATATTCTCAGGGTAACTGTGTGGTGGTAATTGGGTTATTCTAGGAAGCTAATGGAGACAAGGAAATTGCCCCACCCTTTCTACTCACAGGGCACTTCATTTTCACTTTGCCTATATTTTGTATTTATTTTTCTTTTTACACATTAAGTCCATCCTCCACATTTTATCTCTGTATCCTCTGTAATTAGCAGAATCTGGAACATAGTATTAAAGTCTGTATTCTTCTACAAGGATGTTCTCCAAGTCTACTTGGTAAAATCCCCTTCTTCCAGATCCTTCCCCAAATGAGCACCTATGCTCCCTAATTCTAATAACTTCAACCCCCCTATCTCCATAAAATCATTAAGTTATTTGAGGCAATCTATCTTATCTAAACTTCAAATATTTTCCATTTTTTTAGTATGCTGCTCTACACAAAGCAAGTGATTGATAAATGTTTACTTATGAAGATATTGGTTTATGGTTTATTTCTGTTATTTTATTTAGTATTTAAAATGTCTTCATAACATAATTCTCCTTTTCAGTTATCTTCAGAGGTATCTAATATCTCCAATATGATTTCTTCCTCTTGTAATGGAAATTATGACTAAAAGTTTTTAGCTGGGATATAGACTTTCCTTTAATAGAATTATTATTTGAATACAAGCATCATACATGCACATGCACTCAAATTTAGGGTGGAATTTCAAAGATGACTTGCCATGGTTTTAGACATTTTTAAAGATAGTTAATGAGAACTAAATCCTATTATTTGAAAAAAAGAACAAAATTAAAAACAAGTACTATAGAGTATAATTCTAGTAGTATGAATGGACCACAACGTATCTGAGTTGTCCATCCTGTATCTGGTACTTGTTTTATTTTGTCCAGTTAGCAGTGCCAAATTGTTTTTCCATCTTTGAATTTTGGTTTTCTGTATCTAAAAACTGAACAGTAGCTAAGCTTCCCTTGCTTATAGTAAGAATTACCAAAAAAGACTTTCTCACAAAAGAGGGGGTACCCCTTGTTTTCACCTCTGCTTCCTTCACAGAAAAAAAAAAACCAGACACTGACATCATCTCTACTTGGTACAAGCTGAGAAGTAGGATGGATGTGACAAGCCTTCTTTATTTCTTTGGATCTGTCACTTTCTCTTGTTTTTATCATTATGTTTCTTGATAAAAATAAAGTGTGACTTTAAAGCTCTGTAATAGGCTGAGGGAAGGGAGCATTCTAACCTGAGCAGATGTCTCCACTACATCCACATTTTAAAGCTCAGACCCAAGAGAAGAGTAGGGGGTTGTTCCAGCCCATCTTTCCAGGGAGATTACATAGGACTTCCTGTTACTACTCCCTTGCGTGCATACTATAATATTATCAAATTGGTCTTTTTGTGGTTCACAAATGCTATTCCATCTTTGATCTGTGTGTCTTTGTACATGCTAGACCACAAGTCAGGAATGTTCTCCCTCCTCAGTTCTGCTCCTTGGAACCCCCAGTTTTCTTTAAGGTTCAGCTCCAGGATCACTTCCTGGTACTTGTTTTGTCTAAGTTCAGTACTTATTGGTGAATATGTTGTAGTTTAGCTGGTACAGAGATTTTAATTTGAGATCCACACACCCCTAAGAAGTCCATGTATAGGTTTTAGGGGCTCTGTGAACTTAGAAGGAAAAAAGTATGTGTTGATTTTTATCAATCTTGAACTGAAATTTAGCATTTTCTTTAATTATGAATTGTATTAACAATTATTTTCAAGTCCATGGGCTTCACCAGACTGTCAAAAGGGTTCCCTACCCTGAAAGAATGTAAGCTCTTTCAGGGCAGGGCTTTGTTTCTTTCCTATTCACCTCAAGGGTCCAGCTCAGTGGCCAGCACATAGCTGGCCCTTAATACATGTGTTTTAATTGAACATATAATTAGGTCCTCAAAATGTGGTTTGTGCAAAAAAGAGACATAACACCTAGGATCTAAGACCTTAGCAGTTTTTACCTAGGGGAAAAGTTTATTTCAAATGTCTATATGGAAAAAATATTTATCTAATAGTTTTTGAATAATCACTAAAAAAAAAAGATGTTTCTGCCTTCATAACCATTAGGCAGCTATGTAGCACAGCAGACAGTGTTGGACCTGGCACTGGAAATCTTGAATTCAAATCTGATTAGAGACACTTGCTAATGATATTTTTTTTTAGGCAAGTCAACTGACCCCTTCTGCCTCAGTTTCCTCATTTAAAAATGAGGTAATAGTATCTCTCTCTTAGGGTGGTTGTGAGAATAAAATGAAATAATATTTATAAAGCATTTTGTGAACCTGAAAGTGTTATATAAATGACAGCATTTTTTTTCTTTTCGCAAACCATTACATCATTTGTAAAGAATGATAATTTTGTTTCCTTATTGCATAGTCTTACTCCTTCAATTTATTTTTCTTGTCTTATTGCTATAGTCCTTTTTAGTTCATTTTTAATACAATACTAATAAGAGTGATAATAACAGAAATCCTTCCTTCACTCTGATCTTATCGGGGAAGTTTCTAGTTTGTCCCCATTATTGATAATGCTAGCTCTAGATTTTGGAAAGCTACTACTTATCATTTAAATAAATGCTCCACTTATTCCTAAGCTTTCTAGATTTTTCTTAAAAACAGGACTAAGTATTTTATTTTGGGTATTTTTATTCAATTTAAAAAAATTAATTAAAAAAATTTGGATTCCAAATTTTCTCCCTTTCTTTTGCACTTCTTCTACCCATTGAAAAGGTAAGCAATATGGTATAAATTACATGTGAAGTCATGCAAAGTATATTTCCATATTATCCATGCTGCAAAAAAGCAAGAAAAACAAAGAAAGTTCAAAAAAGTATGCTTCAATCAGCTTTCAAAGTTCATCAATTCTCACTCTGAAGAAAAAAGGAATTTTTCATGGTGGGCCCTTTGTAATTGACGTGGATTATTGTCTTGAACAGAGTATTTATATCTTATAGTATTGCTGTTACTGTTTACAAGGTTCTCCTGACTCCAATAGCTTTATTTTGTTATCAGTTCACAAAAATCTTCCCACGTTTTTCTGAAACTATCCCCCTTGTCATTTTTTTTTACAAAACAACAGCACTTTATCACAAATCACATACCATAGCTTGTTCAGCCATTCCCCAAATGATAGACATTCCCTCAATTTCCAGTTCTTTGTCATCACAGAAAGAGCTTCTATAAATATTTTTGCACAAATATGTACTTTCCCCTTTTCTTTTATCTTTTTGGGATACAAAAGTATGCACAATTTGATAGCCCCAAATGCTATTATCATTCTTAACATTATAATCTACTGCAGGACAGATTTAGATAATAACAATGACAATTCAATTTCATGACATGATTTGAGAATGATTTGTGATCTAAAGGAAAGATCATGAAATTTGTGATCAAGGGACTCCTATCGGTGTGACTGTGAGCAATTCTCTTTCCACTTTGAGCCTCCATTTTTCATCTATAAAATGAAAGAAGTAGAACTAGAATGCCTATAAATTCCTTTTTTGGTCCAATAATCTTCAATCCTATGGTTCTATGTGTTAAAAGTAAAGAATCTTAGGCATATGACAACTCAGTAGGCTTGGAGAAATGGTATGTTCCATTTCTATTACTAAATGGAGAGTCTTAGCGAGCTGAGAAAGAATTATATCTTTCTCTATCACAATTTCAAATGGTCCTTTAAGACCTTCATCTCACATACCAAGAGTGCAGGATCAAAAGCCAGAAGACAGCATCCTAGAATGTCTTAGAACCATGTTGGGAGGCAGCATGCTGAGATAGAAAGGGAATTGGACTTGAGATAAACAGGTTTTGGCTTTAGTTCCAGGTTTGACATAAACTACAGAGGGATATGGTCTTTAAAAATCACATAAAGTTTGAGTCTCAGTTTATTTATCCATATAAAATGGGATAATAATGCTTGTGCTACCTATTTCACAAGGTTATTATGAGAGTCAAAAGAAGAGATACAAATAAAGTGCTTTGTGCAAAGTAAAGTGACACATAGCTAAGTAATACAGTGGATAGATTATTAGGCTTGGTAACAGGAAGACTCATCTTCATGAGTTCAAATCCAGCCTCAGACACTTAATAGCCCTGTGATTAAGCAAGTCACTTAACCCTATTGCTGCTGTTTCTTCATCTGTAAAAATGAGTTGGAGAAGGAAATGGTAAACTATTTCAATGTCTTTGCCAAGAAACACCTATAGAGGTCACAGAGGGTCAGACACAACAGAAATGGCTCAATAACAAATTATTATTACTACTGTTAATGAATTAACCCAAAAGAGCAGTTCTTTTTATGTTTTCAGTAAGAATACAATTTAGAAAAAAGTTGAGTAACAGTGATTTCATCAATTAATAGTTGTTTATTAAAGACTTACTCTGTGTAGGCACTCTGCTAAAATTTATCTAAATGTTTCTATTCTACAAAGATAAATCTTTCATTCTTCTAAGATTTCTCACAGTAAAATAGTTATGCTACTATTAAAATGGTAATGATAACTACAGCTAATATTTAAATAACACTTACTATGTACCAGGTATTGTTCTAAGCATTTCACATTTGATCATTTGATCCTCACAACAATCTTGGAAGATAGGTGCTATTATTATCCCCATTTTGCAGAGGGGAAAACAGGCAAATGAAGGTTAAATGACTTGCCCAGTATCACACAACTAGTAAGTGTCTGAGGCCAGATTTGAATTCAGGTTTTCCTGAGTACAGAATTAGCACATAATCCACTGTGCCACATCATTGCTTCAAAAAGGAAATTAACAGGCATATTTTTGTATATGATTTAAACATATTATTTGCATACTATTTATTTTACGTTGGAGACATTTCAATGGTATGCTCTTGCAGCACATGCTTGTAATCAGAATGATACTAATAGTAACTGAGAAAGCTAGAGATATGGGTCTTTTAGCATATTTTGAAATGATATAAAACTGAAATAGATGCAATACTTTCAGCTCTTATTAAAACAATCTTTATTTATCACATCAATTTCAATCATCCAAAACACAAGAAAGAAATGTGAAGAAGAAATAAAAGACTTTGGGGTAATCAAAAGAAATATGGAGTCCTTCCTCTTGAAAGTTCATGGTCTTCAATTTATAGAAAGCTCAATCAGAATCTATTTGCTCTTATTTTAGATAATTCTAACAAACTTAAGTTACCTAATTTCCCTTTTCAATAGCAGGTCAAAAACAGCATTGATGGTAATGGGAAATACCAACTGACATTCTGATCAGTCATGCAAGATTTAGAAAAACTGGCACAAGATCTCAAAAGTACAGAAATATGGCACCTACTGTGTCTCCTAGTAGAATATAAGCTTCATAAGGGCAGTGACTATTTTCATATATGAGTTTTTATTCCCAGGGAACATAATAAGAAATGCTTTCCCTGTTGTGTTGACTGATTGAGAACATATATTATAAGTTAACACATTCCTGATCATTAAGAAACTATTTTCAGTATAAGATATGTAAGAATGCAAAGAAGTATGTATACATTTTAAAATATTTTCTTTAGAAAAAGATTAAATTTTGGCTTTTAAAGTAGTAAGTTTTATTTGTTTATTTATTTTTGTTTACACCTATGATTTCTTTCATTAGGGAGTTTCCAAAGAGGAAATTGCTTCTACTAAGGTAGCAGTGGTTCTATAATTTATTTTTGGAGGGTTGCCTGGGGCATTGAGAAGCTAAATGATGTGCCTAGGATCTCAAGATGTTCAGTACATATTAATGGCAGGACTAACTATTTGGTGAAGTAGATAAGAGTGCCATGTCTGGAGTGAGGAAGATTCATCTTTCTGAGTTCAAATTTGGCCAAGGACACTTACCAGCTGTGTGATCCTGAGGTAAGTCACTTAACCCTGTTTGCCTCATCAAATGAGAACGAAATGGCATATCACACCAGTATCTTTGCCAAGAAAACCCCAAGTGGGATTATGAAGATTGGATGTGACTGAAATGACTGACAATAATTACAACAATGACAAAATTAGTGACAGGACTTGAACTCACATCTGTTGAACCTGAGGCTAACTCTCGTAATTTCAATTATCTAGAAAATTTGGAACATCATAATGGAAATGATGGATGAGCACTCTAGAATGATGTTTTCCTTGAGTTTTAATAGGAATTTCTTGCACATTTAAAGAAACTTGCATGCTATTCTATTTTTACCATCGAATATTCAGCAGCAGCATCACATTTTGCCTAAGATTTCAAATCTCAGAGAAGGCAGAAGATTCAATTACAATCATGTTCAAGAATCACAAACTTTAATACATGTTTCAGAAAATGTAGGCACTAAGGAAGAATGCTTTAGTGTAGACCTCCTTCAATGATCCAGTTTCCAAGAAAGGAAGACATGGAGGATATGTATAGCAATTTAGCAAAAAAACAGGAAATAGGTGAATACAGTGCTCTTTCTGGGAAATGATGAAATGAAATGTTTCAAACTTAAGGTTAGAGATATCAAATCCATTTTATCAGGGCTTATGGCATATGATTTCACTTCAAATATCAATTAACAAATATCTGGATTAAATATCTCAAACACTATAACTACCAAAAAAGTTCACTACAAAAAATTTCATGGAAGGTAGAGTGGTTGGGTCTCTTTTATCTTATATATAAAGAGAAAATAAATAACATTCAAAGAATAATATAAAATAATGCAAAAGTCATATTTTATAACAAATATTCCTATAATTTATTTCATAGGTTTCCATCATGTTATTTCTCATGAAAATGCTTTCAAAATTGAATTTTTTGAATTAAAAAATACAATTCAATAGTTTGTGATAAATAGTATATATAAAACAGTATACATGCTAGAAAGTATAGAAAAGATTTTTTTGAACCCGTGCTGAATAAGTACAAATCTTAATAATAACATTCTCTCACACTCCTCCCTTCACACCTTAAGCATCTTTGACAGAGTTCCCACCCTTGATTTGAAGCCACTTTGAAAACCCACAAAAACTAATTCTTAAAAGGATAAAAAAGTACTGCTGTTCTTACTGTTACTATTTCCCCCCCCCAAATTCTGTACAGAATAGCATCACAAAGAATATAAGAGACCTCCATTTCTGAGTAACATGCAAATGACAAGCAGTGAAAGAACACATAGTGGTGAGAAAGGATAATTATTTTTACTCCATAACGAACTTCTGACGGTTGAGAATGAAGCAGAGTTATCTGTGAAGTGATGTAAGGTCATCAGTAGAGCCTATTTATGTAACATGTTATCGAAACTTGATTTATCTTCTTGTCTGCAGGACTCCTGCCTGGGTTTGCTCCATTTGCACCAGCACCTGCAATTTGTTCCTTCTATTTCAAAACCAGTATCACCAGGGAGCCGCAAGGAACTAGGGGGTGTAGAACCTTCCTTCCTCTAGGGGCCACTAACTTCACAGATCAACACTGGGTGTTAAGAGCTGGTAGGAGCTAGGAACTAGTATCTGCTCTGTGAAAACCAAATGAAGGTGATAGATAAAAGTTTCAGAGAAGAAAAGGATTTTAAAGGTGAACTGCTTTTATTTTTGTTTTAGCCCCAAATCAGATCTGAATTTGTATTTGGGTTATCATAAGTGAATAATACAATTTTCACATATATGTAATTTTGTGTGTATGTGTGTGTGTGTTTTTATTTCAAGTGGAATCATTTTTGCCATAGAACAGGCCTATCAGGGCTTTCCTATCAAACATTAAGAATTTTCTTAATAACATCTCACTGATTTTTGTTTTGTATTTGATGCAGCTCTCTTCCTATTAGAATGTAAGCTCCTTGAGGGAAAGTACTGTTTAGTTCTCCATCTTTATATTTCTAGCATTTAATACAGTGTCTTATACATAGTAGGCATGTAATTGAATTGAATCAATTGAATTGAATATCATCCTTCTAATAATGATGAATGATTTGAATTATACTACTCATCACAAAATGGTATCAAGGTACACCTTCAAGTAAATTTATGTGCAACTTTGGAAACAGGAGAGATACAAATAAACATTTGAAAATGAGTACATAGTCTTTCACTTTATTCACTCACTCATTCATTCGTCCATCCACTCATTCAATAAACATTAAGTAGTTCCTGTGTTCCATGCATTATGCTGAGTACTGTAGTTTCCAAAGACATTAACATTGTCTTCCAAAATCTTAGTAACATACATAGGAGAAATCTCTTGCCATTTCCCCTTCCTTCCTAAAAAGTTTGTTAGGGTTTTTTTTTTTTTGCCTCAAAGAATGAACTAATTTATTAATAGTTTACATTTGTACTTTACTTTCTTCACAGTCACCCATTGAAGTGAATAGTGGAGACATTATTATCCTCATTTAAGAGAGGAAGCTGAGGTTCAAAGGAATGAGGTGACTTGTCCATTATCATACAGCATAGAAATAGCAGATATCCTAGGTTCCCAGCTCCTAATATTATTTCCCCTATACAACTCAGTGTCCTGATATTATGCCTGACTCCCATCAACCATCATTCCTTGCCCTTATATTTGATAGGAATTTCTTGAGATTACTATATTGCAGGTTTGCTGTTTTTGTTTCTGAGAAACAGATGGTCTAAGGACTTTCTGAAAATCTGAGATACCCACTCCCTCATACAATATTAGAGTATAAACATTCTCATATTCTTGAAGAACTGTAAAACTATCATCAATGAAAAGAGGAAATATGGAAGATATCTTTAAAATTACCTATCATTTGGCAAGAAAGACTTTCTATCCTGAAGATATCTACTTTGAGTCTCATCTTTGGGAATGATAACTGGATTACAGTGATAATTTACAAATCATCTGGATTTGATGTCATATAATCAGAGCTAGAAAGGGCTTCAAAAGCCATATTGTATAGCCCTTGAATTTCACACATGAGAAAACTAAGTCTCAGTGACTTGTACAAGTTCACAAGATACTTTCTGATTGTGACCCTGAACATGAAATTCCTCTTTCTAGGCCTTCATTTCCTCAACTATAAAATAATGTTCATTCCGGCTCTCTATGTTGTTATGTAGTAACATATGTGTTTATCATGTTCTGTTTTATATGATAGTTATTTGGGATTATTTGATATTCTCTGCTAGCTGGTAAAATCCATGATGGTAAGAACTGTGCCTAATTAATTTTCATATTTTCCTAACACCATGCATAGTGAACTGAACAGAGTAGACATCTGATACAAGTTTGTTGAATGAATAAAGTGATATTTTGTTGTTGAGTAGAGTCAATTATTGTTGGGAGTGTCATATTTCAGTTCCTAAGATTATACAGATACAATAAGAGAGATTGTAGAGTTTAAGATGTCATGAGATAGTTTGTTCTTAAATATTATGCGTCAAGTAAATGTATTTTCCTTGAATGCTAGGGCTTTAATTTTTTTGCCTATCTGTAGCACTTAACACAGAGTAGGTTCTTAGTAAGGGGTCCCTCATGTTATTGCATAGCATTTTTGCTTTCTTCACTTATGGATACATAATAGTTTCCTAAGATTCAAAATTAAGTTTTTAAGTTGTTAAGATTCAAAGTGGGCCTTTGAGTCATAAAATGATTTGCTCTATAAAGTGTTAAAATAAGGAACTTTTTATAACTCTAAAGTTGCTGTTTTACCATTGAATAATAATGAGATCACATTTACATTTATTATGTAGTGCTTTAAGGCTTCTAAAGCACTTTATATTTGTTTTTTCTACACATATTTCTTTTTTATTATAAGTTTATTTTTAATATACATGGTTTTATGAATCATGTTGCGAAAAATCAGAGCAAAAGAGAAAAAAACAAGGGAGAGATTTAAAAAAAACAGTAAAAAGAAGAGAACATAGTACGTGCTGATTTACATTCAGTTTCCTTAGTTCTTGTTCTGGATGCAGTTGGCATTTTCTGTCTAAAGTCTATTGGAATTGCTTTGGATCTCTGAACCACTGAGAAGAACCAAGTCTTTCATAGTTGATCATCGCACATTCTTGTTGTTATTGTGTACAATGTATTCCTGATTCTGCTTGTAGCACTATTTGTTATTTCATTTGATTCTTACAACAACCCTGATGATGACTATAATAATTTTCAGTTGTTTTGCTTATGTCTGAGTCTTTGGGTTCCCATTTGTTGGGTTTTTTTTTTTGGGGGGGGGCAAAAATACTGTTATGGTTTGCCCTTTCCTTCTCCCATTCATTTTACAGATGAGAAAACTGAGGTAAGCAGGGTTAACTGACCTGCTCAGAATTACACAGTTAGGAAGATCTGAGGTTGGAGCTAAATTCAAGTCTTCCTGACACTAGGTCCAGTGCTCCACTTACTGTGCCACTTAGCTGTTCTCCTAACAATCATGACATATATACTATTATTAATCTCCTTTTTATAGATGAAGAAATTGAAGCTAAGAGAGGTTGTAACTTATTCAGAATCACACAGCTGCCTAGTGATTTGATTCATTTTTCTGTCTATTCACTATTATACCTAAACAAAAAGTATAAATTAGAAATGATATTAATAAAGTTTAGTTTCTTTCTCATTTTCTTTCCTTTTTGATCTGATTTTTCTTGTTCAGCATGATAATTGTGGAAATACGTATAGAAGAATTGCACATGTTTAACACATATTGTGTTATTTGCTGTCTAATGGAGGGGATAGGGGGAATAGAGGGAGAAAAAATTGGAACACAAGGTTTTTCAAGGGTGAATGTTGAAAACTATATGTATATTTCAAAAATAAAAAAAAAGTAAAAAAATCTCATTTTATTCTTTCAACAATAATCATGGAAGGTAGATGCCATTTTTATCTTTACAGATAAGAAAACTGAAATAGATAAGAATTAAATGACTTTTTCAGATGCATAGAGCTAATAAATTTCTGAGACTGAGGACTTCCCAACTTTACATTTTTCACTACTAAGCTGCCTAGTTTACCAAATATTTACTCTATCTTCAAGTTTACATATTTACTTTGGGATTAAAATGCTACTATATCAACTGTTAGTGCAGTATTGATCAATTTATACAGTTCATTTACTAAGGCATGGAGAAATTGTGATCTCCACTAGTAAAAAGTTCATGATCTGAGTGGATGAAGAGAAGATCCTGGAATCTCAGATCTTTACAATTCTAAAACATTATCTACAGAAAAACTAATTGATTGGATAAAGCTTCTGGAGGGCCTTAAATGCCAATTTAAGCAGTAGGTATTTCATTCTCTATGGCAGTAGTATCAAACTCAAACAGAAATGAGGGCCACAAATCCATACATAATGATCTTGGATTACATGTTGATTTAGTTTTAAAATGTATTGTTATGTTTACTGTATTTATATTTATTTTCTTAAATGTTTCATTTATTGCATTTAATCTGGTTCCGGTCACTCTTGGGAGTATTATGGTCTCTTGCCATTGGGACCTCTGCTCTAGGTAATAGAACCCCCAATATTTTGGACAGAATAGTGCCTGGGTAGGACTCATGCATTAGAAAGATTATTGGGGTAGTTATGTGAAGGACAAATTGAAGAAGGAAACTGAAAATTGAGAGAATAGTTGGGTCATTGAATAGTGAAAGATGTTGACACTCAGTGATATTAGTAGAATAGAAAGAAGACATTGTATATCAAAAATATTGTTATGGGAGAAAAGTCAGAGGTTGGCAAGTGATTTTATAAAAGATGAATGAAAGGAAAGGGTCAAAGATGATACTAAGGTTTCAAACCTGGGTGACTGGGAAAATAGTGTTATTAGCAATAGAAATAGGGAAATTCGAAGAAAGGGTGGCTTTACAGGGGAAGATAATCAGTAGGCAGCATAGAATAGAAGAAGATTAGCAGGACTAACTGCTGAGTTCAAATCCCATACAAACTAGCTGTGTGATTCTGGGTAATTCATTTAATCCCTCTGTCTCAGTTTCTCCATCTGTCAAGTGAGAGAGCTGGATCAATGGTTCCTTACAGGTCTAAATCTATGATCACATGAAGTAAGCTCTAGATCACCTGAATGTGAGATACCAGCTTGACATTCAAATAGAGAAGACCCAAAAAAAGATGGAAATGTATGATGTTAACAATTCTGCATTCTCCCTTAATGGAAGGAACTTTAGAGTTTTTTGCATTATCTACAGAAAAACTTCTTAAACTGTGGGCCATGACTTCATGGAGCTGTGTAACAATGTGGGAGTGATGACATTATGATTTATTATTGGTAAATGATTTGTACATCTATTTTATATAACTTTATACGTGAGGTCATGTATAAATTTCTGGGTGAAAAAGGGTTGAGAGTGGAAAAAGATTAGGAAGCCTTGTTCCACAGTACCTATTCTAAAGCCTTGTATATAGTGGTGATCAATAAATATTTGTGAATTAACTGTCTAAATTATGGAGAAATTTGGTTTTGGGCAGTAGAGGTACAAAACTTCAGGGCCAGGAAGGAGATGTTTGGAAAGATAAATAAAGCCAGATATAGGCAATTCCTAGTTTAAAATCACTGGGGAATTTAGACATTTCTTTGTAAATGGATTTTTTGGGGAACTTGGCAGTCATTTTCTTCTATTTTATATGCCATTTCTAATGGCATATAACACAGGACGACTAGGTTCCCCCCAAATTCCCTTAAATAAATGATATACTTGAGACAGAGCATGGAAAAAGAGCTAGCCTCCAAGTAACACCTGAGTTTAAGACTTACCTCTGAAATATACTGGTGAAGTTACTTCAGGCTAGAGTTACTTTAGACTTAGGCTTAATTTAAGGCTTATAGTTATCCTTGAGACTCTGAGAGCTGTGTTTGATCCATACTAGAAATTCACCACATCAATGAAATCACATTTTTAATATTTTTTCAAGGTCCTTAAAGCAGAGTTCTGTGCTGTCCTATATTATACAAGATAGTATATATAGTATATAACAATATTTTTGGGGAAATCTCTACATTTTACATTGGGTGGCCAGGATCACCTCATTATCCCTTTTGCCTGCTATAGCACTGGCAGGAAAGTTGGGTACTTCTCTCTATTTCCCACATGTTTCTAGAAGTGGCAGCAGGGACTCTCCCAGCCCAACCACAGGGGATGTTTTTCATGGCTTGAGGGCAAGGAATGCATCAGATGTTGGAGAAAAGCCTCCAACTAGGATTCCTTTCTTCCTTGGATCCCCTCAGAACAGAACTCAATCTCATGGCAGCAATCCCTCACTGTACCCCTGAAATAGATTCACAGCTTTTTCAGATCATTCTAAGGATTTACTAGCAGCAGAAAAGGAGTAAAAAGGCTACTTTATGATGTGTCCCCCCTCCCCACCCTCCTAACTTCCTTCCCCTTCTCTTTCTCCCACAGAACCAGAAGGAAAGACAAGGGAGATAATACTGATTCTTTGGTGTCACAAAGGGCTGAAGTAAGAGTCATCTATGTTTAGGAAATTCACCCTAACTCTTGAGTTTCATCACAGTGGCTAGGGTAGCCTGCAAAGCTGAGGTGGTAGGGGGAGGGGAAGAGGGAGAAGTGGTCCTTATCATTTACTTTTCCCTTTCTCTTGCTGTTCTACTTGCCACTCAGCCCTCAACAAGAACTAGGAAAATGGGAAAAGAAGGAAGTGGTTGGGGGTGGGCAGCCCTAAGGAGCAGCTGATTCTCCAGCATTGGAGAAGAACGGAAGGAAGGAAGGAGGAGAGGAAACTCCCAACATGTGGCAACTGGGAGAGAAGGGAGATTCCTATGGATACCTGGTTGAGATCACCGGATCACAGGTTTATCGGGCTGGAAGAGACATTATGGTCATGATCTGGTAAAACCAGGTTATTTTCAATAGAGGAAAGCTCCAAAGAGGGCATATGAGGTATTCAAAGACACAAAGATAGTAAGGAGTAAAACTAGGATTCAAATTTAGTTCCTTTAACTCTACATCCATCATTTTCTCACTTTTATCAAAGGGACTGTCAACTTAGACTTTGCCCTACCCTCCTGGTTCTAATAGGTGAATTTTTGCCTTGACTGAGGCAAACAGTCAAACTTCCATACCACTTTGCTGAAGGCTCCTCACTGTGACCTTACTCTGTAATTTCTCCACTCCACAGAATACTTGGACTCCCCTTGAATGTCCTGGCCCTAAAAGGTGACAAGGTTCACTTCATCTTCAGGGGAAAGCAGGCCTTCTCAACTTCCTAGCTCTTGTTATGTCACTGCACAGTTCAGGAACTTCCTCCTCCTTTCTAGCTACTTTTTATATAACCTTATTAGAATTTTAGGCACCTTTGGAGAGCAAGACCATTTTGCCTGCTTATATTTGTGTCCATAGCAAATAGACAATGCCCAGCCCTTCTTAATCCTTTCTTCTCTCACACACAAACAGTGCCCAGCCCACTGTAAATTCTTAATAAATTCTCTCCCTCCTCCCTCTTTCCCTCCCCCTCCCTCTTTTTCTCCCTCTCTCTCTTTCTCTCGGTCCCTCTATCCCTCTGACCCACCCTCCTTCTGTTCGTCCCCCTTCCTTCTTTCTTTCCTCTCCTCCCTCCCTCCTTTCTCTTTCTCTCTTTCTGTCTCTCTCTGCCCCATCCTAGAAAGTAAAGCCATCTTGAAATGTTCATTCTTTCAGAGTTTTCCAACATAAGTTCAAATATTGAAATTCCTGATTTTCTGGTTCCTACAAAGAAGAAATCCTTTAAATTTGGATGGTGCTCTGTGGTACTCAAAACTCTTTTACATATTATATTCTTATTTAGTCTTCACAACAACCTTATAAAATATTGTAGGAATTACTCACATATGACAGCTGAGAAAAGTAGATCTCAGTTTTAATGATTTTGTACAAGATCACGTGACTAGTAAAAAGGGAAATGGAACAACCAGTTAGGGTTATACAATTTCTATCCTAGTGCTCATTTCAGCCCTTGCTAGTTAGTTTGTAAGACCTTTGAGGGCAAGAGCTGTCTTATGCTTCTTTTATATTTGGAGTGCACCTCATAGGCATATAATGAATGTTTACTGAATTGATTTTAGTAATTGTTTGTTGTTGTTCGGTCTTTACAATCTTCTGACTCTGTGACTCCATTTGGGTTTTTCTAGGCAAAGATATAACGATACTGCCATTTCTTTCTCCAGCTCTTTTTACAAATGAGGAAACTGAAACAAACAGGTTCAACTGATTTGCCTAAGGTCACACAGCTAGCAAGTGTCTGAAGGGGGATTTGAATTCAGGTCTTCCTGACTCTAAGCTTGGTGCTCTATCTGCTGTGCTACCTAGGGGCCCTAAATTTAGTAATTAGTCCCTATTTTTTTTTTCAAGATTTTAAAATGATTTTATTGCATGCTGAATATGTGGATATTTTTAATTATCAGAATGAATTTATTAAGTATTTTCTCTATTCCTAGGTATCCTGAAAACACAAAAGAAATAGGCTATGTGATAGCCATGAAGTTTATCATCTAATTATGAAGATGAGATGCACCTTCGTTCATTTTGACTTATCCATCCATTTAACGCATCTATAGTAAGTGAACACAAAGTTACATATAATGACACAAGTACATGTTCATTTATCTCTGTGCCTCTATTTCTCTCCCTCTATCTTACTAGGATTCTTCACTTGTAGTGTCATAGACTTCTCAGGTAGTCTGCTGAAGCCTATGGGCCCTTTCTCAGAATAGTGTTTTATATAATGCATATGCACATAGATATGCATATATAGTTTTAAAATGCATACAATAAAATACCAGGATATCAAAGGAATTAATTATGTTGATCTATTGTTATAATTTAAAAAAAAATTAAAAAAAAAAACTTCAGATTACAGCCCTATATCTAAGGGCATATACCTATCCTAAATTATAGAATCTCCAATTCTTATCTAAAAAACAATTGCCCTCTACAACATCCCCAGGAAGGAGTCTGCCTGCCTCTTCTGAAAAACTTCCAATCATAGGGGAATCAGTATTACCCAAGGAGGCACAAGTGGGGTCCCACTTGTTAGAAAGCATCTCCTTACCCGAAACCTAAATCAGCCACTCTGAAATTGCAACTCACTGTTCCTAGGTTTTCCCACTGTGGACAAGCAAAACACATCTCATTTCTCTTCTACATCATATTGAGGACAGATATCATGTATTCCCTGTGATTTCATTTTTTCTACATAAGAGAGGATTTTTTAAAGTATATTTTAAATGGAGTAAAACTGACTGGTTCTGTTAAAAGTAGTGTATCATGAATATATAAGATTGGAAGGTATGAGAGTTACCTAAAAAAAAGATGTATGTTAAAGGTCTATTGTAAATTATTAACAGTTGAGTTAGTTTGGTAGATGGGGAGAAAGTATCTTGGGCAAGAAGAAAGAAGTGAGATATAAAAAAATCATATGAAAAAAGATAAAATATGTATATTATTCTAGTTGGATGATATATATATATCTTTATTAGGTAAGAGGAATATCATATCCTTATTATATTATATTATATCCTTACTTTCTATAGGCTCACATTTCTAGCTCAGCACAATGCCTGGCACATAGTAGATACTTAATAAATGTTTATTTATTGACTAATATATCATACTGGGGTAAGATTCATGGAAAAATACATTTTAAATTATATGCCTTCTGAATTCTTCAGGCAAACACAGTATATATATATAATACACATATACACATAGTCACACACACACACACATATATATACATACACACATAAAGATATATATGTGCATATATATATATATATATATAAAGAAGTCCACAGTTTCCTTAGCATTATTTATCTTGTATCAATTTACATTATCAGAATGTGAGTTTCTTATGTACCTTCTATGTACATGGAAGCATATATGTATGTAATAAAAGTTATACATCTAATTATGAATAAATGGCTAAATATAAACAATGTTTTTCTACAGCCTTATCTAAAATTTACCTAAAATTATTTTTTCTAAAGTTTGTTGCAAAACAATAATGCATTTATATTAATCTTTCCTAAATCCATCAAGGTTCAAATTTCACTGTTCTCATTCCTTACCATCTCATTATTATGAAAGAATCTACAAACAACTTACTATAAAGTAGGCACAAGTTTATAGTTAAAAAGTGTAACATGTTTCCCAATCGACAGCAGTTGGTTCCATTTCTTCTTTCTGAAGTCCATGTTTTAAAAAGTGTTTTTATTTCAACAGTTACTAGTTAATGCAAAGTATTTAGTAGTAATGATGATGAAAATGACAACTAGTATTTATATAATTTATATAGTAATTATATATGTGCAAAGCACTGCACTAAGTACTTTTCAAATATTATATCAATTGATCCTCACAACACTGGAGGGTAGGAGCTATTTATTCCTTTTTTACAGATGAGGGAACTGAGGCAAACAGAGGTTGACTTGCCCAGGCTCACATAGCTAATAAATGTCTGAGGCTGGATTTGAACTTAGCTGACCTTGGCTATACACAGCCAACAACCAGAATTAAAATGGACTCTTCCCTCTCTATTATTCCTCCATAACCAATCAGATGCCACATCTATCATCCTTCCAAAGTAGCTCTTATATCTGTCCCTTTCTCTCTACTAAAACAGTTCTGGCACAACTCACTTTCCATTTGGACTAAGTGATGATCTTTCCTTTTCTAGTCTCTTTTCTCTCCAACTCATCCTCCACCTAGAATTCACCCCCTAACTTCAAGGCTCACTCAAGAGTCCCTTCCTGCATAAAATCATCTCTCCTCTTATGTAAAGCTTTTCCTAATTTTCCTAATTTTTATCATTCTATTCTTCCCAAACTACTTCATGTGCAGACTCTGGGTATTCTCATCTATGTACAAATTGAGGCAATTCTATAGTGTGACAAAGATCTTGGCCTTGGACTTGGGAATTTGAATCTAACTTTACACAATTACTAAGTAGATGACCCTGGGCAAAGCTTCTCAACTGTGTTTCTATTTCCTCATCTGTAAGATGGGAGTGATAAGAATATCTTCCTCATAAGACTGTTTTGAGGATCAAATGAGATAAGATAATATATGCAAAGCACTCTGCATACCTTAAAACTCCATGTAAGTGTTAGCCATTATTTTTATCATTGTATTCTCCATTGAATATTTCATATTTATCTTGTATTCACCAAAGTCTAGCATTGTCCCTTATACAAAGTAAGAATGTAATAAAAGTTGGTTGATAACAAAGTTTATTGAATTGAATGGAAATGCTCACTTCGGCCTTTTGAAAAAGATAATGATTTTGCTTACTGACAAAAATAAATTATAAGAGATTCTGGAGATGTGAGGTATAGAGAGGGAAATTGGAGCCAAGGAGAAAGTGTTAATACCAAGGACATATTCTGTATCTTTACACTACACATTCCAAAATGATCACTGTGAGCATAAGAGAGTTACATGAATATCATAGTATTATTACTTTTAGGTTAACTTATCATGTTCAACAAAACCATTTGGAGAAGAGATTCTTAATGTTACTTTAGCATAATGAAATAGGGGGCAGTATAGTGGAAAGAGCACTAAATGGATTGAAATCAGAAAATTTGTTTTTGAATCCTGGCTGACAGTTACTAGTGCAGTCACAATTGACGGATTACAATGTCTCTGAGTCTCAGCTTTTCCCCCTATATAATGTGGACAATAATAGAAACACTGCTTCTTTAACAGGTTTGTCATGAGGAAAACATTTAGAAAATAAGACAAAATCCTGTCTGTGCATATGTAAATTGCTATCATTATGCCAGAACTGTTGTTCTCTAAGGGAGTCTCAGGGATTCACATGTATTCCAAAGATGCAAATTTAAATTGCTGGAGAAAGTTCTTAATTCTTTTGCAGTTAACCTCAATTATTTTTAACAACCACCTAACCCTCTCTTCCCAAATCTTTCCTTAATAATCACAACTCAAAATGATTTGTACTCACCTTGATCAAATTACCAGACCTTTGGCTATTCCCAAGAATCAAGTTTGCCCTTGAAGGAGCTCCCTGAACATACTCAAAGAATTTTTTTTTTTCTTACTGTTTTTGAGGGTAATTCCCAAAGAGGAACCACCGGACTATTTGTTTGAATGGCATCATTGGGAAACAGGATAACATTCACCGGAACATCTAAAATTTTCTTTACCTTGTTTCCTCTTTCCATGCAATCTAATAAGCTAGATTAGATCTTCATACCTTGAAATGATGACTACTTCAACATAATTTTCCCAGCAGTGTAATCACTTCTAAAATTCTGTAATTAAATGCCATGTTTTTCTTAAACTTCACAAAAGCTGCACTTGTCATCTGAAGTTCAGGCTGATCAAGTTCAGAAAATATCAACCCCATTTTTTTTTTGTTACAGAAGTTCATGAAAACTATCTACTAAGGCATCAAGGTGGGGCAAATCTTTGTCCACACAGTTGAGGTAGCAGATCCTTGGAAATATTGAAATATCCCAATAAGATCATTTTCTTCCTGAATTTACCTAGATTCTGAAGTCATTTACTCCTGGGCCTATTTATTCATAAGCCCTAAAGAGTGACACAAAAATAATGAATTTAGTAATTTTTCCTTTTATCTCTCAGACAACTGTACTGTGCCTTGAACTTCTTATCTTACTGTGGTCCGGGCGAGTGCTGTGGCAATCTTTCACTTCTGTCTTGTCCCAGTATTTCAACTCATAAAAAGGCATTAAAGTTACTATATCTTGATATATATCTAATATCAAAGTAAAAGAAAAATACCCAAACCAAAGCCACATTACAAAATATGTGGATCATGGCATGCTCAGGAAGTTAGCAGCCACATAAGCAAGCTCTTGTCTCCAAAAAGGCAAGAAGAATATCATTTAGCAAGTTCCAGGCCTCGCACAGGAAGGTTGGGGTCTGAGTTTTTACCCTAACTACGTTCTATCAAATGCCATGGTTTATGCCATACATAAGTCATCAGTACATTGGTAGTGGTAGTGAAATGCCATGTTTTTCTCAAATTTCACAAAGGCTGCATTTGTACATCATTTTCCCTTTTTTAAAAAAAGTCATTCTCCTTAACTGCAGCAACTACATTGCTTCATTAGTTTTTGCAGCATCTTTTAGGAAGTTATTAAAAGCTTCTCCACAATCATTTCTGCAAAACGTTCCTTAGCTTTGATGGGGACCATCTTTTTATCTTTGCTATAAATGCTACCTCTGCTTCCATAGATTAGTGGCACTTCCCTGGAATGTACAGGGTTTTTGCATAATGGGGGAGTGTTTTTCTGTTTCTTGACAACTAGTTTGAAAAAGTGACTTATTAGTGCACGGAAAATTTTTGCCTCTCACCTGAGTTGGATTTTTAGGAACTCTTCCAGCAGTATATCCTATGATCCAACAAATAAATGAAATGAAAGACTTACTTTTTTTTTTTTTTCTAATGACAGGATATTTACCCAATTATTGTAAGAAATGAGGCTAGTAACATCTTTTGAGAAATAATTTAACTTCAATGTTTAATATTTTTCATTAACTTTTATTTGATCAAATGCTTTTATAAATAGTAGTTTAAAATGCATGGCACCATAGCCTAAGGCAGGATTGGGGGAAGGGCTCTGCATATCTAATCTAGACAAAATTAAAGATTAAAAAATCCCCCTTAAAACAAATCCAACCATTTCTTTATCACTGCATTTGAAAAAGTTGCTATGAAGCTAAATGAGCTTTTTAGAGAACTGTCCAATTTTTATGTTTCCTTCCAAAAGTCCAATTCCAACACTGTCATACATTCAAAAGAATACTTGCTAGATTATCTTGGATATACTTTTCTAATAAACTCTAGAAGGTATTTAATTTCTGTACTCATCTTCCTGGAAGATGTAAAGAGAATGGTATTACTAGCATTAACATTTTAAACTTGAGGCACACAAAAACAGGGACTGAACCAAGAACACTCAACATGCTGTTATCTTTAAAAACAGGCTTCAGTCCCAAGTTGCCTGAATAGAACAGATCATACATTCATTCAAGTATATGAGTATGGGACAGACAGACAGACAGAGATAGACAGACACAGAGAGAAACCCAAACAGAGAGACACAGAGACCCAAAAGAGACACAGAGACAAAGACATGGAGAAAGAAAGCCACATACAGAAACGACACAGAGAGACAGAGAAAGCAACAGAGGCAGACAAACAGAAACCCAGAGAAAGAAAATAGAAAACTGATTTCAGTTTTAAGCCTTTAAAGCAGAGAGTCTTAACTTTTTTCAGAATAATATTTTCAAATATATAACTTCACATACATAAGATTACAAAGGAAAACAATTCTACTGAAATACAGTTATCAACACACATTTTTTATTAAAGTTCATGCCGACACTGAAAATTTGCTTTAGGGGAAAATATTTCCAAAATAGACAAAACAAATCATTATTAAGTTTTTTTAAATATGCATTTATAATATCCTGAGAATCCAAAGTTACAAAATTAAGTTCAAAAATCATTCGTAGAACATCGCAATGGTGATACCAATTATATTCTTAAAGTTGAATTTACTTGTATATGAAATATTTTTGTCACAGAATTATATTTTTGCTTTACAATCTAGTGTTTAACTCAACAAGAATCATGATAATTATGATGAAGATAGTTTGATATACATATATATTTCGGTTTCAGATTTACCAAAAAAGTCTTACTACTGAAAGCCACACAATTTTCTCATCAGCATACCAAACATCATTAAGGTATGGTGGATAGGACCAAGTAAATATATTTCTGTACCAGGAAGAATCTCCTACATTCCACGTCCCTTGGCCTAGAAATTATGGGGGACATAAATGCCAAACAACCATGTCAGTTCTCTATTTTTATTGCTACTTTGTTCAGCAACCCATCATTGAACATACAGCAAAAACAGCCAAATTTTGATCTTATTCCAATAATCATAATAATAATATAGAGATGTTGCTGCCTCCAAGTCAACAATAGTATTTATCTCAGGAGGATTTTACTTAAAAGAATAAAATTTCTTCTATTCCAAAACAGATGGGAAAATTACTTAATCTACTTTGTAAAGGAAAAAAAAAAGAAACAAGTTCTTTATCTTGGAAGCCTTCCACATATCACACAAAGCCTCCTGGGGGAAGGAACCAAGATGTTCAGTGCTTCACTGGAAGCATTCTCCCTGATGATTTCACTGGAAATCGGTAGCCTGCAGCCACGTACCCCCATGGGGGAAGTACTCCCTTGGCAGTGTGCCTTGGAAAGACACACCCCATCCCAGTCTCTGAAAGATCTCTCCAGCTGAACTGTAGGGTACTGCTAATTTCTGTCCTGGTTTTGCTAAATTCTTTTTTGTTTCTATCCTACCAAAATAGGAGAAAGGAGCAAAGAAAGGGAGAAATGATGTGCGAAGAACACCTGTTAACCCTTGAAAATTAGGCTATTTTCTGTTTCCATTCCAATGGTGGCCTCTCTAATTTAAAAATCATAAGAAAGTCACTTACTTATTGGCAACCCAAAAGGTGACTTTTCTGATATAAACAACTGCCCCTTGGGGGTACTTAGTCCAAACTCATTTCACAAGGGCCAGTTAAACAGTCATCAGGAGGAAATAACTTTCAGTCCACAATGATGTGGGGAGTGCTCATTTGAAAAAGGTGTTTTACCACATACTTCATCTTCCTGGGGACATTGCGGGAATAGAGGTATGTTATAGAAATCATATGCAGCCTAGTGATATACGGTTGTCATAACAGGCAGGGTTCATTCTGACCGTACTTAAACAGTTTTTGAAATCAAATCACTGGAAAGACTTCAAAATAAGGCTAAAAAAATCCTATTTCTGTTGAAACCCACCAGCAATAAAATAGTAACAATAAAAAAGATGAAAGGGCTAATCAAATTTAACTCTACCTATTTGAAAGGAGATTCTAGTTGACATAAGAGATTACAAGTTTGTGATATTTGGAGACGAAGACTATCTGGACCAATTCTTTAATTCTTTCACAAGACTCTTCTGCTATAAGGGAGGGAGGAAGCTGGATGTAAGGGGAGGAGGGGAGGGAGAAGAAGAAGGAAAGAATGAACTTTTTTTCCCCCTGCTACATAGCTGCCCACAGAATCTTCCCTTTTCAATTTGCAATGCAGCTGTCAGGACCTTCAAAATGCACTAAAGCACACCTTTGGAGTTGGTGATAAATTTCTGTTATCCCACAAATCCTAACTGGCAAAGAGGTTTAAAAATTTGTGCAGATATTCTGTGGTCATTTGTGAAATTCAGTTCCTGTTAAAACCTTGAACAAAATTAGGCTTATCTCCTACATGACAGTAGCCAGACTCAACCACTCACCACTCAGTTATTGAACACTCTGGACCAAGTATAACTTCCTGTGAGGCGGCTGCTGCCTTAGGCAAGCAAAACACTGGAGGAAACTTTCCAGAGTAATCATCTAGGTTCCCCTGGTTTAAAACTTTCTACTTTGCATAAAAGAAAACGGGGAAGCTGTGTGTGTGTGTGTGTGTGTATGTGTGTGTGTGTGTGTGTGTGTGTTCTTCTGGGTTATAATTATACTTCTCAAACCAGAAAAAGTCCTGAGCAGCCAGGAGAACAGGTGGTAGCTGGAAACCACAGTTTAAAAGCCTTTGTGTATGTTGTCTCTGTGTGTGTCTACGTGTGCATTTCATTTCTTTCTGAAACACAACCCCCAACTTAGAAGGAAAGTTAACGGAATATCTGTTGGCTGTTTGATACACAGAACTGGCTATGATTCCCATGTTGATAAAATGGTGGAGAAAAATAAAATGAAGACAGCTAAAATTACAAACTCAAAATATGATTTCCTGTTACTTATTTTTCTTGAAGATTTATATTTTAGATAAATTGTAAAGGGCTAGACTGAACAAAGAGTAAGTTTCTGAGGATAAATATAGGTATCATTTCAGAACTAATGTTATAAATATGAACCTTTGTGTAAACAAAAGGAAGGTAGAAAGTGGGGTTGGAAATATAAGAAAAAGAAAAAAAAGTCGGGTTTTTTTTGGGGGTGGAGGGAACAAAGCTTTTTATAAGGAATTTATGCTAATTTTCACTATTAATCCAGCTCCTGGAACATTACTGACACTTAGAGAAATCAATAAATTTATGGTGTACTGTCAACCTTAAGCAAACCTAAAGTGTGTACCTCTAAAAATATCTTTTATCTCAATCATTAAAGTCTGAAAATACACAATTGGAATTTTTGTGAGGAGGTTGTTGCTTATCCTTCATTCACAAAGAGGATCTAGGACTAATGACAAAGTTTGCTTATCTTTGTGACTTTAGTCAAGTCACTTTACTTTTTTTGCTTTATTGTCCTCATCTGATTAAAGTATCTCTGAAATTAAGACAAAAGGAAGTTTGAAGATATTCCCTAACCAACTACTGATACCTATTTTTAGTATAATGTATTTTGTACCTGGCAGAAAACATGAAAAATTGTTTCATAAGGAAATTCTCTTTCTTTCAAATGCAAAAGGATTACAGCATCACTGGATCATCAATTTAGCACTAGAAACGTCATTTAGAGAGATCTTTTAGTCCAAAATTTTTGTTGTATAAATGAGGAAATCAAGATGTGGTAAAGTAACTTTTTTATGGTCACACAAGTAGTCATTAGAAGAGGGATTTCTTTAATTTGCACATCAGAAAAAGATTAGGAAGGTAAAAGATCATACAAATGCTTATTAGACTTTTCAAAACACTAATAATAGATTTACTCTAGAATATTTTATCTTAAGTTTTTATTGTGATTTATCCCAGTGGTGACCAAAGGACAATTCAGCAGTCAATCAATGAATGCTTCTTGTAGGCTTAGTCAGTCTTGGTGCCTGCTAACCCTTTGTTATCACTGGAGTTCCTGCTTTTTCTAAGCCATCTTAGGGTGCCCTCTTAGAATCTAAAGAGGCTTTTTAATGTTATATCTTCCTTTCCACCATAAACACTTTTGAAATCCCTCTCTAGGTTTTCCTAGACTGCTCACATGGTCATCTGATATCAGGAATGTTAATAACTTATACATTTTAAAAATTGTTATGACTGGACCAGTGTGAGTTAGGATGAACCACAGGTTTGAAATCAGTATATTTAGAGTCAGCAATGATGCCAAATTAACAGTCTTACCTATCTCATTCATTTTCTCTGTAAATCCTTCGATCTCTCTCTGCTTTATCTTTTTTTTAAAAAAAAAAAAACCCATGAAAGTAGACTTTATTACATATTTTAAAAAGCATACATCAAATTTAGCATGATAGTAAAAAAAACCCTCCATTTATATGTGTTTTCTTTTGAAACTCTCACCTCAATTTTTTTTGATGCTCTTTCCTTTTATTCTTGCACTTTCTTTCTCCCTCCATCTCTCCCTCTCCCTCCCTCCCCGTCTCTCTTCTTCTCCCTCCCCCTCCCCCTTTTCTCTTCCCCCATCACTTTTATTCCCCCCAACTCTCTGCTGCACCAAAAAATAATATGCTTCCTTGTAAAAAAGTAGAGTTTGATTAAAAAAAATTTACACAACTGGCTATGTCAGTATGTATGTCTCATTGTGCTTCATTCATCTTAACACCCTACAAGATGGAACTTATAAGAAAAACTGATCTCTAAATAATTTTGAGAAGAAATGAATGTACTTTGGAATTACCAAATGATATAAAATGATATTAATTAAAATTTTTGAGGAATACAAGGAAAAAGGCCAAGCTCTCTCCCCTTTTCCTTCCCCAGCCCTTGCTTACAAAAGTCCTGTGATGAAAATTAGCAGAGAATGAAAAAAGGAAGATCAACCTAGCATCCTCACAGAACATTTTCAGCTCTTCTTAAGAGGGATTAACTTTCAACAAAGTACTGTCTTCAAGCTTTCCCCCAAGTCTTTGCCTACTTAGAGGTTGGGAAGGCTTGGGACTGAAACATGTTTCAGCTCTGTTGCAGCCACTGCTGAGATCCTGCTAGATAATGCTTTCTCCCTAGCTAGAACTGGGTTTATCTGAGCAGAAGAGATGTATTTTACAGATAAAGACAACTTCCTCTAACTGCTGATTAGATAAGCAAGCTCAGTATCCGTATTCACAAGCCACACAGCTGAAGCACGCTGCTCTTCTCCCTCCAAAGCAGGCAAAGCTCAAGGCTTTCTTTTTCCATTCTGAAAAACCAGGGGCCTACCATTTTCTTTGTAACCTTCTCCACTGGGTAGCACTTAGTGTTTGATAACTGATATTTGCATTGCATTCAGGATATACTCATCAAAGTAATAGTTTCAGAAAGGGCCCAAGTTACAGGGAAAGAGAATATATTTGATATTCTTACAACTTACAATTCTGCTGTGAGAGTTCAGTACTACTGAGTAAAGGCCTTTTTTTTTTCCTTCTACCAAACAGATCAGAAAACAAAGTGTTCCAGATATTCACATTATTAATTCTCTGTTCTCCCAAGAACACAATCTTGAAATCATTCCTTGTATTTTTCTATTCTGGTTAGGGTCAATCAAATTTCAATCCAAAGATATGGGAATGGGGCTACATATATCTTCCAGGATTTTCTTTAGCTATTTCTAGAGAAGAAACACTATATTTCCTGAATATTAGCTGGCAAGATTGGACAAACCAGCCACATAGTTCTGGAAAGAGGTAGTTTACCAGTTGAAGCAATGTCCATCACAACACAACATCCCTCAACTAGGCAGGATATTTGCAAAACAGATAGATTTTAAGAAGTTACCCAAACTGTTGCTATGTGGTAGAAGCCAGTAACATGAGAAAGTAAATGGGATACTTTGTGTCACAATGAAGTACAAAGATACATTCATAAGTAACACACACATATATATCTACATAAAATTTGGGTGGTATAGTTTCCATAAAGCCAAGTAATTTGCCAGGGTTTCAGAGCCATTATGTGCCAAAGGTGGAAGTGGAAAGAGGATTAAAAGCCAGATATTTATCCAATAAGCTATGATTCCTCCCATACTATGCATGTAAAACACACACACAAACACACACACACACACATACACACACACACACACATTGACCCACCATAATAACTCATTTTTCTATGAATTTAAAATTTATAAAGTCCTTATGTTAGAACAATCCATTTAAAATTACTCAGCTGTGCTGGGGAAACTGAAGGTATGAAATGACTAATGCACAAGGTTACCATTTCACTTTTTTTCAAATTTTCAAATTCAGGTCCTCCATATTAAATTCAATGAGTTTTCCCTTTTACTATATCACCCTATATCACATCCATATTGCTCCACCCTTTTATTTATAATATCCCTTTCTATTCTAATAGGAAAATGTTAAGAATTCTTATCACCTGGCATCTGGTGTTTTTATTTTTAGATGAACATTTTCAGTTTAAAAAAGTGATATCTAGTCAGTAATTCTAACCTCATCCAATAAAAGATGTTTCTTCCAATTGATCATTATTTCTATCCCCCAACTCAACGGTTCTCAGGATAATATCAAGTATATATACTTTTATATTGTAAATATTATAAAAGATGAATAAATTTGGAACTGACAGCACTGCATAAAGGGTCACCAATTTTTCTTGGTTTTAGGCAGTATCACACATAAATCACCTCATATGGATAAGAATTTATCTATTTTTTCAACAGGAGGAAAATAAATTATCCAGTAACAATTAGTAAACTTTTCATTTAATTCAACCCAATCCAACATCTATTAAATGGTCATCTCAATCTTGAACCATTAACTTTTCCTGTCAGGTAATTCTTTCCATCTGACATGAATCCCATCATACTGCAGTATAAATCCCCAATTTTTTTCTCTTTTGTATATTTGGTTAATAGGAGACAACAGATCATTCTCTCTTTATAATAATTATCCTTTCTCAGCTTCTTTTCCCACAAGGCATTAGCAAACATTTGACTTGACCTTTTCTGCAGGACTTTTATCCTCTTTATCTTCACTTTGTGACTTCTGGAGTCCAACATAGGTTTCTCTATTAAACCCCTTTCTATATACACATTTCACCAAACCTATTATTTGCCAATGAAATCCTCCCTTTGACACAGCTTTTCCCAAGAAAGTATACCCACACACCAACCATCAGCACCAGTTTAGTGGTTTTAACATTCAGATTTCAATGTGCTTATTGAAACAGGATAAAACTTTACACTCATCAATGTCAAGATAAATTACATTGATCATATTCTCTAGAAAGAAAAATTACATTGATCATATGTTCTGTTTTTAAAGTTGTTGGTGATTGTTATATGCAAGTTTTTGCTCTCATATTTGCCTGAATTAATCTTCCATAGAATTTTAAAGGTTATTCCTAGTCCCCTTTAAAAAATAAACATGGTACTAGTTTATTTCCATTAAAATTAAAGACTCCATATCTTATAGATATGGAGAATTCTCCATAAGATCTTTAAGAATGACTACATGTCTCTGAAATGACTCTGGTCTTAGAAATGACCTCAGTGAGTATTAATGAAATCTGTAGTTTTATATTGGGTCATATTCTATATCAACTTCCATTTTCCCAATTTGTCTTTGGTTCTTCTTCACAAGATCACAGAATCAGACATTTACATATAGACAGGACCCTACCGATCTCCCTCATTTTACAGATCAGCAAACAGAAGCTCCAAAAGTGAAAGTGATTTGCCTGTGGTTACAAATCTAGTAAGTTTCAAAGAAAGGAATAGAATTCCAGAACTTTGTTTAGATCAAAATAAACTTCTAACCTTTTTGGAGCCACTCATTAACAATTTTCTCTCCTTCAAAGTAAAAAGTTTTTTTTCCCTTTATATTAAAGGATTAATTTCTTATTTCTTTTTTGTTTTGCAAATTGAATAACTAATTTTAAGCTATTTCCACATTCTGATAATTTCTTGCTTTTTAAAATAATAATGGCTTACATTTTCATAGCACTTAAGATCACAAATAACTTGCAGCTTTGTTATATCTATTCTATTTTTGAGATTTTTTGGATAAGTAGCACAAATATTATATTTGCCTAATTTTACAGAGGAGGAAATTAAGATTTAACATAGACAATCACACTTGGGTTCAAAACAATGACTTCATAAACATAGCATAGGGAAGTTGGACAACTGCATCCCTAAGATCCCTTCTAATTAAAAAAATCTCGTGATTTGCCAAAGTTCATCCAACCAGCAAAATTTGAAGTTATACATAAATCAAACTCAGGTGTTCAGTAGAGTAGAAAGAATTCTGTATTTGAAGGCAGAATACTTGGGTTCAAATTCTAATATTTGACCTTAGATAAGTCAAATTCTTTCCTTCTCTATAAAATGAGAATTGTTGGAACTCAAATCCATCTTCACTATATCCTCCAGCTGTAAATTCTGTAATTTTAAGACTCTGACCTTAATGACCCTGATTTTTCTTCTTTGAAAATGATTTTCATTTTTCTATTGATATTTAAGTTCTTTTATTAATTCCACGATTGCTATGTATTATTTCACTACATGGTAGAACAAATGCAATAGGTCATAGTATTTTTCTGGACGCTGGATTTAAAAAAATTTTTCTGCATTTAGTTCACCAATTATCTTATCAGTGAATTTCTTTCAATGAATCCTAATTCTGATGCTTTTGTCTCTTATTTTCATTATCCTCTTCCTTCTTTTCTTTACTCCCATTTTCAACTTCATACTATCATACCCTGCTATTCCCAGGTTTCTGTCCACATATCCACCATACATGATTTTTTTTTTGTTTGCTTATGGACTCCAGTCTTTTTTTTCTCCTATCATTCCATGTGTCCAGGAAAAAAACTGCAATTGGCAAACTAGTCAAGGTAATAAGTCAATAACTAGTCAAGGATGAATCCATCAACTGTTACCTACTGTTGCTAATTTTAAATATTATTTGAAAAAGAGAGAGACAGAGAGAGACACACATAGACAGAGAGACACAGAGAGAGAGAAGTATGGAAAAGAAAAGATAGAAAGAAGAAGGAAGGAAGAGAGAAAGGAAGGGCAGATGGAAGGAAGGAAGAAAGAAAACTTGAAAGAAACAAAGAAAAGTGAAAGGGTATCCAGAAATGTTTTTAATGCTCAAAACCTGATGACTAGCTTTAAGAAAAGTATCAATTCCTAAATGGATGAGCAGAATGAAACTATTAAATATAATTGAGTTGCATTGGTTGAACAGCACTAAAAAGTGAACAAATTCATTCAAAAATCTAGCTGGTCTTGAACAGTGAGAGTAACCTTTCATGCTTAAAATAAACTCTCCAATAAATGCCTATGCTCAGCTTTATGCTAACTGGATCTTTACAATCGTTAGACATCAGTCATTCCAATTATTTTATAGACTAGAAAAGCAGACTTATCCTTTAAAGATTTCATGAAATGAATTTAGTTGTCTAAATAGATAGAGGTCAGCTCCGAGACTTCCTCAGTATAAGGGACTCTCAAATGAGGAAACTCAACTGATACAGGTTGACACCTTCTCTACAACTCAGTCTTAGACAATTACTTAGGGTAGAGATGTCAAACATCCTACCTGTCTATTGTCTACTACCTACATCATTCCTGAGGGATGTCTGAATGAGATTAAAAGGTTAAAATTGTACAATATTCAACACAATGAAAAAATACATGGATCATGTTAATATGTAGCTAAGTCAATATGTGGCCTGCAAGGACCATTATGTATGTTTTAGTGGCACCCTCAGCCGTTTATCTTTGAGTCTTGACACCATTGGCATAGCCCAAAGTCATATAACCTTTATGTGGAACTCACACCCAGGTAAAATAAAAAATGATGTATGAATGGGCTTATTTATATGCCTGTATCTTGCAGGGATTATACTGTAGAGAAGTAAAAAACCAAAAACAAAAACAAAAAAAAAAACCCTCAGGATTCATGTTTTTTGCTTAACTCTCCTCCTCCCACATCATTTAGCTTTCTTGAATGGTTTCAACAATCCCTTTAATATGGGGACAGATTTGGAGCTTCAAAGAACTTTATAGATTGATCATCTATTCAAAGCTCCTCATTTTAGAGAAAAGGAAACTTAGTTCCAGACAGTCTGATTTGCCACAGGTCACATAAGAAGGACAAAGAGAGAGAGATAGATTTGAACTCAGGTCCTTTGACTCCAAATGCAGTATTTTTTTTTTACTGTAGCATGTTGCCTCTTTAATATGAATATCATGGAAACATTTTAAAAAAAATTTCTCAGCCACAAATATATTTGGCTTTATTTTGTCTTTCTGTTGTGGTGGCAGGAGGGAAGGGTATCTAGTATATGATGGGAAATGACTGCTTAGTTATTTCATTCTGGGGACATAAGAAAATATAGACACGTCTTGCTTTATGTAAATTCATATTATGCAAATTCCAATTTATGTAAAGAATTCTGAAAGAAATACACATTCCCAAACCTCCACCTATGTCAACTTTACTGTATAGCATTGTGCTGTCTCTCCCTTCCTGTCCCTGTACTAGGAGCTCTTTGGCCTACAGCCCACCTCCCCCAAACTAAAAAACCTATTCCAAGTGAAAGCAGAAGAATACATGTGTTGAAACCCCATCCCCTGGTCTGGGGCTCTGCTTGAGATCTCTGGAACCAAGACCTTTGTACCACTCTGCCCATCTGCCCAGTCAGGCCCCCACCTCTATATTCATCTTTTATCCTTCCATACTCAATGGGCATGTCAGTGCTTGGACCCTGCCTGTCACCTGTCTAAGTCTGTGCAGGCTCTGATGTGTCTGCCTACTACCTGTTCTTTCTTGGTTCAGGCCAGGCCCCCAGGTGACTAGTCCCACCACCAAGTGTTCTTCATCTAGCTCTGGTTTTTCTGTCCTTGCTCTTATAAACTTGAACCATATGCCCACCCGTTCCTCCTTCACAGTTTTGGGCAAATTTGCCTTTCGTACAAATTCATGTATAAGTTTATGAACTTTTCATACTATGACAATTGCCTAAAGTGTCTGTGCTTTTCACCAGATGAAAATATTGGAAATTAGTAGAATAATGGAAATGGAAAATAATAGAAAATGATGGAAATAAAGTAGGGTTGGAGTTAAAATACAATGGTAATCAGTGTTAAAATCTTTTATCCTACCCTAATAGGCTTTTATCCTCAGGTAGACGACTCATTGGTGACTATCACCACTTTAGATATGCCTCAACCTAAAATAATCTGAACCAGGTTAGATTTTTTTGTTTATCCTTACACACAGTTCATTAGCAGAAGTGGACTCAAGGAGGAAATAGATTCTCTTAGAGATGTTCATTTCACAGCACATGAGAAAGTGTCATAATATCTTAAGAAATTCTCTTAGTATGATATTGAGAATTCTTATCATTTGGTGATATTGGTTATACTTGTATTAAGTTTTGATCACTCAAGAATTACAAATTTCTGAAGTTTGCCTCTGTATGATTTTTAGTCTCACAGATTTATGACCTCTTATCTTAGACCTGAAAAGTGTTCTATTACTATGTTCTAAGTTGTAGGGAGAGTTTTCCACTTGATTTAGAGTCCAAAAGAGTGCTACTTAAATAATATTTTTCAAAATCAAAAGTTTTTCATGTGCAAATCAGTTCTCAGATTGTATACATGCATCCATCCTACCTCCAACCTTCCACAAAGTATTTTCCAAGAATGTATTCCTGAATTTTAGTATTCTAATCTCTAAAGTACAGTTCTGACTCTTGGTTGCATATATAGGCTAGTTTGGAGAGAGTTTTGGGAATAGAAATGATTGTCTTTTGAAGGAGAGACAGAAGAATTTTTAGAATTAAACACTGCAATTGATGTAAAAAGAGTATCATGAGAACAGAGATCTTACCCAAAACTCTTTCATTCTTAGAATTCTGCTGTCCTCCTGAAGTGGTAGAAAGATCTTCTGGTACAGGCATAGGTTCATCTGAATCATCAGGTACATCACTTACTGAAGGGCTTTCCTTTCCTGAGAAGATAAAAAGAACTCTCTTAGAGTGGTTGGTCATTATCTGAAAGGTTGGCACATTCCCAATGGCAGAGTCACTCTGGGTTTTTATCATGAAAAATTCACTCTGTTAAGTTTAGCAAGACATTCATGAGACATTGCTTCCTTATTCTTAAGGATACTCAATTAGGTATCCTGAAAAGAGAAGTTATATTGGATAGAGAAATACACAATTTATTACAACCTGGAATCCAATCTAATTTGTGGAATAAGAGAAGGTGGGGAAATATGCCATAAAGTTTCTTTCCTGTACAGCTGACTATGTCCCTTTGCCCAATACCTTACCTTTCAATTATATTCTTATGAAACTGAAATAGGAAAAGGAAAAACAAGGCAACCTAGATTATGAGTTGCTGATAATACTTCACCAAGAAGCCTGTATCCAACACAACCTATAAAAGTTTCTTTGTATATAAACTACAAAGATGTAGTCTCAATGGTATTATGGTAATGTGTATTTAAAGAGAAGTGATTGAAGGATCAATATTAATCTGGAAGGAGGTTATTAATGGAAGGCCATAGAAGTTTTCCCTTGGTTCAGTCTTTTCAATATTTCTTTCAGTGACATGGAGAAGACACAGATGGCATATTTATCAAATCCATTAATGACATAACGCAATTAGGGATGCTTGATGTCCAGGATGAAAAAACTTGGCTAAAAAATAATATCTTGATGGGCCAGAATTAAATCTTTTAGATAAAATTTAAGTGCTAAATTTAAAATTGGATTAAAAAATAAACTGCAAAAATTAGAATTAGGGAGGCTTGTCTGGGTAATAGTTCATGTGAAAAAGGCAAAATGGATTTTAATAAATTAATTAAAAAGCATTTGGTATTATATTTGTATGTTAAAGTACTTCAATACTGGCACATTCTTTGTTTCATATTTTACTTTCCTCCACATATTCTAAAATCCAGTGACTGCTTTCCTTGTTGTTTTTTTCACAAGATAATCCCCTGCATTTCCCCTGGACATCATTTGTGCTTAGAATAGCCTCATCACCCGTGTCTCCTAAATTCTTTGGGGAAGTTCCACATTCTGCAAGAAGGCTTTTATTTTTCATAATTTCTTAATTTAATGTCTTCTATTTGAGATTGTGTCCAATTTATTCAGTATATACTTATTTATTCACAAGTATTTCCATGTTATTTTCACTCATTGGATTGTAAACCCCTTGAAAGTAGGAACTATTTTTGTTCTTGTATCCTCAATGTTTAGCACAGGGCCTGGTATTTAATAGGAGTTTAATAAATGCTTCCTGACTTGATATATTATGCATTTACTATATGCCATGTATGTCCTAGTGATGCATAATACATAGGATTGAGTGTGGTCTCGAAAGGGTAATACAAACTTAGTCTACACCAATAGATACATTCCGCCTTTTTCAAAACAAAACAACTAAATCAGTCCATATCTTTTTCAGTCTGCACACCATAGTTTAAGAACACTGACAAGCAGAAAGGCATTCTAATGAGGTCAACTAGCATGGGGAGGAAATACAAAACCATGCTAAAGGAGAATCAGTTGAAGGAACTGCAGATGTTTAGACTAGAAAAGATAATCAGAAGAGACATGAGATGCCTTCAAGCACTTGAAGGAATGTTATTTGGAAGAGAGGTTAACCTTATGTTGGTTGGTCCCAGAGGGCAGAATTAATACCAATGAAATTAGAACTATCCAACCATGGAGTAGACTGCTTTAGTAGGTAATGAGTTCTCAAAGTCTGAAAGTAAAGACTTAATGACCATTAGTTGAGATGTTGAAGAAAGGTTTCCTTTTCTGGGATGTGTTAGGATTAAGGCTAACCTATTTTTGGATGTGCAAGTTCTGAGGTTCTAGATTAATTTTCATTACCCACTTAAACCAAGACTTTTCCTAAAAACTCTGAGTGGAGATGCATGTAGTAAAATAAGGATCCAATGACTGATGTAATGAGTGATGTCACAACAACTTCTCCAAAATAAACTATTATCCACACTCAGTATTTGCAAACCAGATAAAGTATTTTTAAAAGTCTACAATCGACCATAGTACAGAATACTGAAGTTTTAATTTAAATAAAGTGCTCTTATCCATCTTCTCAAGAGTTCATGCTAAAGGGTTGCATTGTTGAAAAGTAATGACAATGGTATTTGAATAAAAGGAAAATTAAATGATCTGGGTTCTAGTTTCAACTTTGCCCTTTGCTCACTCTGTGACTGTGACCTAAGACAAGTCACTTATCTTTTGTGCTTCTTTTCTCCTCCATAGAATGGGAAAGATAATATTTGTGCTACCTATTCTGTGGTCAGATATAGTAAGTACTTAGATATTTGTTGGATTTAATTTGATTTTTTTGAAACTTGGTCTCTTTGGTCTATCACAGACCTGATCCCAATACTTACTGACAAAGAAACTTTAACTTGCTCCATTTTTCTAACTTGAGCCAATATTCCCTTCTTTAGGAAGCTTGGTGGTCTTCTATTTCCAAAGGCTCACCATATTTTATAGCCTTATTATAGCCTGAAATTATGCAATTCATCAGTCTTGGTGTTCCTAGCAACAATGACTATAATTGTGCAAACGGTCCATTTGACACTGATGAATGACTTTTGAAGAAATTGGTTCATAATACCAGAAGATGCCCTGTATTACTACTATTATTTTTTTTAAATTATAATGAGGATATTCCAGTACTCATAGTCATGCAAACCTTTAATTGGGTTCATAGGATATTCAGTTAGAAAAAACTTAATAGATATCTGTCACCCCCAGGTGAGTAAACTGAATTCCAAAGGCTTGATTTCCTCAAAATGCAAGGCAAATCCAATTTTGTGCTTTCTCCCATCTTATAGTATATAGTAAGGTTTTTAATGTAAAAGGTTTGAATTCATTCTATCATATCCTTATTTAATAAAAGTGATTATTAGTTCATATTTGAAGACTATATCAGGTTTACTTAATGTTTGAGAATATAAAAAATTGATTCATGTAATAGAGAGGATTTGGTACAAAAAATGAGGAAAATATCTAGAAAATTTAAAATGTTAAAAATGTGATAATTATATTTCAAAGTTTATTTTTACTAGACTGTATTACCTAGATGACTGTCTTAATTCTTCATTTCAAGTGTATTTGTAGTTGTACCTTGAAAGTATTTCTAGTCACATAAATGATAAACATTTTAACTAAAATAACACATACATTCATTCATTCAGAAGGCATTTATCAAATATCTGTTGCATATACTTAACACAGCTGCTGGCATTACAGGCAACAGCAGAGTGTAGTGGACAAAGCTTTGCATTTGGAGTTGGGAGAAATGGCTTCAAATTCTGGCTACAGCATTTGCTAGCTGGCTTGACTTTGAGCATGTTAACCTAGTTAAGTCTTACCTTCTTTACCTATATAATGAGAAGGTAAACTAGATCTTCTCTAATCTTACTTTAATCTCTAAATTTAAGAGAAGAAAATATAGCTCAGTGGAATAAGCTCTGGATGAGAAGTCAAATGAACTGGATTTTAATCCTACCTCCTTTGCTGAAAGCTGTATGATTTTGAGCAAATCACTTAATATTTCCCTGACCCTCAGTTTTCTCATACATAAAATAAAGGTGTTGGACTAAGAACCCTTCTAGCTCTAAAAAATTTAATCCTGATAAAATATTATATGATTTGTTTCATTAGAAAACTTGTAATTTAGTTGTGGAGGAGGACTTAAAATGTATATATTTAAAACTAGGAAAGCATGTCCACATTATTTTACTGCCTAAACTCACCCTTCCAACAATTTGATACCACAATACATTCAAGTAAAGAATTCATCTGCATGAAGTAGGATTAGTCAAGAAAAACTTTTTAGGATTGAAGTCTTTTGGAAAAAGATATAATGAAAATGATGGGAAAAGATTAGAAGGATATTCCAAATGGGAGAAAAGAAAGGCACAGGAGTGGGTTGTTTGACCAACTTGATCAATTACTTGGCTGAAATGAACAGCAAATTTAGTTGGCATCTAAAATGACAACATAAATGCAGTTCAAGTCTTTAGGTGATTTGTGGGTAACACTGTAAACAGGACTAATCTCATATAAGCACACTATGTAAGTATATATATCTGATGCTTATTTAACATAATAATTTTTTAGAAATCTTTATTAAGTACCTACACTATGTAGTACACTGTATTAGGCACCAAGAGATGTCAACATAAATTATCTTGCCTTTGAGGTATTTGTGCACAATAAAGTGAAAAGAGTAATAAAATAGAATTGTCACTTTTTCATAACTTTTCAAAAAATCTGGAAAGTCTCTTTGCATTTATCTTAAACTAGAATAATCAAATGATCTGAGAATATTTTAAAGTGGAATAATGAAATGACCTGATAATATGAAAACAGGGAACAAACAGCATTGCATACTCCAGGATATGGAGACATGCTCCATATTTTATGCTCTTTTTTTAGCTGAATTACAATTGACTTATTTTCAGGAAAAAACATTACTGGGTCTTTCTACATACTCAAGACAATATGAATTGTTTAAAAAATTAGGAGGCTAGAAAGAAATTGAAATGCTTTTATGTTATTAAAGATAGCAATTGTCACTGCCTTAAATAGAACTTAAGAGAAAAAACAGCTGGATAGCTTATAATTATTATTCAAGTGCAATATAAACTGGGGAAGATCTGAATTGGGAAACTACCTGACCATGTTCCTTTTGTTAAAAACATTCACACATGCAGCAAGAGATTGGCCTTGTCCCTTTAAATCACAGGTGCATGAGCTGGAAGTACATGACATAATTTTTGCCTAAAATTAGCTCACTGTTAGTCAAGGCCACAGTAAAATTGCCCCATGGCACAGATACTCAAGAAATGTAAAGGAGCTGATAGCATCATTTGGAGGAGCAAGGAAGAATGAATGGCAATATTGACACATCTGCTAGTAGCAATGATCAGAAAGGTGGAGCAGTAGAGTCCAATGTGGAGAGCAATGTAGAGAAAGAAAAATCCTAAGCCTTTCTGGAATTCCACCCAAGGTAGTAAAAGGAACTGGTTGTACAGATTCATAGGGAACGACGACCCAATAAGATGGATTTTGTAGTGATTCTTTAACAACTCAGATATGAATCTTTCCTGTGGAAGCAAAGCTGTTCTTTATTTTGAAGCCTTGTGATATTTGGTATTTTTAAGAAGAAGAAATGCTAAATACTATAGTTTTCAATTTCAAATATCAGTGAGAGCAATTAGCCAAGAATTTGAAGTCCTCAAAATACAATCATTTCATATCAGGTGAGAATCACTACTACCTTTCATGTCAGGTGAGAATCACTGCCTCAAGAATTACATTTTGTATGTGCATTTAGCACTTAAAACTACAAACATTTAATCCTACAATCATAGGATAACATAAAACTTTAGGTCCAACTGTTCACTTTAAATATGAAGAAAATGAGACTTTCAGAACTTGTGTAAGTCACATAATTAGAAAATTGTTTAACCAAGATGTTAATCCAGGTCTTCCGATTTCAAATCCAAGGCTGTTTGCATTAACAGAAGAGGAAATTGAGACTCAGTTGTTCGATGATTTGGTCACATCCATAGTAAAAGGCAAAGTCTCTTATTTTTATCTCTCTTCCTTTTCTCAGGCAAACTTCTAGAAAAAAGTGTTCTTCTTGCCTCAATTTCATCATCTCCCCTTCACTTTGCAATCAGGCCTCTGACCACACTACTACACTGAAACTGATTTCTCTAAGGTTACCAAATAATTTCTTAATTGCTAAACCCTATGGCTTTTTCTCAGTCCTCATCATCATTATCTTTTTTGCAGATTTTGCTCTTGATTACTATCTCCTTTTGAATTCTTTCCCTCCTCAGCACTGTGGTACTACTCTCCTGGTTTTTCCTCCTACATGCTATTTCTCAGTTTCCTTTACTTCTTTCTCCTTCATTTTTTAAATAGGTAACCCCAAGGCTCTGCCATTACTCCTCTTTTCTACCACTACTTTATCTCACTTATCTCATGAGCCACACCAGATTCAGCAATCATCTCTATGTAGATGACCCCTAATTCTTTACCTCAGCCCTAATTCTTCTCCTGACTTCAGTTCTACATCCTTCCTGCTGAACACCTCCACTTGACTGTCTCAATGGAATATTAAACTGAACATCTACAAACAGAATTCATTATCTTACCCTCTAAACCAACTTTTCTCTCCAGGTCATCCTTCCTGTTACCCAGATTCTCAGCCTTCAGAGTCATACTCAATTTTTTCTTCTTCTTTGCTCACCTAATTCAGTCACCCAGTTTTTCCTGGACTTGCCTCCATAGCTCTCGTTCTCTCCATTCATATGGTCCCCACCCTAATTCAAGCCTGCACCAACTCTTGACTGAATTATTGCAACATTCTTGTAACTGTTCTCCCTTCTTCCAGATCCTCTCTTTCCACACAGCTACCAAACAACCTCCCAAAAGTACATATCTAAAATATCATTTTCCTACTCAAAATATTCAGTGATTCCATATTGCCTCTAGGACAACAAAAATATTCTTAAATCTGGCACTAAAAGCCTTACTATCTTGTTCTAATCTATCATTCTAATCTTATTTCATAATATTCCCCATCTATCCATTCTATATTGAACAAACTGCTGATTCCAAAATTAGTATTCTAGTACACTTCTGTACTCCATGTATAGGTTGTCTCTCTACTGCCCCCCAATCCACTCCATTCTCCACGCTATGGAAAGATTCTCCTTATCTCCCTCTTAGAGTCCTTAGCTTCTTTCAAGGTTCAATTCCAATACCAATTAATACAAGAAACCTTTTTTGGTGCTCCTATTTATTAGAGGTCTTTCCTTTCTCAAAATATCCTTTTTTTGCTTATTTGTTACTTATTGTAAAGGAAAATTACCTATTGTAAGCTTCTTTTAGGAAGGGTCTTTTATTTTTGCCTTTGTAATCCCAGTACTTAGAACAGTGTCATACACATCATGAATACTTGTTGAATTGATACAAAAACCAGGAATTGTTTCTGGGTCTTCTAACTAGCTCCAAGTCTAGCACTTAAAACTGCAAAAAAATTGGTCCAATGAATTGACCTTGTGCCAATTCTAAGCTTTCTAATCTTCCAATGATAAAAAAGCAGTAATTCTGAAGAGGGATTTCACTTGTCTGTATTAGCCTTGGGAGGCAGAACTAGAATCAGTGTATAAAAGTTGCCGAGAGGAAAGCTTTGATTAATCATAGGGGAAAAAAACCTCCCTAACAATTAGAGCTATCCAAAAGTGGTATGGCCTACTTGCAAGCACAGTGCATTCTCCTTCAATGGAGGTCTTCACAAAGAGGGCAGATGATCATTTAGAGGGATATTGGAAAGGGTTTTCCTAAAAATATCAGGTCTAAATAACACTCTACGTGTGGTACTAGACGACTTCTAGAACACCTTTCAACTGTGAAATTCTATCATCTTATTTTCTGCCCACTTCTAGTTTTCAACTTCCAGAGTTCCATAGACTTCAATACACAAACCATCATCAGTAAATACACACACACACAGAGATGAGAGATGAGAGAGAGAGAGAGAGAGAGAGAGAGAGAGAGAGAATGAATGTCTACAAAACACAAAACAGCATTTAACAGTGGATGTGTCCCTATTCCTTTACTTTCTTCTACTTTTATTCAGTATTAGGACTTTGGACTATTATTTTTTAACATTTACAGAACACTTTAAATAACTATGAATCAAGCAAGGCAGATATAATAATAAGATTCTGAGTGTCCTAGGTAAAGAAGGTCTCTCCTTTTGGCCCGCTGATCCTTCAAATTCATCCAATGAACTCCCTATCCTTACTATTTCAATTTAATGAATTCATTTATCCCAAGGCATAGTTGGACACTACCAATCATGTCTAGACTATGGTTTTCTGATTTTAAGAGGTATTTCATTCCAGTAGGGTTCCCTGCACTTAATTAAATGTTACCTCTTGAGTGTCACTATAGCTGAGTCTCAACACTTTTATCTACACTACATAGAGAAAGCACATACTACAAGCCAAAGGAGAATAATGGAAAACAGTAGGGATGAAAATTCTAAAGTACCATGGGCCAGACTTGATCAATAGAAAACTCAGTTAGTAGAAGAAACACCAAGGAGAAAGGGAAAAATTAAAAATTATTCTCACTGTGCACAGGTATAAAGGCAAATACTGATGAACTGCATTGTTAGATACTTGAATATCTTCTGGGATACCTGTATTGAGTCAGTAAACAAAATTTTGATATAATAACAGGTTATACCTACAATGAGCTTGAAAGCTTACCAAGCCCTTCCCACACTTGTTTGTGAAAAATGTAATGAAAGTCTGAATATATCCATTTTGCAGATGAGAAAACTGAGGCTTAGAGCAGTAACATAACAGGATATACTGAAAAACACTGGCGTTGGAAGTCCAATACAGATTCTTCTACTTCCTAGACCAGCTAATTTCCCACTATACTACAATCATATTACCTAGTCTAACACCTTGATATATTTAGGAAAATATCTCTTTCCCCATAAGGATCTCATCCCCTTCTTTCAGCTGGTTTCATTACTGATTCAGAAATGAGGCATTCACATTTAGCTTCCTATGTGATTATTCTAAGTCTCACCCTCCAGATTTCTTTGCTGATGCAGGGAATCATTTGAGAAACCAAAAAGTGGTGTCCCATCAAATTCACCAACTAATAAAAGGCCAGAAGAATACCCCAAGTTAATGTGACATTAATAGAATTCCATTAAATAACTCAAATTAGTTTGGACTACAATTAAGTTCTGTATCTTCCTCTGAAAGAAGAAATTCAACTTCCTCTAATAGCACATGTCACCAAGTCTCCTCTCTCTTGATTCTTCATATGAGGCATTCACTCCCCAGTACAGTTACATGTAAGTTTTGTGACAGAATGATGCACTAGGAGCTACATTAGCAGTTGAGGAGTTACAAAGGTTTCTTTTAAGAGCTTTCCCTTCTGTTATAGATACACATTCTTCATATATTAGCTGATAAATTCATGTTTTTTTAGAAACAGAGCAAGATAGTGCCATCTTAACCAATATATTTTACTGATTCACTTAATGTAAAAAAAAATATTTAGTTTCAACTAATTTGCAAAACACTGTTCTAGGAAACAAGAGAAGCATGACATTCATTATATAATCACTGGCTTATTTTTTTAAGTTTTATTGACATGTTTTATTTTACATCACAAATGCTACCAGATTATTATCATTCTGGTAGAACACTCTTATAACAAAGTAAAACAAATGATACAAGGTCCTCATCTAAAAGCGTATGTATTTCATATCTATAACCTCCTCCCAAATTCTGTTTTTGTAAAAAAAAAAAAACTAATAGACATCTAGTTTCTCTTCCCCTGCTCTACCCCAACTGAAACAAAAGAGGGAAAAATAATTCCTTATAAAAGTACTGTGCTAGTGTTTGAGAACTTAGGGATTAAAAAAAGCCAGTCATGAGTTCTTATTAGCAAAGATTTAGAGTTGAAAGACACCTCACAAGTATCTTCTCATTTTACAGATGAGAAAACTGAGGGTCAGAGCAGTTAAGTAGTTTACTTAAGGTCACAAGTAGTAAGTATCATGTGTAGGAAGTCCAGATCTCGGATTCCAGAGCTGTTTCTATCATTAAGGAACTTATGTTCTCCTGGGGCTGGAGAAGAATGTGCTATGTACATAGCCAATGGAAGGGGAAAAATTTTAACAGGGAGGACATTTTTAGCTAAGGATTTGGTTTCAGGGAAGATTTTATAGAAAAAAATGGCAGGTAAGTTGGGCCTTGAAGGAAGAGAAGGATTATAACAGGCAGAAATAAAGAGGAAGTCCATTGTCACTACAGAGAATGTCTAAATGCATAAATACATGTATATATATTATATATGTATAAAAGGACAATGGTTATAGATGGCAAATTCTGGGAACAGCTAATGATCCAATTTGGCTAAAATAAAGTTAGAATGAGTGAAGAGGAATAACATAAAGCTGAAAAGAGCTGGCATCCCATTATAGGAGGACTTGTTCAAAAAATCAATAAGCATCTCTTTAGCATCAACTCTGCTAGCCACCTTGTTAAAAGATAGGGATACCAAGGCAAAAAATGGTATGCTATTTGACTTCAAGAAAGATTCTCATCTGTTGCCTAAGGATTTCATATTTATCCAAAAAGCAACTTGGAGCCAGTTAATGACTTCTAAGTAGAGTTGTATAGTTAGATCTATGCTTCAGGAAAATATTTTGGTAGCTGAATGAAGGATGAAACTTATGTATAAGAATGCTTCAGGAATTTACAATCTGGTTAAATAGATAAAACATACAAAAATAATTAAAATAAAAAATAGTACTATCATAAGAATTGCATAGATAATTACTATAGGAGTACAGAGGAGGAGGAGATCACATGATTCAAGTGAAGTTTTCATGGAATGGGAGGTGGAAATAGCCATCAATCAAAAACAATGAGCATTTATTAAGCATCAAATATTCAAACAGATTCAAAGATAAAACTTAAATATCTTTAAAACTTTAAAATTTAAAGTAGCTTATATTCTATGAAGGATGGGAAAGTAGAAAAAGAAGAATTCAGTTTACTTTAACAGACATCTATTGAGCCCTTATTGTACTTTGAGTATTATGATAGAGGCTGGAACTTTAAAAAAACAAACAACAAAACCCAACCCTCAAGCCCTGAAAATGAAAACTGTCCCTGACCTGAAGAAACTTACAGTCTACTTGGATAGGTCTCTGAATGGAAAACACTAGGATTGGGAAGGCCTTTAGGGTAGTAGGAATGTAGTCTTTTACAGAAACCCTTCTTAGGATGACATACTTAATTTTAAACAATTACGAATTCTGATGATCCAAGTTCTTCATGTGTCCTCCTTCTTATCTACCTTTTAGTTAGATTGTTGCTCCTTAGTACCTTCCCCCAAGAGTGTGCAGGAAGAAGTCACATTTGTCCTGTGCTACTACTTGTACTACTGAAATGGCTTGTTGGGTGACAGTCCTAAAATGGTATAAACAACAACAAGGATTCAGGATTGTAGGTTTTAATTACATTCACTAGCCCTGAGCTTATTACCTAAGACATTTAAAATACTAAGATGTACTGCTGGGAAAGGAGGAACCTTAAGAGCCAATTTTAGTCTAAACCCTTTTTCTTTACAGGTGAGGAAAATGATACCCAAAGAGGGGAAGTAGTTCACCCAGGGTCAAAAAGGTAGGAAGTAGCTGTACCATCATTCAAGTGACTGTTATTTTTAGAACTTGTGGCCATCTTTGTGGTAAATGTTATTCCAGAGACTGTCTAAATCTCTAATGTCATATGGTGCAATTAAACATTTTAATCTTTAGTACTTCCAAAATTTTTATGTTGAAATGATATAAAAAGTTTTGAATAACATGAATAAATTGAAATAGAAAATGTTAGTAAATTTTCCATTTAAAACATAACAGGTAAATACAATTTTATAACTGATAAAAAGCCAAGATGATTAAATAAATTGAATATATCACACATATTACTGCTTTGCTTATTTCACACAAATCACTATTTCCTTCAATTATGTTTATAAACCACACACATGAAAAGGTATGCACATGTGTATGAGATTTGAATGCACACAATCATATTTAGAATACAAAGTAGTAATTTAGTAACTATTTATAAAAATGTGTTTAAATAAAATAAGTTTAATCAGTAACACCTCATGGATTCCTGTCAAGGAAGAAGAAAGGAGTCATATTTAGATTCAAAAAGAGTCTAACTTATATAGGCCTATTTAAAAAAAACAACAGTGCTTTCAAATATATATTCTTTATAAACAGGCAAAAGGTACAAAAATGTTAAAGCATAATAATCTATAATAACCCATGTTTAATACTGCTTTAATTTGTAACATTCAATATTAATAACACTCACAAAAGTTTTGTGCAAGCACAATTACATAATGCAAATGTTATTATACACACTGGAATGGTTAGGAAACTTGGAATCAGAAAGGTTATAGAATTTGTTCAACATTGTAAAACTTCTAAGTGTCAGATATCATAGATATAGTACTAGTTTTGAAGTCAGGTAAACTTAGGTTCAAGTCCAGCCATTAGACATTTATTAATTGTGTGATCCTGTATGAGTCATGTAATATCAAGTGCCTCAGTTTCTTCATCTGTAAAATGAGGGGGCTAAATCAAGTGGCTTCTAAGATTCTTTCCAGTTCTGATGTATGACTCTAAATTCCAGTCACTAAAGACTCTTTTCTATATCACTATAATTATAATCAGTATTTGAATGATTTATACCCAAATGAGCTTTTAAAATGCTCAGAAACACTTTAAACATTTTTTCCCTTAATAATTTATCTTGCCCTTAACAATTTTGCTTATACAGTTAATGTGCTTAATTAATTAGCCCTTTCCCTTATTGACATTGGAAAGATGCTTCAAATTTAGACTCTGCTCAAATTATCAAAGAATCCAAATTAATGAGGTCTTATTTATCACTAATTAATGCTTTTCACAAAGTAATAAAATTTAAAAAGCACTATCTTGACCAAGAAAAATATCTGAAATATGTTTGTGTTTGATGAGCCTAATTTCTTTTATTACCTTGTAAACTACGCGAGAACTGCAAGTACATACTTTACATCCCCCTTGAAAGAATGAAATTTAGGGTAAGGTTAGCATGCCAGCTCTCCTTATAAATAATTATGTGTACACCTTTCTGAATCTCATCTGCAAAATGAGGAAGTGGACATGGTGAAGACTAAGGACTTTGTAAACAAAGTTCAAAATCTTTCCAGAACCTAGAACAGTGCTCAATCAGCACTGGTTAATTAAGCCTTCTGTTAGAGCTCTTTATTTTTTTTAAGACAAAGAAATTAAAAAGAAACAAAGAACTAGAATGAACAAAAGTAGGAAAAATGGGCATAAGAGTATATTTTGCAGAAAAGTTGCCAAAAATAAAGTCTCTTACGGAAAGTTATTATTATACAAACTAAATGAAATTATAGTTCTCTTCTGCCATTTGTTCTTAGCATCTTAGAACTGAGAACTATCATCTAGTCCAATCTTTTTACAGAATGTCTGACTTTCCCAAAATCACACAGGTAGTAAGAGGTTGAGCCAGCATTTTAGAACTCAGGTCAATTGACTCCAAATGCTTTCTTTTGTCTAATATCTTTTGACTCAAATTCTTTTGATAAAGGCCTTACTAGGAAACACATCACAGTAATAGTGAGTAGGTAACCCAGAATATATGGCAGTTAAGTAGATTAAAAAATCAGAACTGGATTAAATCAAAATCAAATCAAAATTTCATAAATTAAAAAATTAAATTAGAGAAGAGGCTGTGATTATGCCTGCATTTTGTGGGCAGAGATTAAATAATTTGTGAGAAACGAACACTGTATAAATTATCTATAATCTCTGATGCCTTTTTTGATGATGATGACTTTTATTTCCAATTGGAAAAACCACAAATTCCAAGAAGTAGACTAATTTACATGAGAATCAACACCAAGTTATCTTTCCAAACCTGTTACCAAAAATGGCATGTACTTTAAATATTTGTCAGCATATAATAATGGCAATAATACTAGATAGATTTTGTGTTACCTTAGCTTTTGCTAAATGTTTTATGTAATGCTATCTCATTTGCTCCTCACAACATTCTAAGTGATTAAAGGAACAATTTGTGGTGTGTGTGTGTGTGTGTGTGTGTGTGTGTGTGTGTGTGTGAGAGAGAGAGAGAGAGAGAGAGAGAGAGAGAGAGAGAGAGAGAGAG
>JAJPUD010000128.1:602652-666194 GCA_023553655.1 Myrmecobius fasciatus
AGAGAGAGAGAGAGAGAGAGAGAGAGAGAGAGAGAGAGAGAGAGAGATAGAGAGAGAGAGAGAGAGAGAGAGAGAGAGAGAGAGAGAGAGAGAGAGAGAGAGAGAGAGAGAGAGAATTTGTACAGAAAAAGAAAGAGGGAGGGAAGAAAAGAGGGTCAAAAAAGGAAGGGAAGAAGGGGGGGAAGACAGAGAAAGAAAAAGAGGGAGAGACAATGAGACACACACAGAGAGACAGACAGACAAAGAGAGATAGACAAACAGACAGAGTCAGAGAAAGAAATAGAGGAAGAGAGAGAGAGAAGGAGGAAGAGAGAGACAGAAAGAGAGAGACAAAGAGACACACAGAGAGAGACAGACACAGAGAGACAGAGAGACAAAGAGATAGAGACAGAGAGAGACGGAGAAAGAGAAAGAAATAGAGAAAGAAAGAGGGCGGGGGGAAGAGGGAGAGAGAGAGGGAGGGAAGGAAAGGAGGGAGAAAGAAAGAAAATGAGAAGGGAGGAGAGGGACAGAGAGGGAGGGAGGGAAGGAGAGAGAGATAAAGAAGGAGAAAGGGAGGGAGTGAGGAAGAGTGGGAGAGGGAGAGAGGGAAGGAGAAAGGGAAAGCAAGAGAGGAGAGAGAGGAGTATGCTAAAATTAGTTCTAAGAATTCAAAATTAGACTAAAAAGTCAAGAATAATTCTTGATATTTTCATCATATAAAGTGATTTATTAATATACCAAAATGGTGAATGAGTTCAGATTAGAAATATAAATAATTTTCCTTTTGGGCAAAAGTCATGGAAAATAATCCTTCATCTTCAACCTTTCATCTTCAAATTGAATACATGGAATTTTGTCACAGTGGGGAAAAAGTAAGAGGAAAAAATAAATAACCATTTTTGTTATCAGGATCTGAGGATTGGTAATTATCCAGGTTATTCCAAAGGTCACTCTCCCTAAAAAGCTATTGCTAATATCAGAATAAATGGTAGAAGATAGAGGTGCAGATAGCATGGCACAATGAAATAAAAACTTTAAATCAAAGGACTCTGGTTCATATTCCACAACTGATACTTGGCTGCCTGTGATACCATGGACATGTCACTTAGAAAGTCTGGGTCTCTGGTGTCTTTCTTTGTAAAATGAGTCCTAGACTAGATGAACACCAAGGTCCCTTTTTAGTCCCAAATGCTATTTTAGAAATCCTATAGTCCACACCCAGAATTGAGTCTTAAACTACTCAAATGCATCTCACAAAAATCTGAATTCAGACACTCAAAGTGGAACACTGGAAGAACAGTAAAGGAAAAAAAAAAATTTATCAAGATTTCAAGGACCTGAAACTGGCCTTTTTTGGTCATTGGAAAATTTGTAAACATTCCCTTCCTCTTCATTCCATCATTAACTTCAAGGCGTGTGGGACAAACAATAGTGAACAAGACCTTCCTCTATGAGGGAGGTCTAAAAATCTCCTTAATCCTACATCTCACTAAGCAGACCTGACTCCCTTAGGAATCATTTTCTTTATAGATAAAGTGGGAAACAGACAAACTTTCAGTTTAACTTTTGTCCCTTTCTAGAGAAAGTTAGTCCAGTATTTTGGACATGAAAGATCCCCAAAACAGTTACAGTCTACCTAAGGAGGAAAGTATGTAGTGTGGACACATTCAACACATGCTTTTGTAATATTTTGAAAGAGCTGTTTTTTATTTCATCTTAAAAGGATGGCCCTCATTAATCAGGCTCAAATTATATTTGTGAAGGTGTTGCATGTTATGGTGACTAAACTAGTTCATAACATAGAATTAAACAAAATAATTATCATAAAATTTGGAGTCTGATAATTGAATCACAGATGGCAGTTATAAGCCATTCAGTGATAGGGGCCACCCTTCTGTGATTGAGACTCCAATTTGGCTGAGGTGGAGCAGCTCACTCTCAAATACTAAAAACTGAAAAACCAAAGTCAGTTGAAGCCACCACGTTTGACGCATCTGGAACCCTTTGGAGAGGAATGGACACACAGACGGGGCCCTTCGATTGTAGACCTTCTTAGATATCGGGTACATCTCGGCTAGTTTCATTTTGTGGGTTTTGTAAATGTCTCTCTCTCTCTCTCTCCCTCTCTCTCTTAACCTCTCCCTCCCTCCCTCCTTCACTCACTCTTTCTCTGTGTCTCTCTCTGTTTCTCTCTTTCCCCACCCACCCACCCACCTCTGGGAACCTGAAGGAATCTAGTAGAGACAGTGAATTCTCAACAGGCCTAATCATCAGATTACTCATTTCCCCAGCTCCTGAGTGTCCAGGCATGAGATGAGCCTTCTCCACAAAAGGCTCAGAAAACTGCACCGGTGTCTTCCAAGCAGAGTAATTTCAATTCCACAACTTTTGGTGTCTTTCTGGAATTGATCCCCCTTCCTCCCCATTTTGTTTTTAAAACTATCATCATTCTGATCTTCTGGTGTTTCTTTGTTCTGAGAACAAAATGTGATAATTAAACATTGTTTTCCCCAAAAGTAAAAACCATACTCCTCCCCCCCCCACGGTTAATTTTAGATTTCACAAAAGAATTAATTTTCATCACAGTTCTATATCGTTAACTTTTGTCACATTAGAATAACTGCTTCAGATTTAAGCTCACTACAAGTATGGGATGTTTTTATTCTTTGTAGAGTCTGTATGCCCAGTACATAGTAGGAAATTTAATACATTCTTGTTGATTGATGCCAAATGGCAGTGCTGTTTGACTTCAAACCCTTTGTTTTGCAGGTTGTTCCCTATCTTTTATATAATAATAACATAATAATAAGCCGTTTAATTAGAGTGTACGTAGCTCAGTGACTGACCAGAACTCATGGTTTCCCCCTATCCATATCTTATAAGAATCTCACCTGAAACTTGGGACATGTCCTGAGCCTCATCGGTTTCCATTTTCCTCAGGTTATCTGAGAAAGAGAGGAAGAGATTTTAAGTTAAAGCAAAACACTAATAAAAAGAAAGAAGGAGAAAGAAGGAAAATCTTGGCTATTTAACAACAAGGTTATCTGGCAGGAATAATGTATTTTTCTCTTTATTTCCCTTTTCAAATACTTGCTGGGGTATCAGACTGGCACAGACCTTGATCCTTTTAAAAACAGCATTACAAAGATTTATAAAAATATCATTACAAGCACAGGAGGACCAAATTTGTTATTTATTGTTAATTTCCTACTGCATAATAACCCAAAATGCAAACTGACTGCAACAAAATTAAGCAGAAAATTAAATGGCCCTGGGTCATTGTAGGCACAGAATTCATTCTCTTGGCTGATCCATAGTTATGTTCTTTCTAATTTACTGAGCATGCATCGATGAACCTTGAGTCAGCTTGGTGACACGCGTACAATCAGCAATCAAAAAACGAAGCAATTTGCTGAAGAATGTCTCATTTACGCAGGCAGGGCTGCATATCTGAGCAGCAACTGCACTACCTCCATTAATAATGAATACACCTCAAGCCGTGGCAGATGGGCAAAAAAATAGCAGCTTCAGTCTTTGTCCCTCACTCTTTCAGGAGCTCTTGCTTCAGACCCCACCAGCTTTTCAATATAGGGAGAAGTGAAGCTCCCTAAAATAGCGAAACAAACCCAGGAGAGAAAAGGAACCCAGTCTTCCTGTTTTGCTGACAGATGGCTGGCTCCTTGGATGGGTGACAAATATTGGGAAGCTTCTATCCCTCTGTTGCAACACTTAAGAGTTCACAGAAGGAGATTTAAGCCACCATAAACATCAGGGAGAGAAACACTTAGGGTCAGTGGGAGTAGAAATAAAAGTTTTCACTTGGAGTCCTGGCCTACAAGTTGAAGGTCTCCAGTGTCTAAGGTATTTGACATCTGGCAATAGCTCCTTGGATAATAAATGCATGACCAGAAGAAGATAATCTCAGCAAAATCTCAGGTTTTGTTGACAACTCAAGTAACCTTCGAAGGGAAACCTTACCAATAAATGCTGAGTCTAATTGTTGGCTATGAGTCTGCTTGCTTCTTCGTCACTTATTTCTTTATCACAGATGATTAGATTTAAGGCTGATGGCCTATTTTTTAGCAAAAAACTTCACACTGGTGGATGCTCTGTTTGGCCTAATTCTCTTGCAATTAGGAAGGTACAAAATGTTCCACATCTTCCCTGTTTGCCACAATACTTCATGCAGTATAAGACACATAGCAAGTGAATAAATATTTGTTTAATGGTTTAAAGGATAAAAATGTTGTTCCTCATTTATTCAGAAGACAGTAGACCATATTCTTCAAGCAGCATTATTATCTACAGTAGTGACGTATCCGCATTCAATCAATCATCCTTGTTCTCAATCCAACCTAACGAAAATTATGTACACTGTAAAGGAAGTGGCTGGAGTTTGAATATAATCTCAGGTGTACACAGAACATAAGCCAGGTGTCAGGGGAATGGGGGTTGGGGAAAGGAAGGCAATGGTAATGCTTGTTTTCAAGTATTCCAGCATACCCAGCTCATGCTCTATGTACACCTACAAGTACAATCTGCAACCATGGAACAGAGCAAAGCTAAATGCCTCATATGGAGAGGCATTAAGTTTTATTAAGCACATGACCTTGGCTTCATGATCCCAGTACTCTAACTGAGTGAGCCAACCCACCATAGGCAACCTGGAAGAACAAAGCTCATAGTATAATCATGCAAAAACAATCTTTTAAAAGTCTCAAGGAGCTCTGCTTTTTTTTTAAATGCTCCTCTTTATACTAAATTATAAAGTTGTAGATTAAAATAAAACAGAAAATTCTTCATCTGAAGCTTCTATGCAGTGTTAACATGCTTTCCCTAAGGAGTTCTGAGCTCTTTCCTTCTCTGAAGGAAAATCTATTTTTACAAAGCATAGGCTTATTGTAATATATTATCATTTGATCCCAGAATATCATCAACTTAATTGCATCAATGTTGCAGGACAGATCACACCCACTCACCAAGTCTTTTACTCTCTTACTCCCTCCAAAAAAAATCACAATGAAAATCAACAACAAAATTCCCTAAAGCCCCAGTTATTATCATCTTTATTTCAAGTGGCATCAGTTTCATTCTTCAAATATTTATTAATCATCCATATACAATTATGTACAAACTTCCTTCAACCCACAATCCGGATAGTGTCTTAAAGTTTTTGTCTTTTGTTTTAAAGAATGAGGTTTGACCTCATAAATCCACTTTCTAAGATAACAGTTGGGGTGTTTAGATAGGAGCAAGACTGAGTATAATGAACATTACTCTCTTCTCTTCCAGTTGAGCATTCTTTTATCTTACAAATGCAGGTCACTTATTATGAGATGATTGGTAAAAGAACATGGATGGATCTGTGAAAAAACAGAACCAATATTCAAAAAAACAACTAAAGTAGTAGGATCAGTATTGTATGCTATATTGTGTCCACAATGGTAACTACATTATATGAATATAATATATCAGTATTTGGATTTGTTTCCTTGCTAAAATTTAACCACTAGAAGTGGTTGATAAACTTGTCTCTGGGAAATCACTCCATGTTCATTTTTGTTTCTTATGTAAGTTAAATCCAACTTGGTCTGATGTCACACAGGGAATACATTTTCATTTCCCCTAAATTTTCCCCAAACTCCAAATTTGCATCTTTTTTTCCTTTTCTTTTTGCTGAAAAAGCAATAACTAGTGTTTTGATTTGGGTAAAGATAGTGAAAGAAGTATTCAGGGGGAAGGAACTATGTTCTGTTTAAAGGAAATTCTCATGCTGTAAAAAGGTAGTCGATTGATTTTGACAAATATTTTCTCAAATCAACTTTCTGACTATGTTTAGGCACCTTGTTGGACACTCTGAGAAAGATCTAGAATTTATTGAATACTATATAGTAGGAGAAGTTAACAACTGCAGATTATTAAGGAGAAACAAGTCTAAATTCACATGGTTCTGCTAAAAAAATCCAGAACAGGATTTAAAGGAAAATACTATCTCAAAATACTAGTGGGACAAAGGAATCTTTAAAATTCCTTTTTTTCTTCAGAAAATTTTAACCAAATGCTTTAAATAACAATAAGATTTTGGGACAATTCATAAATAATGTTAACGAGTATACTTTATTTTTGATATTTTCAGTCAACAAACATTTCTTAAAATGCTTATTATATAACAGACAATATTCTAAGCATTAGAGATACAAAGAAAGGCAAAAAGAATGTCTGCCATTTAAAAGTTTACAATCCAATGGTGAAAGCAATATGAAGCGCTTCATTACTTTTATGGGGTAAGGCAATAACCCCCACTATACAAGGAGAAATAGATTAAGAGTTTAGTGATTGATCAGAAACTACAGAAACTGTCAATGGAAGACAAATGTATGTATATATTCTCTCAATTGTGACTATTTTCTTTTCATTAATTCAGAATAAACTTGTTTTACTAATCAAATGTTTGAAGTAGAAATACTTCTACTTGTGGTGTTTTTAATTTTACTCAGTTAACTGGGAGGCTTTAAGAAAAGGAGAGGGAAGAGGAAGAACAATGGAAAAACAGGAAGAACCATAAATACAAATGAAATGTGAAAATCACTAGAGTCCTAATGTCAGTGGAATGACCTTTGATATTGTGCACCCAGGAGTCTCACACCATCATTCTAGCCCATTTTTTATTCAGGGCTGCTTTAGATTCAGGAAATGTTCTGAAAACTCTCTTCCTCTCTATATCTTATAGAAGACTAGAATTGTGAAGAGTATTTTTTGTCTCCAAGATCAAAGCCAGAACAGTTTTTCCTTATGTTCTTTTCATCTCCTTGAAAACATCAGTCTGTCAGTCAATCAACTAACCTTTACTGAGAACTTACCATTTGTTAGACCCTTTGTCAAGCAGTTAGGATATAAGAATGACAAAAACAGAACAAAACAAGAACAATATTCCCTTCTCTCAAGAAACTCATAGCAGAGCAAAGAAACTTCCTTGGGTAGTGAACGTGTAACCTGGTTCAAATTGTATTTCCCCGAAACACCTCGATAGGAAAGCCAGTCCAATCCTGCTATTGTAATACATAACCCCATCCACTGTGTACACATTCATGGGACTGAGAATTTCCTCAGAGTGTGACTTGACATTGTCAAAAGCTGAAACTGGAACACAGGACAATGCTTCTTATTGCTTTCTTTAGACTTCTACTTACTCTGTTCCTCAATAATGAATTGTTAATCTTCCTGATGGAAATGTATTTAAAATATTCACTTTGCAGTAATAATAAAATTGTTTCAAACAGACTAAGAGGGGACAAGAAAGTCTGCGCTGCAGAAGATTTTATATAAGAAACGCACTCTGCACTGTCTTCTTTTGTTTTGCTGCTCTCCCTTCTCATGTTAAATAGCCTGCCCTTCCTCCAAGTTGCTTTTCAGGTACTTTCAAGAAGTCTTCTTCTAATCATCAACCCAACCTCAAAACACATAGGTATAAATAAGCGACTTCTCCCTACTCTCAAATCTTATGATGAGACCTCTCATTTACTTAAATTATATTTCTTATCCATTATTTCTGCATTTAACATTGTTCTTCAAGAGTATTAGCTCACTAAAAGCTGAGTCTGTTTTTTCATCTTATCAATTAATAAATCAATAAATATTTATTAAACACCTATGTTCCAGGCACTGTGCTAAATACTGGGGATACAAAAAGAGGCAAAAGAAAATCCTTATCCTCAAAGAGTTCACAATCTAATGACTGAACACTCCAAAAACAATACCTTGCATATAGCAACCTCGATGTTTGTTGAAATGTACTGAATTGAAGTTAAAATTTTCAAGATGATATATATGGTGCTCAATCAAATATTAGAGGTAACCCAGTTGGTTTTAATGACAAATAGAGATCACTTATAATTATTGTATTCATTGTATGGAAATAGCAATGCTAACAGGAAATAGTTCCAATTTGAGAACTACAGTTAAATCAAGACATTTCATAGATAGCAAGGCCTAGTGTGCAGAACAGAATGACCTTGGAATCAGGAAGACCTGAGTTCAAATCTTAACTTATACATTTATCCTGGGCTAGGTTTTTTATCTCTCTAATTTGAGTTTTGTTGTCCATAAAATTGGATTAATCATATGTGTGGTACTTTATAGAATTGTTGTGGGGATCAAATTAAGAAAGCTTATCTAAAGGCTTTGCAAATTTTAATGTACTATACATATGTAAGTAATCATTATACTTTTTCCAGTGTCTACTAATTGATATTTTCCTTTGACATAACTACATTTGAATGAAATTTGGAAAAATTTTTCATAAATTCCCTGTTGTGTTAAGCTTCTTTGGGAGGTGCACGCAGCAACAATAGCAATATAATCTATTTGTAGTATTTTAGAACCCAGACTTATTCAATAAAACTTCATTATTTTTGTAACTAAACAAGTTTTTTCTTCTTTATGCTAATGGTAAATATTCTTTCTGTAGATCTCCCATAACATCGTAAATTATATATTTGGGAAAGAGAGGTTCTTAGACACTGTGCAGATCCATGGTATCTTGAAAAGAATTTCACATCAGTTTTCTTGATTGACCAAAAGATTCTTGGAACACACAAAACCATGTAGTCCTGTTTCATTTCAAACTGTTTTGAATTTTCTGATAGCTTCTAGTTTTCCCATTTTTACTCTTATTTTTCAAAGTGTTACTAACCAGTAGGAAGAACAATGAAAACAAGAATTGAATTGGAAAGTAAGTAATTCCGTTTAGTTAGTCAGATTTTCTTTCCAGATTGAAATGAAGTACTGAAACCTGGAAATGGGTTATTCAGGGGGCACAGTTTACCATTTGACTTTCTTTTGAAGGGCATACAATTTCAAACACATAATTTTGCATTGTCTTTTTAAAAAATTCTATTGAGTGTGAAATGATTTATGAAATGATTTGTGAAAAGAAAAACCAAAAGGAATTGCTAAAGTTTTCTGGAAATATGGTTCAAAACCATTGTTTAAATGGCTATTTGGTAAAGAAGAAATTGAAAATGACCAAACAGTAAGCTGTTTTAAAAGTGAACCAGGGAGAATGCCCGTTTACTCACAAAAATGTTTCCAGAGAAGAAACAATGGCATTGAGTTCCAATGATCTTGTGATGAAGAGAGCCATTACACCCAGAGAGAGGACTGTGGGAACTGAATGTAGATCACAACATAACATCCTCACTCTTTTTGTTGTTGTTCGTTTACCTTTTGTTTTCTTACTCATTTACTTTCCTTTTTGACCTTATCTTTCTTTTGCAGCAAGAGAATTGTATAAATATGTTTACACATATTGGATTTAATATATATTTTAACATATATAACATATATTAGATTGCTTGCCATCTAGGGGAGGGGGTGGGAGAAGGAGGGGGAAATCTGAAACATGAGGTTATGTAAGGGTCATTGTTGAAAAATTATCTGTTCATATGTTTTGAAAATAAAAGATTTAAAAAAAAACAATGGTATTAGAAATTTTTACAAAATGGCTCCATTAGGAAGGAGTAGCATGGCATTACACAGACTGCTAAGCTCCAGTCAGTTGAATTCCCATGTTTGATACTAGATGCTTAACACTGAACCTGTTTCCCCTTTGGAATAATACCTGGATTATTTTACTGGTCTTTGATAGGGATTAACTGGAGCTGGCAAAGCACTTTGAAAGTGAAAATTCTATTACTATATCAACAATTTTAATGGTCCTATACTTCTTCAAAATCCTTCTAGATAACTGGCATTCCTTAACTTGAGCATTTTTATTCAGCAATAAATGATAAATTCTTGGTAATTTCCCCAAATTCAAATCAGTTTTCTACTCTTCTGTCAACCATTTTAATCAAAGTAGAAATTTTTTTCTTTCTTGTTTTCCTAATGAATTTAAAAGGAATGATACACATGCATAAGAGTTATAAAATACTCCTCGAAAAGAAGGCCAAATGACCAGAAGAAGGCAGATTGACTTAAGATAAGCATTTCTTAACACTTTCTTGCCAAATAAATAGTGATTCATACAAGACAATCAATAAACCAAAAAGAATACATGCATTGGGATACCTATATGCTACATAAGAAGAAGCCCTCACTGGGAAATATTTCCCAAGATATATAATTTCCAAGCCTTTTTTAAAAAAGAGATACTAAACAACATTCAAAAAGGCATTGTACTCTCCAAAGTAATATGCTAGCACAAAGACTACATTATTTTTTCTTTCTTTGCAGCAGAGATGTCAAAATATAAAGCGATTTTTACATGAAACTAGAATCTACAAAATGAAAAATGTACACAGGTTCAGAAAATATAAATAAAGCATCTAATTACAATTACATCTTTTCATAGGCTCCTACGACCTGTTAAAATTTTGAAAACTGTTTCTGAAAAAGTTCTTTTTTTAAAAACAATTTTACTGATTTATATAGACATGATCAACTTTGTCACATTCGTTTGGCAGCATTATTTTTTAAATTAAATCTGGGAAAGTGAAAATTTCATACACATACATTTGCTTTAAAAAATCTATATATTAGCATGTATTTTTCATTATCAATAAAGCTAGTGAGTACCCATTGAATGATTGTATTAGGAAATGTAAGATTTTTATAACATGATTAGACACTGTCCCTAATCTTTAATTTACACCTAGTGGTAAGATACAAAATAGAGGCTAGTCTCAATGTAATGTGATCAACTCATTGCTACAGAGATCATCTATAATTCATGCTCTCCACAATCTTTGTGGAAGAGATGAATCCAGATCAATGATTTCATCAGTGAGGACCTCTAGGTATGAAAACTCTCTCTACTCATGTAGATCTATAGATCTTGAACTTAGAATGTTATGAAAATTGCACCAACAACTTCAGCAACTTGTTCATGATTACCCAGTTTATCAGAGATAGGACTTGAATCTAGGTCTTCCTAATTCCAAGGCTGGTGATGTACTTACATATATCATAATGCCTTGTGTCCCCTAAAATATTATAAAAATAGAAGCTAGAGTTAGCTAGATAGCACAGTAAATGGAGCATCAGCCCTGAAATCAGGAGGACCTGAGTTCAAATCTATCCTCAGACACTTAATATTCATTAGCTGTGTGACATAATCCCAAGTGCCTCACCAGAAAAAAAAAGAAAAATAGAAGCTAAATACAATAGAGCTTGGGATGACAACATTATAAGTTAATAAACATAATAAACTTAAACTTCATAGTTGGACAGGGTTTTTGAAGTGATCCATCCTAATCTTCATTTTATATACCAAAAATGAGACAGGTTAAGTGTTTTGTTCAAAGTTTTGAGTTAGTGATAAAGCTGAGACTAGAAACCATTTTTCACAACCCTTAGTCCTATACACTTTCTACTACAAACAATACAAAGTATTATTCACTTTCCAGCTATTCATGGGACCCTCTGACCTCTTCTAGTTTCCTAGCTAGATGCAATTAGAGTTGACATGAAATAGATTTAGATAGGCTGATTTCCTATGACTGAATGCATGTGAGTCTGAATGAAGCTAAAGCTACAGAAAATATTAGGATTCTCCATTATTTTATATCATTCTCCCTTCCACTGGTATGAACAATGTAAACTGTAACATAATAGTATGAGCAACTAGAAACATGTTCAACTTGTTTGATACATATATAAGCTTGGAAGTTATGGAACAAAGTGGAAGTTGGGGGAAGGATTAGGAATCAAAGTACTTTCTAAAGGAACCAAATGTTGAGCTGAATATCATTTACAAAAATCTATAAGTTATGAATTATATGGGCTACATTTTAATTAAATGAAGACAAAAAAATTAGACTAACTGCATTCATGTTTTGCAAATGGTTTTTGTTCTGTAAAATAGTGCTACAAAGATGGGATTACTTCAAACACATTCTAATAGGGTCCTTCAAAAATTTACCCTGTACTTCTAAACTTTGAAAGGATCAGAGCAAAATAAAGGGAGTATTAAATGATGTTTTTAAAGAAGAAAGGTGAAGTAAATATTTGGCTACTAAAGGGTTAATGTGACTCCTATTATAATAATAATAACAACAGCAATAACAACTTGGAGAATGAAATCATAAACTACTACAGTATCTTTGCCAACAAAACTCCAAATGGGGTCACAAAGAGTTGGCCATGACTGAAAAGACTGGACAACAATAACAACTAGAATTTGTACAGCATTTAAAATTTTGCAAAACACTTTATAAATATCATTTTTATTTTATCATCATAATAACTCTATTGTTATTCTTATTTTATACTTTTAGAAACTGAGACAGATACTAAATAACTTGCCCAAAGTCATAATGCTAATAAGTAAATCTGGATTTATTAGTGATTTCAGGCCCAGCACTCTTTATCTATTGCACCAGCCAGATGCCTTGGAGTTAAAGAACCTAAAATAGTCAGACAAAAAGTGTACACTGTGGGGTTTAGCTGTTTACCTTCTCAAATTAGCCATCTAATTCCAAATTCTAACTTCTTTCTTCTTTTTGGGGAAACAGCAAAATAATTAGAATATTTCAAAGATAGATACCCTAGTGGAACTCTGGGCAACAAAGAGTTTTTATTTTCACTGCAATTCCCCACAAGACAGAGCTCAAGCTGATGTTCATCTTCACTTTTCTGGTTCATGTAAAAGTTAGAGCTGAAGAGACTGAAAACTTGGCTGGAATTAGAATCTATCAGATTTGGCTATTTAGGATGTTGCTGCTCTAAACTTGTAAAAATGACTGTGTATGTTCTTATAGGAGCAAGGTTGCAGTTTTCAATAATGATTGGAATAACTGCCATCTTTTCATTTAGCCACCTGAAACTTCTCTTTTTCTATCAAAGAGCACAAAACAAGAAAGCACCTTTCCCTTCAATCCTATAAATGGATTACTTTAATCCATTAAATAATTTTAAATCATTAATCAGACTTTGAATTTCTTTAGCATAGCAACACACATTTTCTTTTATAAAAAATGATATGCTTTGTTAATATGTATGATCAAATCACATTTGATTCAGGTAAACATTATGTTATACAACTCCAGGCTGAATGGGGAAAGCACTTGCAGAAAAGTACCAGAAATTTCCAAGCCAGTTTAATAAGAAAATAGCAATTAAGTATTCAATCTCTCAACAAGCCAGGGATGATTAACTTTATTATTATAAAAAGTGGATTTCACAATTTTTATCAATGTGTTTCTACTTTGAGACTCTTTTAATTCCACTTTAATTTCCTCCCCATCACAAAACTCACCACGAATACCAAGGAAAAGGTCACTTGTTTAGTCTAAAAGTAGGGAATCACACTAGGGGACGGCTGCCTCTCTCTAGTTTCCATTAAAAGCACTGGAGGGAATTTTAGAGTGCTTCAGAAGTAAATTTAAGAAAGATCAATTCCTCATTTTCATTTCTCCTAAAGATTTCTGAATTCAACATTTTCCATTAAGTTTCAAGAGGAGCTATCTTTTCTACTCAGTTTTTACTCTTTCAGTTTTGCCTTTTGAAAAACTAGTTTAAATACAAGAGTTATCAACCAAACAAATTAGCCAAAACTAAATCAAAATTCTTATCAAATCCCTGTTTTTACAAGGAATGTACTGCTGTGATTGAAGTGATTAGTTTATTTTTCCAGTATCCTAAACTGAGAACATGCCCTAAATCCAAATTCTCATGTCACATTCTCTAAATGGGACCAACTAGATACTAGATATTTCAATACTACAAAGATGAAATTTCACTTTATTGAATTCTTGGTTGCTTCAATATGTACTATGAAAGTAGCAAGGACATCAAGAAAAAAAACACCTGAATTACTTCAAACCATGTGCCACATTGCACTTTTTTTTTTATAAGTGACTGATTTCCTACATTTATGACTCTGATTATATATTATGATTAGCACTGACTTTCATGAAATTAAAAAAAAGAGACTACAAATTGTTAGATTTCCCTTTAGAAAGTGAATATATCCCTAAAGAAAAATGAACCTTTGCACACTTGAATGAGGAACAATGAAGAATGGACTTTTCCTTAATGAGGGCCTCACTTTGGCAATTCATTAAACTCTCCAACTCTGCAAACCTGTGGCCACCTTTCCATTAGGTATCAGAAGGTGGGGCAAGGGGACAACCCAGAAGACATCACATGAAACTGAAATATAATGATATACTTCATCATGTTAAAGCTATGCCTCTACAAAATTGAATCTACTGACACGAGGCAGACATGGGCAAATGAAGACACCCTGTGAGCAAAGAGACCCCATTCCTAGAATGTAATACCAAGAAAAAAACGAAAGGAGTATTTACCATAGCAAAGAAACAGTGCTGCACTCACCAGTGAAATGTGCACCTATCAGAGGTCAGGGTGAATTGCATTTCTCTCATGACTGCAGATCTTCAAAGATTTAGTAATGGAGACAGATCTACGATGCACATTCAAACCCATCACTAACATATCTCAGAAAGGTGAACAGCATCAGACAGAGTCTGCCAGAGACACCTGCTCAAGTTTTCCCCTGATGTCTTCACATTCATCTGGGGGTACAGAACAGTGTGGACCAATTTACCATATATTAATAGCTTACACTTGTAAAAAGGTGGCTGCTTTTTGGAACACTGATAGGACAAGACCATTCCTTCTATCCCCTAACCACAATGGGTTCAAAAACTATATTGATTCTGATTCGTTGGACCTGAGAGCCAACTGAAGAAAAGGCGGCTGCTTTGGGGAACACTGATAGGACAAGACCCTTCCTTTTGTCCCCTAACCACAGTGGATTTAAAAAACTATTTAGATTTTGATTTGTTGGACCTTAGAATCAAGTATTTTCATCAACAAGAAAGCTTCAGGGTCAAAAGCAAATTAGAAATGATAGTAAAAGAAAGAAATGGCAAGCTCCTGTCTACCCCATGTAAGAACATGCATGAATAAAAAGGATAAATTTCAGATCTTAGATTTTCAACTTTTCTAAGACATGATTCATGACACCATTTCATTGATTGACCCAAAGAGAGATTACTAGCCATTTAAAACAATTTTAAAAAATGGATTGAGAAGTACTTACTTTAATGGCCAATTATAGACATCTATAGCTAAGTTTATTGGTTCCTCAGTTACCATACAGAAGATACCAAACATTAAAATTGGGTAAGTCCATCTGTTTCCCTTAGACATTACATTAAAATGAGCACAGAATTTTAGATTATTTCCACTCATATATTTTGTTTGCCATAAATAACACTTTATTGCAAATATTTAAATTTCTTGTGTCCAATACCTGCCGAGCCAAAAGATGATGAATTTCAAATAACATGTAAAAAGAATGGACGATATGGTACAAATTGACAATCAAGAGAGCTGACTCTTTTTGCAAGAAACTTATTCCCATTTTATAGAAGAGTAAGCAAAGTTGTGAAGTGATTGTTTTTTATAGATAAGTCACAATATTGCTGAATTTACTTGTACAAACCTGCACAAACACACACACACACACACACACACACCCCTAACTACAGCAAAATTAAGTCAATTAACAAAATAGTGAAACCAATATTTTGATAACTTAAGTCAACGACAGGAATCTGGGCTCTCATCTAGCTTCTTGAGTTTTACATTTTAGTTTTTACATATACCATGTATAACCTATCTTTTGCATAATTTAGAAATACTACTGACCAGAAATTCTAATATTTTTTTAAAAAAATGATTGCCCTGTTTGTTTTTCTACACATGAAATCCTGGAAACATTTCCACTATTCCCTACAATATACTAACAAATCTGAGTTTTAAGTCCAAAGATTTAAAAACAAACTTATTACCACCCCTTACTGGGGCTATCTGTGCCTTAACTTTCTGCCTATAAAGTGGCATGATCACATAGCCATATTATACAAAATAGCAACTAATTTTAAAAATAACTGTAAAACTCTTATGAAGACATAAAGTTTTTGTACATTCTAAAAAACAGGCATAGCACCCCAGAACAGGTCTATGATACAAATCTCTTCAATGATGCATTGGAAATAGGTTAGAATTCGAAAAAATGCTTTCATTTTTCTTTCAGAGGAAATATGCCTTAACAACATGGGCCTGAGACTGATTAAATGTGGCCCCTTTGTTATTTGAGTTCTTATGAATTAATTTCATTTAGAATTTAAGCAACAGAGATAGTGTTTACTTCTTCAAAATAAGTAAAATCACACCAGGAGGGCAAAGTCAGGAATGCCATTTAAAACTACATTTTTTGGGGGAAGCCTCTTGGTAAAAAAGCAGTTGTTACCTGATGAACACACAATATCCACCAGACACTTGACAAGTGTAATAGTTCTGAATTAAAATTTTTGTTTTTAAATGTCTTACTTTAGTGATTTACTATGCACTTTTCATTTATTAAATATTTTTAATAACTCACTTTTTTTCTTAGAAGTATATTTGCCTGACAGAATTTTTTTTTAAGATTCTCAACTTAGATTTATATAACTGCGTCTTTCTTAACAGAAGGCATGTTAAAATATCATACATTTTTGGTGCCTACTTAACAAACTAATCTCAATATTTTCCCTTTCTACTTCAACTGACATTTGAAAAAATAATATGGCATCATTTACATTAGGGAGGTGATATGACAAATAACCTATCCAAATCAAGAAAAATTAAAACTCCCCCAAACAAAAAAAATTAGGTTATATGGTAATAAAACCTGTAATCCATAAAGCAAAGATTTTAAATATATGCAGTTATTGAGCTAGTGAAAAAAGCTGCTCTGCTCAAAATCACTGTTAATTAAGCCTTTTTTTCAATCAAATCACAAATGTTACTTTTGCTTTCTAGAAGATTGATGCTTAGGTAGGTCAGCCTGATTTTACAACTTCTTTTCAAGAAATTTCTCAAAGGGTAAAACAGTTTTGGTACCTTGTCTAGTGAACTTGATTCTGTTCCCTGAAATAATGATAACTTAATCATTAACAAGAATTACCTGATAACTCTTTAGATTTGGAGATATGCATTATAGTATTCATCAAGTATTAGGGGGAAGTTGATGACTGAACTTCTGGTCAGCTACAAAACAGGTAGTAAAGTTTCTAAATTGTCCTTTATGTACTTCAACCATCAATTTGAAATGAGAGGGGAGGAATAGAGGAGTATTTGATTAACGTAAAATGTTAACACTTGGTAGATTTCACTTATCTGTGTCAAAACTCATCATTTGCATTTTTTTCCAAAAAAAGAGAGGGTACATGTGTTTCTTTGTAATATATATGGTATTCTACAATGAGCCATATATATGTGTGTGTGTGTGTATCTATGTGTGGATTTCATCCTTTGTTCAAATATAGTCTTTTATTTATGCCAAAATCACATAATGGATTTTATATTACAAATCATTTAATGTAAAAAACTGAGGGGAACAAACAATATTGTTCCAAAACACCTGGATTTTCTGTTTTATCACTTCAAGGAAGTCACAAAATTCCTATAAAAGAATTTGGCTTCATCCTTTAATTGAGCTCTTTTTTCCTATGGGAAGTATTCACAATTATCTTTATATCTGAGTTTGCTTATTAAACAAGCAAAAATCAGGAAGAAAGGGTACCTTCCCTTTAAGCTGTTATTTATTTATATTTTTTGAATAAGATGATACTTGTGAGTTAAAACATATTGATCATCAGGAAATTCACCATGTACTTTTCATATATTAAATATTTTCAATAATTCACTTTTTTTTCTTAGTAGAAGTCTATTTGCCTATGAGAGAAAGTTTTTTTAAGTTTATCAACTTAGATTTAATTGTAACTGGCAAAAAATACAAAAATCATCATAAGGATGGTCAAAGTAGAAATGGTGGGCAGTACATACTCATTTAATGTTATTCACACTTAACCTGTTACAGAGAAGAAAATGGAACTGATAATGTTACTTTTATTGAATACCCACACTTGTTTATATCCCCAGGAAAACCATTACCTGCATATAATGCAAACATCATAATCTATACCCCCTAAAAATGGAAGCAAATTATCACATCCACACAGGATTCCTCACAGATTTTCTGGGAAACTTCTTTTTAAAAAATCTTGCAAATAATATTCCAAGTACCAGTTTTCTTATTTATATAAACACAAATACATACAAACAATTTGAATTACATATATATGTGGACTTATATACATATACACAGATGGTAGCTTGTCCCAAATTATCAAAGAGAAAATACCATAGGTAACTTTTAAAAACTTTGAGAATTTCTTTTACAGGACTTAGTCTGCCCATCTGTAATCGTTTTAAAGGCTTATTAAAATGTCCCCTCCTCTAAAATTAATAAAAAGGAACTCGTTTTTATAAATGCCAGGGTAGATGGGAGGCACCTCTCTTACCCTTCTCCTTATCCCCCTTTTTCTTTACGAAAAGAAAAGCATTTCTTTATATAGGATTAAATACTGCACCACCTTCTTCATGCTACTGCGCTCTGTTCTGCTCTAGCCAGCAGTCTTCCAACTGGCAGCTTGCGCCTACAGGAGCATCTGCCTCCCAGCTAAAAACAACTCTCTACAGGTTTTCACAAACGTGAACGCTCTTATTTTACAACACACCTTGGTCTATTCAGTCAGTTAATATTTTCTTTACAAATCATCCCAGCCTTTCCTCGTTAGCTACTGGAATCCTTCCTCTTCCCTGTAAATGAGAATGGGGAAACTTATAAATGAGCTTCTTCTTAAAAGAACTTGGGAGCGCTAGAAGAGACTGAGGAGGTATACGTTATTTCCTCCCCTTCCAGATCATGGATATCTTTATTTAGTTCACTTTATTTTACCTCCATTTCCCCCAGGCTATGAATTTACTCCCTATAGATTGACTTCACTTTTGGAACTTTCAAGAATCCTTTTTTTCCCCACCTTTTTTCCTGGCCTGTCCCTGGTGCTGCCCAAGTTTCTTTTCTGCTTGGGATAAACTTCTCTAAAGCTACAAGCAGAATAAAAGGGACTGTCTGGAGTAGCAATATCGACTTGCTATAATGACCTGCTTACTTAGACTTTGTAATCTTTCCAGCTTTCTTTCACAATGACTTCCTGAAATTGCTCAGCTCTCATTGTTCCCTATTTCTCTCCCCCCCCCCTTTTTTTTTCCTCTTTATCTCTCTCCTGCGCACTTTGCTGGGACTGGATTGCACATCAAGTAGCGTGTCTGGCTCAAGCCCTTTAGTGAGCACCCTTCAAAGAAAGTCAATTCAACCCGAGGCAGAAAGAAGACTATCCTCAGAGCCTCCCCTTTCCCCTCCTTTCCCCCATAGCCCCCGCAACATTACTAAACCTCTCAAAACTTGTCCTGCAAATGCAAAGGAATTCAAATGAATAGTTAGCGCACTTTGGTTCAGCTCTCTGAAAAAGTTACAAACTTTCATGTTGCAAACAGTTCCTCTTCCCTTTATTCTTATTTCTCCATGCAGTTCTCCTAGTGCCTGCTTGTAACACCCATACCCTCATCCCGGCTAAGAAGAGAGTTTCTAAAAGTCTTAAAAAATAGAAACCGTGATGTGCTGTAGAAGACATCAATTGATCCCTTCTCGTCCCCCAAAGCACGCACACACACACCCTTTTCGTTTCCTAACCACCTTTGTGCCCTAAACTGAAGCCAGATCCCCAAACTAGTAAGGGACAAAACAACAATAACAAGAAAACTTTTCTGCAGCGCGAGCGCGCAAACAGGTGTTTTTTCCCCCACCCCACCAAATAAAAAAAAGAAAAAAAGAAAACCCAATTAATGACACATGATAAACGGAGCTCTACAAAAGAGAGCGCTGCCCAGGAGAGTGGCACTGACCCTGGCCGCCGAGCGCCTGCCTGAGGGGGAGGCTCCGGAAGCAGCGGCGGCGGCAGCGGCGGCGGCGGCGGCGGCGCTGCGCGGAGTACGGTACCTGCTTTGGCCGGGGCTGGCAGAAGACAGCTCTCCCAGTCCTCTCCAGCTCCATGTGCTGCTGCTCCACCTCGCAGCAGAGCCGCGGCGGCAGGAGGCAGCTCCGCTCTCGGTCCCTCCCCTCTCCACTCCACTTCCTCATTCCAGTGCAACATCACTGCAGCCCGTGGCCAGCTCCAGGCATTTCGCCACTGCTACTATCCTGCGCCTCTCTGCCTTCATTTAAGGACTAGGCAGGAGGCGACGGCGGTGGCGGCGGCGGCAGCAGCAGCCAGCCCTGGAGGTAGCAGGCTCAGTGATGCTGTCAGAGGACGGCACACCCCTTTCTGCACTGCTGGGCCTGGACATTAGAAAATTGAACGGGCATTCTTTGAGCCCCAGTTCTTAACCCTTGGGGTCCCACAGCATCCTCAACTTGGGGACTTCCCTCTGGGCGTGTGGGGTGTGTGCCAACGCGTCGGAATGTCAATTGTGCGCTGACACCATCTGTATGGTGTGTGCTTATGTATGGACACTTTTTTGGAGAGAGATTAATATCATCACTTGATTGTGCACTCATATATGTGCCTGTTTACTAGGAAGTAACAGGTGGAATAAAAACAGTTACAATCTTGAGTTATTTTCCCATATTTTAGCAGCAGTCCAGTCCAATATGCTGGTTTTTCCCCCCTGAGCTAAACAGGGTTCAATTGACAGCTCTTTTCTTCTCAGTTCTGCCTGAGGCCTCAGGGTTCAAGTGATGAGTAGAGACTTACATAGCTGGGGGTGTGGAAAAGTGTGTGTGAAAGCCACATGTGTATGGAAGATTCCTTACAGCCAATGGAATATCACATTTCTCGTTTCCCTCCCACCAAGATAGAAATGAGGGATCCTTCCCCCCTTCCCTTTCCTTATACTTGATACTCAACTTAGAGACAAACCTCCCGAAAAGATTGAACTCATTAATAGGTTATGCAGACAGCCAACTACGTCATCTGATCGAGCACCCAATGACCCACTGGCCCCTCAAAGTACACTCATGGTGACTGAAATTCCCACTGTCAGTCCATTGAATTGAAGCATTTAGACTATAGAAAAACCTATTCAAATGCAAGAATATTACTTGGAAGGTTTTTTTTTTTATTATTAACAAAGCTCAAAGAGGAATAATCTTAACACACAAGGAAACTTCCAAAAGAATGGGATATGGAACAAATAAGTTTTGATCCATGTGAAGTAGGAGAGAGACAAGTTCCATTGTAGACCACTGCTTAGGGAGGTGCTTCAGTCTCTTAGGCACAACCCTGAGAAGCTCTGCTACTGGTGCAGGTGGGGGAAGTGGTTTGAAGACCTTAAGTTAGAAATTTTTTCTTTCTGGCATGTTCTTCCATCTACTATAAGGAATAACCAGAACTTAGAGTGATTTCCTTGTGAATCCCTTTCACTATTTAGTTATCTCCCTCTCTTCTCATCCCATGCCTTGTATGGAACATCCTAGGCTAACAATCTCTATAGTGTAGAAGAAAGGACCTTATAGATCATCTAGTACAATCTCATCATTTAGGGTGAATAAATTGAGGCCATATAACTTAAGTGATTTTAATGCTAATAAGTAACCATGGTAGAATTCACACTTAGGTATAGATCTACCAACCACCTTCATTCTACTTCTTACACTAAGAAATTCCGGGACAGTGGTAGGAGGTTTCAAAGTATGTTTGCTGTTCTGAAAATACACAAATATTTTTGTTTGGTTTCTCCCCTCCAACCATTTATAGATAACTGAGGAGGAGAGATATTCAGCCAGGTCCTGGCTCTCTCCAAAGGTGTCAGTTACCAAATAACACAAATTCCTATAGACTTCTAAGGTTTACAAAACACTTTCCTCAGAATAACCCTTTAAAGTTACTTCAAGTATTGTTATTCCCATTAATAGATGAGAAAACTGAGGTTGTGAGAATTAGTTTGAACAGGCTCACAGATCTAGTGAGCATCTGAGATAAAATTCAAACACTGGTCTCCTGATCATAAATCCTACTCATATTCTATCTGTTACACCATGCTGATTGTCTGATGTTGTAGTGACTCAGATCCACTGTAACTATTGGAAAAATAACTCAGAAATGTGTGTGCTGCTTAGAGTGGACAAACATGTTCTCATTACCATTCAGGGACTTTATTAACAAAGGATTTCAAGTGGTAGCTAGATGACTCCAACTTTTTCCTACTAGTATTCAAATAGAGTGAACCAAATTTTCCTAAGTCAAAAATCCTGTTGCCTGAAGATATTTTGAAATTAACTTTCTGGCAGTTTTGAAGCTGTGCAGTAGGTAGGGGCAGGGAAGAATGGTAATTTCAGATGAAGTGATTACTATAGATAATTTTACACAAACATTCTACTGTTGACTTGAGAATCAATTTGTGAAAAACAACATGCTTTTTCCTTTTATAGGAAAAACAAATTTTGGGGGAAATTGAAAAATATGTACTGATAATTTTTTGATCATCTTGTACATATCAAAAACATTTTATGATTTCAAATTTTTAAACGGATGTTGTCCATAAAAAGCAATATATTTGAGGAAAAAGGGAATGTGAAAAGCATGATTTGTTCAGATAATAATGAAAATTTTAAATTTTCAGCTTTTAAAATACTTTCCACAAATGAAAATACATATCATTGAATCTTTTGGAATCCAGCATCTTTAAGTTTTTCTTACTTTACGAGAAACAGGAAAAACTTTAGAAAGAGAAAGAATCTTAAACATTAAAGTAAAACAATGTGATTTGTTATCTTTTCTGGACTTAGAGTATCTAGGTTAGATAGATAGAACTCACTCACCGGTTACCACATTGGCTATGTAGAACTTTGTTTAATCATTCTTATTTCTAAAATTTCAGCAGTTTCTGCTTCTGATGCTTCATCTTTATCATCTTCACAAATTTCTGAAAGTCAGAGCTTTGCCAGCATTGAAACCAGTTGTCCTAGCCTTTCATAGTTCTCCCCCCTCCAAGAATACTTGCAAATGAAGAGCAAGTTCTTTTATAAGCTGCAGAAGAGGTAGGACTCTGAAAATAAAAATTTATTTGTTTAGGAGTCCAAGACTATACCCATCAAAAACTTGATACAAAGTTGCAAAAAGATCATGGTTGGTACTATCTTAGAATATACTCTTGGAATATAAACTAAAGATGTTATCTATATTTTTAGGATTTGAAAATAGACCTGCCACACCAAGTACTCAGTATTTTGCTTGTTTGGTAATTTAATGAAATGCAACAGAGGTTCAAGTATCTCTTACTTCTTGCCTTTGAATACTGAATTCCAGAAATTCATCACATCCTGAAAGGATTTACCTCAAAAGTTATGACATTGCTCTATAAAGTTTTAACTAAAATTTTTTCTACTTGAAACCAACAATATTTGGATTCCCAAAAGTAGCTGATCATATCCGTAACATTTGGTAAGGCACATTTGACTTTGGTGGATTATCTGATTTGAATGTAATAATTCTCATAGATACTTACCATTAAAATCTTACTTTTGCATAATGAAAAAAACTTTTTTGTAAAAAAACAAAATAGGCCAGTTAAAATAAGATTTTCACCCTACAGCTTCATTGTAAAAACTAATGTTTTGGGCTCCACAAGATTATCTTAAGAGAACATACCCTCTAGTAGATCCTGTAGGATAGAAAAACCTTGAGAGTAGATCCAGTGAAGGGTTGTTCTCCAATGCCAAATTTAATCAAATTTAAAAATGTTTAAAGGCATCAGATTGTCCACAAATTGTTATTGCAGCATGGATAAGCACTTGAATGCATCAATCAAGGGATCAGTTGAAGTTCTGAAGATATTAATAGGTGGACACTTTATGTTAAATATTTTATTTATCATTGTAAAATATATTTCTTTTTTTCTTTTTCATTTCCCCAAGGAGTTGGGAAATGGAGTTGGAAAGAAGTATCTGAGTCAAATGAAGTTTTCTTCCTCCCCTTAATTTTGTCCTTGACTATTCCTGTCAAATAGAATAGGAAAGAACAGATTGGCTAGTATCAGCTATATAGCCTCTGTGTCATTCAGAAGGCACAAAGCAATGATCTCTGAAATGGGCATAAAGCTGCTTTAAAAAAAATGCAAGTTTGGAACTTCCCAGTGGTTGCTTGCACACTGTAAACTAGACCTGTAGAGGGAAGAATATAGTGGAATACAGAGGGAGGCTCTTTTCTTATCACATCTTGTTCTTTAAGTAGAATGAGCTCAAATAGAAGAGTCAATCTCAATTAGACACATACTAGTGAAATCCCTAAATGGTCTTTATCTTGTTTTGTACATTTACTAGCATAACTCCTTTTGAATGAATAAAAACAGTTTTTAACAAGCATTTGCCATATGCCAGGAACTGGGCTAAATACTCAATCAATAACAAATCAATGAATAAACCTTGATTAAAAACCTACTGTGTTCCAAGAACTGTGCTAATTATTGGGAATATAAAAAAGAAGCAAAAGACATTCTCTGCTTGAATATTATTTGTTCGTCTCATTGTTTTCTTCCTTCCTTCTGTCCAGTCACTGCTGGGACTGTCCAGTCACTATCTCCAGGGACAAGGACTAGAGGTTACTTTTGGCTGAAAATTTCAGGATGTGCATTTACCCAGTTTGATAAAAAAAGTCTTGTTGCATTTTCACCATTTGTCTGAATTTATCCTAAGAACAATTTTTATGCCTTGATCGTTCTTACTTTGGTTGAAATAAGGGAAAGGCAGAATCAAAAGGTGTTAAGCCTATAGATTTGATGCATACATAGTAGATCAAGGGTGATTTGGGTTCAAGTCTCACTTCTGACACACTGACTATGTGACCCTGGGCAAATCATTAATTTCTCAGTGCACTGGCAATTCTCTAACTGTATTAATAGATGGAATTTCCTTATCCTCTGAAGTAACTGGAATTCCCTATATCACAAAATCATAGGTGCAGTATGTCTATATATATATTGATTCCTAGATGATCTCACCCACCAAAAGGAATTAATACAGGAGAAGAGATTAGGAGTGCTTGAAAGGTTCCCCCCCCCACAGTCTTGGTTGGACTCCCTGATGGATAAAGACTAGCCTGATCTTAAGTATAGGGATGATGGATTCTTGCCCAGTGATAAAAGGCATCTGATAAGGTTCAATCAAGTTATATTTATCTTGAGATTTGTAAATACATAAGTGGAGAGAAATAGGGATTCTGCTCTCAGTCACACATGTCTCATACCAGATACTACACAACCTGGCAGAACAGCAGTGAAAATTTAGATCAGCAATTGTTGAATTGGAGGCATAGTAATAAAACCTTAGGTCATGAAAGTCTATATACAAGTAGGCAGATTATGAGTAGTATACAAGAAGAACAAAAGGAGATGAATTCAGTCTTATAGATGTCACTGAGATTTAGTGATATATATGACTCATGACAAATATGATTATAAAAGTACATATTTTTTAAAAAGAACAGGTTAGATAAGAATTGTGGTGAGGAAACAGTACAGATAGAATTTGAATTCAGTGCCTCTATGTCTAGAACCAGTGATATTGTGTTATTGCCTAATATTTTCCTTCCATTTTGCTTCTGGAAGAGAATGACTAGGAAGCATTAGGCAAAGAATAGTTCACAGGTTGTTGAAATTAAAAAGAAATGAGAAGGTAAGAAGACATTTAGTTATATTCAGTAAGTTTAAACCACCAGCCCTGCACACTGGAAGGACCAGTAATTTTGTTGAGTGACTGTCAGTGATCTTTGAAATATTGAAAAGTGATCTAGGATTGGAAACATACAAATATTCTCATTTTAAGAAACTTTTTACATTTTAAAGAAATTTTAAAATACTGTCATTTTAAAGTTTTTTTAGATTCTTTCAACTATTGATACTGTGAGATATGTATCAATTTTAGGAATATTATGGATCATATTAAAGAGATGGTTTCCCTTTTTTTTTTAGAAAGGGAAGCGATGATTAGTAATTGTGTGGTTTAATGAAGAATAGATCGTGCCAGACAAATTTCATTTCCTGGACAGGGTTATTAGTCATACCCTGGCTTTAGCAAATCATTTGACAAAGTTACCCTGATGGACAAGATGGAAAGATGTAGACTGAAGGATAAAATAGCTAAGGGAATTCTAATCTAGTCATCTCAAAGAGTAGAATTCAATGGATCATTGTCAATTTGAATAGAAGTCTTTAGTGTCATATCCTAAATATCTGTCTTTAGTCCTATGATGCATGAGATTTTTGTTGGTTATTTGTATAACAGTGCATATGTCATCCCAAAGGTCAGACCATGTTACCTCTTCCTCATCACCAAATACATACATATATGTGTGTGTATACACATACACACATGTAATAAAATCCAGGAGCTTGCTATTATGTTTGAGATCAAATACAAGTTGTCACAATAGTGCAATTTTAAGTTATTAAACCTTTCTTTCTTTTGATTTTTAAAAATTTTCTATTCTAAAATCCTTTCCTCCCTCTATTCCCTTCCCTCTCCATTGAGAATACAAGAAAGAGGATATCTATTATACATATGAATTCATGCACGACATACTTCCACATTAGCTGTGTTCTGAAAAAAAAAAGCAAAGAAAAACAAAGAAAGGAAAAAAAATTGCTTTAATCTGTATTCTGAATTCACCAATTCTCTATTTGGATATAGACAGCATTTTACATCATGAGTACTTTGGAAATTTGGTAGGTCATTGTACTGAGCAGAGTTACTAAGTTTTCACAGTAAACTGTCTTTACAATATAAGACAGTAAGAGTTAAAATGACACACTTTGGGGATGTCAGACTCTGTGGCAAGTGCCTTAACTTCTGTCTGCCCTAGTTTCCTGAATTGAAAAAAAAAAACAAAAACAAAAACAAACCAACAACAACAACAAATAATAACAGCACTTATCTCTTAGGGTTATTATGAGGATCAAATAAGTTGATATTAGTGAAATACTTAGCACACTGCTTGGCACATAGCAAGTACTTAATAAATGTTTCCTTCCCACCACATGCCCTTCCTTCCTTCTTTCCTTCTTCCTTCCTTCCTTCCTTCTTTCCCTCCTTACTTTCCTTCTTCACCCACTCTTTCCTGCTTTCCTTCGTTCCTTCTTTCTTTCCCTCACTTTTCTTACTAATTCCCTTCTTCCTCCCTCCCTCTCTCCCTTTTCCTTTCCTTTTTCCTTGCCTTGCCTTGCCTTGCCTTTCTTTTTTCCTTTCCTTTTCTCTTTCCTCTTCCCTCCCTCCCTTCCTTCCTCCCTCCCTCCCTTCCTTCCTCCCTCCCTCCCTTCCTTCCTCCCTCCCTCCCTTCCTTCCTTCCTCCCTACCTCCCTTCCTTCCTCCCTACCTCCCTTCCTTCCTCCTTCCTTTCCTTCCTCCCTCCCTCCTTTCTTTCCTTCTTTCCTTCCTCCCTTCCTTTTTTCCTTCCTCCCTTCGTTCTTTCCTTCCTCCCTTCCTTCTTTCTTCTTCCTTTCCTTCTTTCCTTCCTCCCTAAAGTCATCTCCCTGGCAATTAAAACTATTTATAACATAGTTTTCTTGTATCTCACTCTTCCCTCCCACTCTCTAAGCTTCCTACACTTGTCTAACTCATGTGCCTTGCACGTGGTATTCCAACCTTTGTACTGGCTGTTCCCTATGTTTAGTATACCTTCCTATCTCATCTCTGACTAACAGATCCACTCCCATCTTCTTCAAGAAACCTTTTCCATTGCCTACTACCTATTGTGTCTGCTCTTTGAAATTACCTTAAATTGACTCTGTATATATTCTGTATGCACACAGTTTAAATAACTGTTGCATCCTTCAAGAGAATATGAGCTTTTTAAGGGCAGAGACTGCATTATTGCCTTTCTCTGTATCCCCATTCTGTAGCATGGGACATAGAATGAACTTAATACATTTGTTGAATGACTGATAGACGAATGGAGAGATTTACTAATTTCAGTGAAATGGAATTTAATAGGGATACATGTAAAATACAAAATTTGATACAGAAAAAAGACTGCCATTTTCTACCCAGATCAGTATAGAACTAGAATATTTGATCATTTATACACATCTCTCTTTTGGGAAGAACAAGTGAAGAGTATATAAAGAAGGCTAACCGGAATGTTGAAGGGGACTGGAAGCGATGCCATATAAGAATCAGTTGGAGAAAATGGGGAACTCAGAGAACAGAAGACTTTTACAGGACATGATAACCATCTTCAAATATTTGAAGGGTTATCCTGTGGAAGAGAGATTAGATTGTCTTGCCTGCCTCAGGGAGGAGAATTAAGTTTGATTGTGTGCAGAGAAAACAATATCAGTCTGATATAAGGAAAAAAAAATTCCCTAACAATTAGATCTACTCCAAAATGGAATAGACTACTTTGGGAAATATTTTGTTCTTTTTATTACTGGTACATTTCAATTCAAGGCTGATGGCCAACCAAAGCTTTGCTTTGTTTTCTCCCTTATTTGGACCTGTGATTTCATTTATGTACTTGCTCCTTCTCTTCCTTTTTCAGAGTTTCTCAACAATGATGGCTTCCCTCACTAAAAATTTAGAATTTTTCCTACTTCTCAGGTTTCCTACTTCTCATGCATGTAATGCATATTGTATAAAGCCATATCAAATTAAGTGTAGTTTGCAACTTGCATGCACCTGTTTCCAGAAAGAATGGGAGAACTTATTGAAGAATGAAACCTGATTCACAGGAAATATTTTTGGACTTTTTCAATGTCTTTAAGATGCTATCTCAAGGTAAGTTGGGTTTTCTTGAGTTCTGCAAGATGAGGATTTAAAAATTATCCTAATGCTATGAATAAGCTTTCTCTTACCTATTGATTAGAAATTATCTTATGTGAAGCATTCTATTTAAATTTTCTTTTTTTTTATTAATACTTTTTATTTGCAAAACATATGTATGGATAATTCCTAAACATTAACCCTTACAAAGCTTTCTGTTACAAATTTTTCCCCCCTACTCCCCACCCCTCCCCTAGATGGCAGGATATCCACTACATGATAATTATGTTAGAATACTTAAGAAATCGAATATATGTATAGTTATTGAATCATTTTTTGTGCAGGAGAAATCGTATCTACAAGAAAGAATAATCCGATAAAGGAAATACAATGCAAGCACACCTCAATAGAGAACATGAAAATGTTATGTTGTGGTCCACATTTCACATCCCTCTCTCTGGGTGTATATGGCTCTCCCCACCAAACAATTGGAAGTGGTTTAAAGCATTTTATTGTTGAAGAGAGTCATGTCCATTAGAACTGATCCTCATATAGTATTGTTGTTGCCGTGAATAATGATCTCCTGGTTCTGCTCACTTCACTGAGCATCAGTTCATGTAAGTCTCTCCAGGCCTCTCTGAAATCGTCCTGCTGGTCGTTTCTCACAGAACAACAATATTCCATAACATTCATATACCATAATTTATTCAGCCACTCTCCAATTGATGGGCATCCATTCAGTTTCCAGTTTCCAGCCACTACAAAAAGGGCTGCCACAAACATTCTTGCACAGGTGGGTCCCTTTCCCTCCTCTAAGATCTCTTTGGGATATAGACCCAATAGAAACACTGCTGGGTCAAAGGGTATGCATAGTTTGATAACTTTTTGAGCATAGTTCCAAATTGCTCTCCAGAATAGTTGGATCTGTTCACAGCTCCACCAACAATGCATCACTTTCCCAGTCTTCCCACATCCCCTCCAACATTCGTCTTTATCTTTTCCTGTCATTTTAGCCAATCTGACAGGTGTGTAGTGGTACCTCAGAGTTGTCTTAATTTGCATTTCTCTGATCAATAGTGATTTGGAGCAACTTTTCATATGATTATAAATAGTTTTAATTTCATCATCTGAAAATTGTCTGTTCATATCCTTTGACCATTTATCAATTGGAGAATGGCTTGAATTCTTATAAATATGAGACAATTCTCTATATATCTTAGAGATGAGACCTTTATCAGAACCCTTAAATGTAAAGATGATTTCCCAATTTGATGCTTCCCTCCTAATCTTGTCTGCATTAGTTTTGTTTGTACAGAAACTTTTTAACTTAATATAATCAAAATTATCTATCTGGTGTTCAATTAAGAGTTCCAGATCTTCTTTGGACATAAATTTATTCCATCTCCACAGGTTTGGGAGGTAAACTATCCTATGTTCCTCTAATTTAGTTATAATATTACCCTTTATATCTAGATCTTGAACCCATTTAGATCTTATCTTGGTGTGTGGTGTTAGGTGTGGGTCCAGCCTTAATTTCTTCCACACTAGTTTCCAATTTTCCCAGCAGTTTTTGCCAAATAGTGAGTACTTATCCCAAAAGCTGGGGTCTTTGGGTTTATCAAACACTAAATTGCTACCATTATTACCTAACTTGTCCTGATATCCTATCCTATGCCACTGATCGACTGCTCTATTTCTTAGCCATTACCAAATGGTTTTGATGACTGCTGCTTTGTAATATAGTTTTAGATCTGGTACAGCAAGGCCACCTTCATCTGTCTTTTTTTTTCATTAATTCCCTTGAAATTCTTGACCTTTTGTTCTTCCAAATGAACTTTGCTACTATTTTTTCTAGATGTGTAAAATAATTTCTTGGGAGTTTGATTGGTATGGTGCTAAATAAGTAAATTAGTTTGGGTAGTATTGTCATTTTTATTATATTCGCTCGGCCTACCCATGAGCATTTTAAGTTTTTCCAATTGACTAGGTCTGATTTTATTTGTGGGGAAAGTGTTTTGTAGTTTAGTTCGTATAGTTTCTGACATTTTCTTGGCAGATAGATTCCCATATATTTTATCCTATCATCCGTTATTCTGAATGGAATTTCTTTTTCTATCTCTTGCTGCTGAACTTTGTTGGTAATATATAAGAATGCTGATGATTTATGTGGATTTATTTTGAATCCTGCAACTTTACTAAAGTTGTGCATTGTTTCTAGTAGTATTTTAATTGAGTCTCTAGGGTTCTCTAAGTATACTGTCATGTCATCTGCAAAGAGTGATAATTTGGTTTCTTCATTACCTACTCTAATTCCTTTTATCTCTTTTTCTTCTCTTATTGCCAAAGCTAATATTTCTAATACAATATTTAATAGTAATGGTGACAGTGGGCAGCCTTGTTTCACTCCTGATCTTATTGGGAATGGTTCTAGTTTGTCTCCATTACATATGATGCTTGCTGATGGTTTTCTATTTAAATTTTCAATGTTATTAATTATCATTCTTTGTCTTAAAAAGTACAGCATTCTAAGATAAAATGAAATAATATATATATAAAGTGCTTCACAAAATCTATAGAAGTATACAAATGTTAAGTAATAGAAGTAGTAGCAGTGGTAGTAACAGTGGTGATTGTAGTAGTATTAGTAGTAAAAGTAGTAGTAGTAGTAATATTAGTATTGTTAAGTATAGATGCATTTTTCTAGTTCATATATTCTGACTTCATATAATTTACATCTTGGTCAAATAGAAACTTGATTTCCCACTATAGAGTTAACCCATCTCTAAAGTCCTGACATTCCTGATTGCGTCTTGCAATCAAACTGAAGTGGTATTGATGCAGAGCACTTTGTTTTTTGTTGTTCATCAATGGATTACAAGTATTTTGTGTCACATCCTTGAAAGAAGCAGATTTTATCTGGTAAATCTTGTGTGGATTTTACTAGAATCCATATCACTGATCCCACTAAAGTGACCAGTCACATTCAAATGAAACTGGGAGAGGAGGGAGAGGAAAAGGAATAAGAATGTATATTGTACATACTATGGGACAGGCAATGTGTTAAAGACTTTTTACAAATATCAGATCTGATCCTCATGGCAACTCTGTGAGGTAATTGCTACTGTTATGCTTATCCCATTTTTCAGTTGAGGAAATTGAGTATAGTTCATCTTCATACTCTCAAGGCTATGTTTGAACTCAGGTTTTCCAGACTCTAGATTTAGTATTCTACCTGATGTACCTTCAGAGATTTGGCAGAGATTCTCAAACAAAATATCTCAACTTTAAAGACAAATGAACTCGTACTAATCAGTTTTAATCTTTAATAGCTTTAAGCAATACTTATACTTTTGAGACACCCTATATTTAGAACTTGTCCCTCTTAAAAGTTGAAGGTAAAATATTCTCTGGAGTTCAGCTAACATTTATTAATTACATGGTACTTACTTAGTAGGAATGATATTCTGTATTCCTCACCCTCTAAGAGCTTACAATCTCTTTAAGGGAGACAGAAAATACACGTTCTTGATGACCTTTGATTTTGGTCACTTCAATTTTTTAAAATCAAGTACATATGATTAATTTTAAAATTATTCTTGACTAAAATTCACACACAACATAAGCATATATATGTATATATGCTACACACAAATATATATATATACATATATATACACACACACATACACATATATATCCTGTATATGCAAATGCAAAATCTATATAAGAGGATACAAAGTAACTCTATGAGGGAGAGGGTGCTAATAAGGGAGAAAAGAGAAGCAAGAAAGGCTTTTTGTAATATCTTTTACCTGAACTATGCTTAGCAAGAAGCTAAGGATTCCATGTGGCAGAGTTGGGGAGTACAATTCAGATATGGGATACTACTTCTGTAAAAACTGGGAAGTTAGGGGTGGAATGTTGTATACAGGGAATAGCTAGAAGCCAAATTTGCTTGGGACAAAAAGTGCTTGAGAGGCAAATAATATGACTAGGAAAGTAGGAAGGAGTCATGTTGAACGATTTAAATGCCCATTTAGAATGTCAGGATCTTTTCCCTTTCTTTCAGATATCATAATGTCTCTCCTCTCCTTTTTGGAAAGACTTCTTGAGAGGACAGAGAGGTGTTGAGAAGAATGCCTCTGAAGGGTAAAATGGCAGTACTTCCTTCCTCTATAGGAGTCCCCCTGTGCCCTCCCCAAGGCAGAATTTGGCCCTCCAGATTCAAATGCCATTAGGCTTGTAAAATACAAAGCTTTATCCAGAATGATTGATGCAGTTTCAGTAGTATTACCTGACATAGCAGAGTTCTCAAAGTAAAGCCAAATGCAACGGATCGATAATCATACACTTAGCAGTTACCACTCTCCTATATCAGTGTTCTTTAATAATCATCACCAAAATACCTTGTATCAGACTCCCCCAGCCCATATTTCTTAGACATTCCTGGAGCTCCAATTGATTTCAATGAAAGCTCTAGGCACCTAAGGTAGCAATGGAGCAGGATATATTGTCTTGGACGATTTATATTTACATTACTTTTGAGCTGATCAGCAAAAAGTACTTTACCCACATCAGTTCATCAGTCTCCGCCACACTCACCAGTAGGTTAAAAAGTTTTGCTATTTCTTCCTGAGGGTTGAAGAAACTGAGGTAAAGTGGTCTTCCCAGTGAAGAGGCAAAGAACTACTGCCTTTTGATTACTTAAAATTGGGTAGTTTGCATTTGAGTTTCTAACGGATAGCTTGTTCAGGAGTCTGATTGCCTAATAGAACTGAAATGTCATTGCTGCATGTATACCATTGGAAAGTACCCCATTCCAAATAGGCTAGGTCCATGTTATTCCTAGTCTAAAAAAAGAAAAAAAGAAGAAAGAAAAGTTGTATATTTAAACTCCATTTGGCACAGAGTCTAAAGAAAATCACGCCATTGGTTTAGACAGACTAATTAAACAATGTGACATAGAAAGATCACTGGACTTATACTCAAGACCTCTCAGTCTGATCTCTGGCTCTGAAATATATTAGCTGTGCAACTATGGGCAATTAAACCCAATTCAACAAGTATTTATGTCAAACATCTTTTGTGTGAGGCATTATGCTAGAAATACAAAGACAAAATAGACCAAAAAAAAGAATCCCTACCCTCAGGGAGCTTGCATTCTGCTAGAGGAATAAAACAGATAAAAAAATAAGTCTCTACTTGAGAATTTGAAAAAGATGTCAAGTCATTTCATTGCCTTGACCCTCAGTTTCTCCATCTGTAAAGTGATGGCTAAGTTATCTTTAAGGTTATTTTCACACTTAAATCATATCTATGATTAATAGGATAAATGCCATCTTTCATCACCCTTTGTGTTACAGAGACAGAGCTTTGTACTCTTATAGCAAGAAGCTGGTTACCTGTATAAGAGTATGGCAGGCATTGCTTCATCTCAGATGGGTTGGCACTAGAAATGCTTCCTTAGAGCATACAGTAATTTTAGGAGCCTCCCACAGTGGAACTGACAGCAATGGCAAAAACTGTCAACCCGCCTCCCCCGGTGATGGAAAACTTCTCAAAGGTTTTCCCAGCAGTGCATTAGGCAGCTGTGTAAGAACCCACTGTTGTTCATATCAGGAGATTTCACACCTTCCATTAACCAATTCTAAGACAGTAGACCAGTGTCTTTATTTCCCATGCTGTTGAAGTACTTTACATAGACTTTAACCCAGTTATTAAATTGCTTGAATTTGTTAAACGTACAAAGGGCCCTACTCCCCGTTGATGGAGTAAAAGTAGATATTTGATTAAGTAGATAGCTAGATGTGAGATTTTTTTCCCATTTGGATATGTTAAGGGGTGTTTGAATCTTAGCACTCAGTTCATGCCTTTCCTAAGGGGAGGGGAGAGGGTATTTAACAAGGTTAATAATGACAGAAAAAGGAATTATTTTAACCTGACACTACAAAAGAAAAAGAATCATGCTAGCATTTCATGACAGTTCAAAGACAGATGTCGTTGGCTAAGTGAAAGTCTCATAGACGTGGGGTAATATACACCTTATATGCATATGGATTAGTGAAAGCAGACTGTCAAGTCGGTAAGTGTAAGATTGTCAAATATGAGACTTAGCAGCAAAATCATAGAGAACTACTTACTATTGATTCCTTCACTCAAGGGCCCAATCTTGTGTTCTTCACCTAGACAAAAGATCAACTTAGTGATGGGCTAGGATATGGCAGGGGGAGGGGGAGGAGGGAATATGGCTTAAACTTGACATGAGGGTCACATGTGGACAACAGGACTGGTCATGAACTCTCTTTAGAGTGTATTCTTGACTTTTATTTGACTTAGGTCTTTGTTTTTTTTTTTTGCATTGTTACATATGGCTCCCCAGGCAGAAAGCAGATCCAATTCCATTTTCCTCATGCCTAATAGAATGGTTTGAAATTTGTGATATGTAGGTCAAATCATGTCCTGAAGAAAGTTGGTAAAAAGGGTTGTAGACTATGCTAAAGAAGTATCCATTTGAAGGAGTTGGGGATCTTTAACTTTGTGAAGACAAAGGGAACATGGCAGGAGGTAGTCAAACTGTTTGATGCATCTATGCAAATTCCTCAATATCAGATCTCTAAGAGTGGCAAAATGATATAATCTTAGAAAGAACAGGAATCAGGACCAGGACCTGGAGACTTAAGCCTTAGATCCTGCATTGTCATCAATCAGCAGTATCATTGTAGGTAGGTCATTTAAATTGTTTGAGACTTGACCTTATCTATAAAATGAAGGATTGGACCACATGATCTCTAAGGACTCTTTAAGATCTAAGATGCTAATGTTTCTGTTGTAGTCTAGTTATCACATTTATATATGATAGATGACCAAAACAAAAGATAGATCTCATCTTAATCTTTCTAAGCCAGCCTTAATGCCATTCAACCATATTTGCTATCATGCCAACAAATCATTGTCAGTTCTTTTCTATACAATCCCAATATAACATATCACAAAGAACTTGAATAATGGTTTAACAAACCCTGTAACTATCACATTTTCTCAACTCATCTACAGTGGACTGAAAAATACTAAAAATATAATGCAGAGATTTTAATTGTTACATTCTGGCTCTGAGAATGAGTAAAGAAATAAAGTATTCATCAACCCTCCTAATATAGGACAGAAACAAGGAAAGGTGTATAAACCAAACCAAAACTGGTGAAGATAAGCATTGAATTTTTAGACCATGACATGATCTTTCAAAAAAAAAAAAAAAAAAGGACAGTTCTTGGACAAAATCCACACAATGAGACTCAGGAGGAAGCTGGTTACCACTAAGAAAGTTTTGAAATGGACTTAATGGGGATGAATAATCAAAGCCCCATAAAGTGCACTGACATAAAGACTGAATACTACAGAAATTTTGATCAACAGTAGTTAATCCTTAGTAAGAACAAGGGGGAAATGATGAGGGAAAACCACAATATCCCAAAATTTGCGTGTGATTACATACAAGAATCATGGAAAATAAAAAGGAACAATTGGGAATTTGAGCTCAACAAAATTGAGATTTAGTCAACATCATTAGTCTACTTAAAACCAAGAGATTGGGATACAAGAGTTTATAGTATTTTTGGAAGATGAATTATTAGCTTTTTATATAAAAAATACAAAAACCTCGTGTTCTGAGGTTCAAATCAGAGAATGAAAGCAACAATAGACAGAAAATGCCTAGGTTAAGTTAATGAGATGAAAAGGAAAAATAAGTACTTTGAATATAAGAATTCATCCAAAAAAGAATCATAGCATATCTGAGATGGAAAGGGTCATCTATTAAAACACTTCTCCAAACTATGAATTCCCTTTATTTAGAGCTATCAGTAAGTGATCAAAGTAAATATATGAAATTATCTTTGATAAAAATGAGCAAAGCAGTTTCTCTGCTAGGTCTAGTAATGTTGAGGAGCAACTTTCAAAGGATACAGATTATTAATTAAGGTTTTAGGAGGAGTTGGTAGCATTAACTTGGTATTAAACTGGGTAAATAGACTTGGGAAAATTTCTCTTGTGCTTTAAAAGTTAGCTAAAAATAATTGAGTATTTGTTGGTGTTCATAAACTTTTTTAGGAGAGAAGACTCAGGGGTTGAGTTGATTCTTTTAAAAAGGTGAAAAAAAAAAGAAAGAAGATAAAATTTCATGAAAATAATTTCAGTGATTCAGCAGTCTGAATAAGTAGGTCCAATGAGATAAAAGTTTCAGAGTCAAAATAGCCAAATAGATTTGATTGCCATCAAATTTCTAATTAATTGAAAAATTTTATTAATATTGATAAAAAGACTTGCCAAATAGTAAATTATCAAGTTAAACCCAGGCCTGTACACAAAATAACACAAATAATGATAATTATTCTGTTATACATGGCTTCATTGCTCTAGGAAGTCTTTTCGCTAAAATATATCATAACCCTTTTATGACTTGGTTGTTGACAATTGAAAAACTTTCAAGTTACTATGCAATCAATCTGATGAAAAATCTCCCTGAATTTAGCTTCAGTTACACTGGCAAAGCCTTGTGTTATAGTCAATAATGATAGATTTACAAGGTACTTTACCAAACATTATCTCATTTATTCCATACAACATGAGAGATATATGCTCTTATTATTTACATTTTATAGATTAAGAAAATGAGGGAAACAAAGATGAAGTAACTTGCTCAGGATTACATAGATACAAAGTATAAGAAGCTAGATTTAAATTCAGGTCTTCCAAACTATTTCAGTGGTCTATCCACTGTGCCATCAAGTCACTTCCAGAACCCAAGGATATCTGCATTTCTAAGAGAAAAACCCTAGAAGAAAAACATAGAAAAGAATGAGGAGGGGTATTCATTTATATACCTTTTTCAGGTTAAGAAACTAATTTCCTTATATATGAAAGAAGCTAAACATGTCATCAAAAGTTTGTTTCAGTTTGTTGAGTACCTATCAACAGTCACTGTAGAGAGCCAAATGATCTTAAGGCCAAATAAGCTGAAACAAAGAAAGGAAAAGAAAACAAAGACTACAACATTAAAACATAAAAACATAAAAGGCAACAGGTAAATATTCTTCAACGATATGAGGCAAAAGTGGAAGAGCTAGGAAAGAAATCTTAATAAGAATAAATTTAATAATGGATATAAAAATCCCATTTTAAAATTGTGTCATTTTATTGGAGGTTCTGGGTTTCAGAAATGAAAGTAACTGGTAAAGAAAATGTAAATTATACCTATGAACCTTTTATGCATTTTAATTACATTTTTATGGATTCTGATTCATTAATAGAAAGAAAGAGAAGGAACATTGGAATTGTTAATATCCTATTATTATTCAATTAGAATAAAATTGCTTTAAAAATCACGAAGTAAAGTGCCAATTTCCATTTTTCCAGAAAATGTTTTTATAGGATGATCTTGGTCCTAATATATAAACCTCTTTTTCTTCTATAAAAAGTAAATGTTATTAAAATGGAAGTTAAAGTTACTGTCATAAGGAATGGAAAGTAAAATAGAATAAAAAAGAAAATGATTGAAAATTATTGTTAAAAGATAAATATTGTAAAAAGCTTTTGCACAAACAAAACTAACACAAACAAGATTAAAAGAAAAGTACAAAGCTGGGAAAAAAATCTTTACAGCCAGTGTTTCTGATAAAGGTCTCATTTCTAAAATATATAAAGAGCTGTGTCAAATTTATAAGAATACCAGTCATTCCCCAATTGATAAATGGGATATAAACAGATAATTTTCAGATGAAGAAATCAAAACCATCAATAGTCATATGAAAAAATGCTCTAAATCACTATTGATTAGAAAAATTCAGATTTAAACAACTCTGAGGTACTATCTCATACCTCTCAGATTGGCTAAAATGACAGGAAAAGAAAATGACAAATGTTGGAAGGGATGCAGGAAAACTGAGACACTAATACATTGTTGGTGGAGTTGTGAAATGATCCAATCATTCTGGAGTGCAATCTGGAACTATGCCCAAAAAGCTATCAAACTGTGCATACTCTTTGATCCAGCAGTGTTACTACTGAGTCAGTATCCCAAGAAAATTATAAAGAAGGGGAAAGTACCTACATTTGCAAAAATGTTTGTAGCAGCTCTTTTTGTGGTAGCAAAGAATTGGAAAATGAGTAGATGCCCATCATTTGGAGAATGACTGAATAAGCTGTGGTTTATGAAGGTAATGTAATATTGTTCTATAAAAAAATGATAAATAAGCTGATTTTAGAAAGGTTTGGAAAGATTTACCCAAACTGAAGCTGAGTGAAATGAGCAGAAGCAGCAATACAATAACAGCAAGAATATGAAAATATGAGATGATCAACTAAGAAGACTTAGTTCTTCTCTATGTTCAGTGATCCAAAGCAATCCCAATAGACTTTGTATAGAAAATGCCATCTGCATCCCCCCCCCAAAAAAAAGGATTATGGAGATTGAATGTAAATTAACACATGATATATTCACTTCTTTTTTCTGTTTTTTTTATTCTCTCCCATGTTTTTACCTTTTGCTCTTATTTTTCTCTTCCAACATGATTCATAAAGCAGTGTGTATTAAAAATAAATTAATCAAATAAAAAAGTTAAATATTGTTAAAGCAATGACATTCATACTATGATACTCAAGAAAGAAGTTTTTTTTCCTGACTATCACTTTATAATTTTAAAAATGTATTGAGTATGAAAAGACAAGATGAAGAAAAAATAGTCTTTACTTAAAAGATAGAGAATGAGTGTGGAAATTATGGACTTTGTCCATAATTTGATACATTGGATGCCATAAGAATTTTAATATTAGTGGATATGACCAAAATGGTTTTGTGAAGGATCAATCATTTCAAATCATTGCTGTTTCCATCAGACCTTTATATCTATGGAAAACAATACATGTCATACTCAGTAACAGATTCTGTTAATGAAGACATTGTGTTCCACTGCCATTTTGTTATCAGAAATTCCATTGACACATATAAAAATAATTCCAGCCACTTACTACTATATAAAATCATAGATTATAGGATTTGAAGTTGGAAGCACCTTACAGTCAGTGCATGTAGTTCAATCCTTCTATTTTATAAATAAGGAAATGTATTAAAATGTCTGGCAGTATGTTATAAAAAGAAAATTAAAGGACCAAAGATGTTTTAAGGTAAACTATTATAATGTCAAGGTCATTTTAAAACATAAATTAAGTATTGTTTCTTGAAGTGAGGGAATGGGGAGAGAGAGACAGACAAGCAGATAGAGACAGAGACAAAGGGACAGATGGAAGATAGTGCTGGATCTGTGCTCAGAGGAGTAAAGCATATTTGTTGTACTCCTTGTTGTTCCTCAAATGCAACACTCCATTTCCCATCTTTGGGTATTTCACTGGCTGTCTTCTATACCTGTAATCTCTCCTTCCTCATCTCTACTTCTTGGTTTTCCGGGCTACCATCAGGTCCCTGATAAAATCTCAGCTTCTCCAAGGAGTCTTCTCAATTTGCCTTCATGGTAGTGTCTCTCCTCTAAAGTTATTGCCAATTTATTGTTTATAAATATATATAATACACACATATGTATGTGCATACAGATATATGTACATGTATGTACACATATACACACATATTTATATGTGTATGTATGTGTATTATCAAGAATATATTAAGCATCTACTATGTACTAGGTACTATTATAAATTCTTATTCCATAAAGAAAAAAGAAAATGAAATAGTTCCTACTTTTAAGTGACATATCAGGGAACACAAGATTTTTACAGGCATATCCACTCTTTTTTCATAGCAAAGAATTTGAAACAAATTCTATGTCTATTGGTTGTAGAATTTTAAAATTAATTGTGATATCATTGTGCTCTAAAGTAAACATGATGGTTACAGAGAAGCATAGTAAACTTGTATAAATTGATGCAAGGTTATAAGCAGAACCAAGAAAAAATGTACGCAATGATTACTATTATGTTCAATGGGAAAGAACAGCCACAACCAATGTTAATCATGCAAAATTGTACATAGCAAGGTTGACCTCATAGAAAAGATTAAAAAAAAAAAACTTTCCCCTGCTTCTTAGAAGAAGTGGAGAAGGGGCATCCATTTTCATGGATTCAGAATATTGTACTTGTTCCCTGAGAGGAGAGGGAGAAACAATAGAGGGCAAAATCCAGACAATATAAAAATAAAAAAAAAACTAAGTGAAAATTACTTAAAAATAAGTACAAAACAAATACAAAATGTCTAAAGATTGCGTTGTGTTTGTCACATAGGTTTGCTTAAGAAGGAAGGACACTAATAGTTGAAAAGGTCAAGAAAAATTTCATGTAGAAGGTACTTATTTAAACTGTCTTTTTTAAAATAGTATTTTATTTTTCAAAATATACATAAAGATAATTTTCAACATTCATTTTTGTAAGATTTTGTGTTCTATTTTTTTTTTCTTTCTTCCCAAGAAAGCTGTCTTATTCCCAAGATAGCAAGCAATCTAACATAGGTTAAATGTGTGCAGTCTTTCAAAACATATTTCCATATTTATCATGTTGTGCAAGAAAAATCAGACCAAAAGGGGGGAAAATATAAGAAAGAAAAACAAAGAAAAAAGGTGAAAATACTATGCTTTAATCCACATTCAATCTCCACTGTTATTTCTCTGTATGCAATTAGCATTTCCCAGTCCAAGTTTGTTGGAATTGCTTTGAATCACCACATTATTGAGAAGAGTCAAATCCATCAGAGTTGATCATCACATAATCTTGTTATTATGCACGATGTTCTCCTAGTTCTGTTTACCTCACTCAGCATCTGCTCATGTAAGTCTTTCCAAGCTTTTCTAAATCAGATTCCTCATCATTTCCTACAGAACAATAATATTCCATTACCTTCATATTCTATGACTTATTCAGCAATGCCCCAACTGATGGGCATCCACTCAGTTTCTAGTTCCTTTCCACTGTTACTGCTATTACATTTTTACACAAGTGGGTCCTTTTTCCTTTTGTATTATATCTTTGGGATACAGGCACAGTAGTGTTATTCCAGACTTGGGGGATTGAAAAAGGAAATGGAGTAAGAGCATATGAGGAATAATAAGGTCGGCTAAACTAGACAATAGAATGCATAAATATGAGTGATATATAATTAACTTAGAAAGTAGCTGGGATCAGGTTGTAAGAGGCTTTAAATGCCAGAGAAGTTTTATTTGTTTTTAGAGGTAATAGGCAACTGTTACAATAGTTTATTGAATAGAAAAATGATATGATCACAGTAGTGCTTTAGGAATATCTCTTTGGATGGCATGTGGAGGATGAATCAAAATGAGACAAGACTTTTTGCAGGCAAGGCAATTAGGAAACTGGTACAATAATCCAAGTAAGAGGTGATAAGGGCCTGAACTAGTATGGTTGTTATATGGTGGAGAGAACTGGAGAGATGGGAGTGTTATTGGGATATGCAAATAATAAAATGCATGGCTTAAGGGAGAAGGAAGAATTGAAATTTTGAATATGAGTGGCTGAAAGATGTTGTCAACTTGAATGGGGTAATTTAGTTATGAGATAAGTTTTTCTGTGGGGAGGGGAAGATCAGATTGGTTCTGGATATATTGAGTTTGAAATTCCTATGGGATAGTCAATTGGAAATATTCATTAGATAGCTGAGAAGATGAATTAAAGTTCAAGGAGATAAAGGCTGGATATGTTGATTAGGGAGTCATCTTTATAGAAATGTTAATTAAATCTAAAGAAGCTGACAAAATCACCAAGTGAGAAAGGGTAGAAAGAGAAGAAAAGGTAAAAGAGGGAATGTATAACATTTTCATGTTATGTTTTGGTTTTTTTTGTTTCTATAATTCAAGAATATAAAGGAATATGAAAGGGAGGTAAAAATGAGATAAAATATATAAAATGCTTTGTAAACCTTAAAGTTCTGGCATCATCATCATCATCATCATCCTCACAACAACAATTAAGAACAGAGGTAGCAGCAATAATGCTAGATTATAGGGATAAAAATTTGTTAGGCATAAGGAAAAACATCTTAACATGCTGCCACAGAAAGTCAAAGCATCTCTGTCCTAGAAATTATTAAAAATATTATAAATAATCATTTGTGTGGGAGTGATTTAAAGATCAAATAGGTGGTCAATCTCTAATGGAGTGGCCTAAGCATTTGCCATAGATCTTATATTGTTCAAGAGTTCTATCCATAACTTGGAAGAGGGTATAAATAATACACCTATTAAATTGGTGAAGGACACCAAGCTGGGAGAGAAAACTAACATATTAGAAGAACAAAGCAAGATCCCAAAAGATCTCAACTGGGCAGAACAATGGTTCAAATCTAATCATCAATAAATAAACATTTATAAAGTATCTACTGTGTGCCACACATTGTTTTAAGTGCTGGATAAGATTAAATTTAGTGGATATTCAAGAAATGTTTTATATTTCAGTTCCAAAATTTTAGTGAAAAAATGGAGCAGGGTAGGGAGGAAGAGAGGAATAGCTCCTATGAAAACTATTTCAGGATTTTAGTGAAGTGAAAGTTCACTAGTAGTCAATAAGTTATAGGATTTAGAAAAGCTAAAGCAGACTTAATATATTACCAAGAAAAAACCCACATATGCAAGAGTCTTGTTTATTCTCAACTGTAATATCTTGTTCAGTTTTAGGTGTTGTATTTTAGAGAGATGCTGACAAAGTGAACCATGTAAAGGTGATGTAAGGACAGGATTTCATACGATATGTGGATTGCTTAAAAAGCTGTGGATGTTTAGCCTGGTGAAAAGTAAGAAGATATGATAGCTGCCTTCAAGAATTTGGATAATTGTCATATTGAAGATATTATACTTTGCTTGGTCCCAGAGAGCAGAACTAGAAGACTCAGCGAGAGTTCAGCTTGATATAAGGGGGTAACTTGCTGTTAACAGTTAGAGCTGTCTTGTGATACATTGGTTTTGCATGTTTGGAAGCTTTACAGTGAAGACTGGGTGATCACTAGTGTTCACTGTGATCATTGGATAGTAAATTGGGACTTCCAGTTGAAGTACATTTTGTACTCAACAGCCTGAGAATTCTTATAGATCTGAGATTCTGGGATTCTATGGAATGAAGTTCTATCTCAAGGAAGAGAAAAGAATTGAAGGCTTTAGTAATTGGGCTTAAGAGGATCTTTTCAGTGCATCAGTTTTATTTACTGGCTTCCTACATGTCCTCTGGTTCAAATATGAACTTTTTATTTTGGTGATTAACTAGATAGTGGATGTTCTTAAAGCCAAGAAGGCTTGGGTTCAGTACTGACTTCAGTGGTTTGGTGACCTTGGACAAACCAGTTAACCCCTAGATGTTCTTTCTGCACAGCATTCTGGACTTTAAGTTGCAGAAAGAGTGCTGACCTTGGGGTACCCTAAACCAAAGAAATCACAGGACTAACCCCTATTCTTGGTTTCAAGATCTTCTGTACTCCTCTTTCTCTCCTTTCATCATGTGGCTTTGCTTCCTTTCTATAATGTACTTGTTTTCTCTCACTTTAGAATGTAACTTCTTTGTAGGTAGAGGTTGTTTTGTTCTTGGTAATACATCTCTAAGTGCTTAATAATTGCTTGTTCATTCATTGATCAAATTCTGTTTTTGATTCAGTTGACTGGGAGTGGAAAATTAACAATAGTTAATTTCCTATTTTCTTTATATTAGGAATCTTTAACTTTGTGTGTGTGTGTGTGTGTGTGTGTGTGTGTGTGTGTGTGTGAGAATGTGTGTTCATCTACTTTGGTAGTTTGGTCAAGCCTCTGGATCCCTTCTCAGAACAATGTTTTGAAATAAAATAAAATGCATAGAGTTACATAGAAAATCTGTAATGTTGAAATTCAATTATCAAAATATTATTTAAAAATAGGTTTATGAACCCTAGGTTAAAAAGCTCTTCTCTGAAATCTCTCTCCAGTGTCTTAGCCTTATAGAAAATTTGTCCAGCATCATATGTGGATGCCCCCTTCCTAGGGGAACAAAATAATTTTGTCCCCTTTTTAGAAACAGCCCTTACAATATTTTTTTTCTGAATAGATCAACGATTTTTTCCACTTTCCGAATTATGGCAGAGCTCAATAGTCAAAGCTATAACTAGGGCAGGGTAAATAGAGCCTTGTTTCAGAGCACCAAAATGTGGAGGGTGTCAACAATATTTCAACATCATAGAAATAATTAGTATAGCACCTAGTTAGAGAATTATCAATTAGCAAAGAATACTGAGATTATTTCCTACCTTCCACCCCCACAGGCGTGACAAGAGTATCTTCCCCCATCGCACTTTATGTACCAGGGCATCCCTCTCAAATAATTTTGCTTGCAAAGGCTTATTTGAAAAGACATTGTGTGGGAGCTTGTCTTGTTTGCCCAACCAGTTTGTTAGAACTCTGAAAGCAAGGCACAAGTACCAAACCAAGCACTTTTAGAACTCAGATCTCTTGACTAATAGCGCCATTAAAGTTGGGATAGAAAGAGGGATAAAAAGATCCAAACACTTAAGTGCTCTAATCAGCCAAAATGGAATAATAATTAAAAAAATAAAGTCCTAAAATCCATTTTCTTGTCCCTTACTTGCCTCGTTTTCCTAACCAAAATACATCCAAGGAAGCTATTTTTACCCTGCTCCTGACCCAGCGAAACCCTTGAAGTTCTGCAAATTTTACCAGATTTAGATCTCATTTGTGTTTTCTCTGCAGCCTCTTATTTCTGGGAAGAAGAGGCAGACAGACAGGATTGTATTTAGCTGGCTAGTCATTTCTATTCTATCACATTTGCTTTTCAAGTGGTCTAAAGAACACCTCAACCACCCTATCAGGGAAGGAAAATTTTACATGATGGAAAAACCAAAAGAGAAATCCCTGCATAAAGTAAGTAGGGAACTCCATTTCTCTATTCTCTCTCTTCTCAGATGTTAAGCCTTTAATATGAAGGGGTCACATTTTTGGCTGATCAAGCTGAAAACAAATTGCCCCAGTTGAACCAGAATTTCCAGAAGTTGCCTTGAAAATATTTAGACACCTGTTCTCTCCAGCAAATGTAAGTGATGCTGCAACAAACACTCACTGTGGTAAACCAAAGGCATGATGAAACAAAGACTCTTGGGAGCTGGTCACTCCTGCACACAGTGTCCAAAGGAAGGACAAGCTAAAAGGCAGAAACTGGGGATCAGACCCTGATCACTTGGGACATAAGGAAATGTATTTACTTCTGTGCAAATTCATTCTGAAGCCTTTTCAACTCTAAGATTATAAATGACTTAATATTAACCAGTCAGTAAATCAGTCAATCAATCAATTAGCATTTATTTAATGTATAATATGTGCCATTCACTATTCTAGAGACTAGTGATATAATCCTTTTTTGAATTTACCTTCTCTCATTATGCTTACATGAATAAATTTATATTTAAGATATACAAAATATATACAAGATAAAATTAGGATGGAATTATTTAAGTAACAATGAGATTGAAGATAAGGAAAGGAGGAATAATATCCATGGGATTTTTTTTTGTTTGTTTGTTTACTCCTGTGACTTACATTTGAATAGACCTGTGATTTGACTGGTGTGGCTTCCCCCTTTCCATCTGTGTAGAATACAAACTCTATGCATCTTCTCATCCCTTCTGATTTTCCTCCATGTTTTTCAAAAAAACCTTTCATGGAGGATTTCACTAATGCTCTGGAGGTTTTTCTTCTTGCCTATGTTGTCACTTTTACTGTTACTTAGTATCTTGGGACTGCTGATATGCTATGTGGGCTCAGGCTTGTTTTCTCTCATTCTCACTATGACTGGTGCACCTCCTTTTCCATACGGTCACTAATATGCTTTGTATTATCATCAGAAATACCAAAACAGAACTCTGTTGTGCCAGATGCCACCCAAAATGAACTGAGAGTCAGAGCTGGGGTCTATTTCTGGCTCTGCCAACTGACTTCTGGGTGACCTCAGCCACTTCCCCTCCCTTAGCCTCGGGGTTCCCCTTTGTAAGAAGAAGGTTTAGAATAATCTTTTAACCATATATTGTGCTCATTATCCCTAAAGGGTTGTTAGAGTCACAGAACCTCAGAATTTCAGAGTTGAAAGTGATATCTATGACCATTCTACTCCATTCCCTACTTGAAAAAATAAGACTTTCTAATAAATATGACAAGTGTCAACCAGCATTTATTTGAACACCTTCAAGGAGGGGAACCCACTACCTCACATTTCACTTCTGGATCACTCTATTAGGAACTTTTCTTCACACCAAGCCAAAATTGCTTCTTTGCAATGTATATACATATCATTCCTGATACAGCCTTCTAGGGCCAAGAAGAACAAACTAATCCCTCTTCCATATGACAGCCTTCAGGTAATTGAAGACAGCTCTCATGTCTCCTCCTCTCTATGCTAAATATCCCTAGTTCCTCCAGCCAATCTTCATATAGCCTTTCACCATGATGATTGCTCCTCTGGACTTTCTCCCATTTCTCAATGTCCTTCCTAAATTGTGGTGCCAGGAACTGAACCGGATACTCTGGAAGTGATGTGACCAGGGCAGATTACAGCAGAGCTAGCATCTCCTTATTCCTGGATGCTCTACCTCCCTTAATGGAGTCTAAAATCATGTGAGCATCTTGGACTGCCACATCACACTATTGACACATACTGGGCTTGCAGTCCACTAAAATCTACAGACCTTTTCCTGAATTAAATAGCTGTTCATTTCTAGAAACAAGGCTCTGTAAGTATTTGGTAGGTTTATGGTATGTCTAGGAGGTCTGGGGAAGGTTACTCCTTTTTATGTAATGGTAATAAATGATTTGTAGAGAACACTAAATATCTTCCTGTCATTACCTTTCACTCTCAAAAGAAATTCTGAGTAAATTTTTTCCTGGTCTCATCTAAAACGGTAGGAAGAGGAATTTTGGGACAATGAAAATACATATAAGATGCAGTGTCATAAAGTGAGAAGATTTGGGTTTATGTTCTCCTCACTCTGTCATTTATAAACCATTTAGCCAGGAGTGAGTTGGTAAGTGACTCTAAATTGCTTCACCATCTGCAAATCAGGGAGAATGAAGCCCAGACTAGACGAAGTAACCAGTACCAGTGATCCTTCCTAGAAGGGAAGGCTGAAGCTGGTGGATTCCTTAAGCTTGGGAGTTCTCAGCTCAGTTAACATGTTAACTAAAAAGTCTAAGTTTATTTCTTCTTTGTGAAATTGGGAGAATAATGTAATGGATAAGCTCAGATGAGGTAGCTGAGCTTGGTGAAGAGGAAGAGAGAATAAGTATTTGTTAGAGTCTACTGTGTACTGGACACTGGACCAAATGTTTTACAAATATTAACTTATTTCATCTTTTCAACAACCCTGTGACATAGGTGCTTTTATTATTGTCTTTTACAATCCAGGAAATCTAAGCAAATAGAAGTTAAGTGGTTTGTTTAAGGTCATTTAGCTAGGAAATATCTGTGGTTTGATTTGAACTCAGTTCTTGATTTCATGCCTAGTGTTATATCCACTGCCTCTTCTAACTACCTCAAGGATCTAGTAATCTTTGTTATTGGGGAAGGCTATGACTTGGCATTCTGAGATAAAGTAGAACAAAAACCCATCAGATACCAGGTCTGATCCTGAGAACAGAGGGTCACTGGGCTGCCTAAGTAGGGATTAACACGCTCAGGTCTGAAACGGCGTGAATGTAAGCTTTCATGTCAATCAGACATGAGATCTGGCTTGTGAATGGGCTGCTGTATGTCCAGCCTAGGTGAGACAGAGAGATCCTGTCTCAAAACAAAATAAAATGAAATCAGGAAGATCAAATGATGTAATAATCATGAAAGAATTCTTGAAACTGTTTAGCCTTCTAATAGATTATAAGAAATTATTCTTCAATACATTGATGGATTTGTGATCTGGTTGTTGTGGGCACTCCAGTCAGTGGTATATTATTTTTAGATATCCATTCACACCTTGTCCTTTGCAGTTCTCCTTCAATCATTCAATGCATCTTTGTTAGAAGAATTGCTTACTGAACTGAAGATTGTACTTGGGTCCTTTGACATTCTAGGGGTGAGTATGGGACTCAGGTTATCTGAGGGCAGCTAGGCAGTGCCGTGTATAGGGTGCTGGTCCTGAAGTCACAGACTCCTTTTCATGAATTTAAATCGTCTCAGACACTTAATAACTGTGTGATGCTGGGCAAGTCCTTTCTTATTCCTCAGATGGTTCACTTCATTCGATTGGCTACTTCTGGATCCATGTAAGAATTCTCTGCTTCTTGACCTCCATCTCATGGAATTCCCAGCTCTTTTCACCACATAGCTCAAGCCTCCTACATGAGACTTTTCCCAATACCAATGTTGTTTCTGCTCCTTTTAAAAAATATTTATTTTGTATGTATTTTTTTGTTTGTTAATTTGTGTATGTATTGTTTCCCTCAAGTTTCTTCTTGCCTTGATTAGAGACTATTGTACTTTATTCTTTTTATCTGCCAGGATCTACTACAGTGAATGGCACAGAAGTGCATGCTGCATTGAGTTAAATTGGATACCACCAATAACAAGCATTTATTAATCACCCACTATATCCTAAGCATTATTCTAGGTATTAGGAATACAAAGGCAAAAAAATGAAAAAATCCCTGCCATTAAAACAAATTATGATTGATTGGGAGAGGCAATATGTACATATATGTGTATGATACCAAATAGGCATAAATAGATACCAAATAAACATAAAAACAGAAGGCCCTAGATGCTATGGGAATCTAGAAAGGTTATATAACAGAAGATAGCATTGCAGCTGAGTTTTGAAGTAAACGTGAACTTTTAAGAAGCACAAGTGAGGAAGGAGTGTTTTTCAAGCATGCAGGATAAGTGGAGTGAAAGCACAGAGATGGGAAATGGGATAAAGTCTATGAGGAATTGTATAAGTTCAGTTTGAACTATAAGACATGTGAAGGTAAGTAATATGTAATCAGACTAGAAATATAGATCGGGGGCTAGGTTTCAGAGGTATTTAAATATCAAAGAGAGGAGTTTCTGTTTTTTCCTTGAGTTAGCAAGAAGGCATTGGAGTTTAATTATTTAGTTGGGGGAGTAGCATTCTCAGACTTGAGCTTTATGGAAAACCACTTTAGCAGCAGTGTAGACTAGAGGATGGAACTGTGAAGAAACTGTTAACCTTAAAACACTGAATAAATTCAAGTTAAAAATAAATTTAGATTAAATAGAGATCAATTTTCAAGTACTTAGAGCTTAACTACACTAGAATCTTTCTTCTGTTACCCACACTATTTTCAAAGCCTTGGATTTTTGACCAACAAAACTCTACAGCTGAGGACACTCATTCCCCAAAGATATAGGGTAATACAGGGTAATTGAGCTTGCTAAAAATCTTGGTAGTTCAAAGGGTTCCATGAAAGTGAGACAATTATTCCCCTAATTATACAAGGACTGAGAAGTTCTCCTTGGCAGCTTTTCCCATGAAGAACCCTACCTGTGCAGCTCTACATTGGGTGTGCCTGTTCATAGAAAGCCTAGGTAGTGGTATTGTGGTATAGATAGAACAGCCTATAGTCAAGTGGCTTTCTTGGGCTGCTTTCCTAATAGTCATTGCAAAAATAGGGCTACAACTACATTTAATTAAGAGAACATGGAAGAAGGAAGGGAAGTAAAGGATGTTTTTCTCTTCTCCTTTTCCAACATAGGAAGGAGGAAAATAATAGGGTCATAGGATTTAGAACTGGAAAGTGTCTCAGAGGTAATCTGATAATAGATTTAAAACAAAGGGGACCTTAGAGATTGTTGAGTTCAGTCACCTGATTTTATCAATGAAGAAACTTAAGCTTAGAGTTATAAAGTGATTTGTACAAGCTTTCACAGCTATTAAGTATCTGAGGCAAGATATTTGATATTTGACTTATTAGACCAAATTCACTTCATTACCTGAATAGGCAACTGACTGCTTTAGTCAAATTTCAATTCTTCCTGACTTAAAGTCCGGCACTCAATCCACTGTACAGGGGAAGCTGATTTTTCCAAATGTGGAATGTTGAAAATAGAAGTGAATTGAGAATCAGAAGACCTGAGTTCAAGTCTACAACTCTGCCATAAACTAGTTTTATGACTCTAAGCAATTAACTTCTGTACTTTGGTCTTCAGCTTCCTCTTCTGAAAAGTAAGAAGGTTGGATTCCATGACCTCTAAGGTCTTTCATGTTCCACAGTTTATCTTTTTCACCTCCACCAAGAAAAATACCTAAAAATATTAAAGGATTGAAACATCAATTATCTTGGATCATACACATCAGAGTTTTCCTCCATTAAGGTTAGATCACTGAAAATTGATTAGATTTATGTCACTTATCCCCTAGCCTATGTTCCTAGTACCTGGATGATATTTAATAAATGCTTGTTGATAAATATAACTAAGAAAAGTTCTATAAGGTTTGACTTAGATTGACTCAGTTTATTCTTTACTCTAAATAAGTAACATCTTATATTTTTGGAGAAATGATTTTGCCTCCTTTTTTGGGGTTTGTTTTTGTTTGTTTTTTGTATCCTATCAAAACATATAGGAAAGTGCTAAGTATATGACAAATAGATGTTTTCTGGAAGATCCTTCACAACACCATAAAAAAAATCTTTAACAACGAAATTCAACAATTTTTTTTATATAACCCAGAAAACTCAGGCCATGCTTGAGAGGCTGCAAGCCAATGTAAACATTTGAATATTGTTCTGGATCAAAGGAATAGTTGCTACATGTGTATATCTTCAAAGCTGGCCAAATTTATACCAACCTGACTTCTTCAGTTCATGTGTCATCCTTCATTCCAAAACCGAAATGGACCTCAGGGAATACCAACCTGAAGCTTCCCACTGCCTTTGAGCTTTAGTTACTAAAGTATTCAATTTCCTGTTCAGGAAAAGAAGTGCATTTGGCCTACTAAGTTAAATATCAGATTGTACAGCAGGTCATCTGCGTTCTATTTCAGCCCTTATTCCTGCCTTGCTGTGTGCTTCTGGGCACATGGGGTAACCTCTCTGTGCTTCAGTTTTTCCATTAACCAATGAATGAACAACTTGTGAAGTAAGAATCTGCCTTTCTATGTTCAAATGAAGAGTGACAAGTAAGTGCTATGTTATAATAATAATTTTCCCTTTACACGTAGGAGGAGTTGAAGCTATGCACATGGCCCACCTTGAGCAAAAATTGTGTTGGAGGAGAAGTTTGCAAAGACTTTCATATCTTAAGGGAATAGTCTGCCTCTCAAATGGCTGTGAACTAATCTGTACTAAGAGAGTTTTAGGTATTCCCATGCTTAAAAAAAATTTCCAGGAACAATTTCTTTAAAAGCAACAACAAAAATAAAAGATTTTTTTTAAAAATCAGGGTCATAATATCATAGATTTGAAGCTAGAAGTGATGTAGGAGGCCAGTTTGTCTGATCCTATTATTTTACAGATAAGAAGTAAAGGCCAGAAGGAAATAAGACTAACTAACTTTGCCAAAGATCAGAGAGGCAGTGACATGAAAGATAGGGAGTCCAACAGGGAGTAGACCTGACATTTCATTGGAAAAGGGAATTAATTGCTAACTCCATCTGTCCATGCATGTTGGAACTTTTTATGTAGTTTTTCAGTCTTCTGGAGTTGCAGTGAAAACTTTGCATTTTAGAGACAGCCCTGAGAGGTAAAGGTCATACAGCTATTATGTCTGGGAGGCAGAGCTTGATCCTAGGTCTTCTTGGCTATGTCCACTACAGTTTAGCTTTTTGGGGTCTCATACAGAATATGGGGGGCATGAAATTATGATTTATTATCAATAAATGTCTGATTTGTATACCTATTTTATATACCCTGGGTGGCATAAATTTCTTAGGCAAAAAGGGATTAGGTTTTTCTGTTTGGTCTGAGGGGTCAGTCCAGAAAAAAATAGATGGAAGTTACTTGGAGGTAAAGGTTGATTGTGGAATATTGGCTCCAAAAATTTTAAACTAGAGCTAGACAAAATTTTACTCTCTTGTATGGTAGTGAATGTTTCATTTTTGGAAAATTTTCAGAAGAAGTTGGATAGCTACTGGTATAAGACAGCATTCTCTATGTGAGTAAAAGGTCAAACAGACAACATCTGTGATCTTCCTCTAATAATGTAATTCTGTGATTCAAATCAATTCAACAATCTTTAGTTTTGCTAAGGGATATTTATTGTGAAGATAAACTAAGAACAGAAATTATGAAATATTTTTCCAAATTCCTGGCGGTACACTTTCCTCTATATCTTCTGAATCTCTGGGGAGAATAGACTGAAATTAGAGCAGCTTCCATGTAGAATTCATCTCACCAAATTCACTTCTGAATGGGACATAAACTAGTGAAGAGGGGAGTCCCCATTGTGTCACTGATGGGCTATCAGATTTCTTCTCTTCAGGGGTCTCAGCTACTGCTTCACTTGTACTCAGCTTCTTACCAATATTAGTATGAACTCTAGTTCCCAGATGTCTGACACTGCTCATTCCAACTTTTCAAAGCTAACAATTTCATAGTCACCTTCAATATTCCTTCCATTAAAAGCGAGAAGACCAACCAACAGAGAAATAATGGCGGGTTCTTGCAATCATGGACCATGTGGCAGCAATTCTGATGAGGTCCTTAGGGCCTCTTCACTTGAAAAAAGACAGGCCCCAAAGAATCAACATTTATTTATTAAGTACCTACTACATACAAGGTGAGAAATACTATGGAGTACTGGATAGTGTTGCTTTGGATTAGTAATAATTGGTGTTTGACAGAAAGGCTCTGTGTACACATGAAGTTACTTCTCTGGGCCCTTGGAAATTTTTTAAAACTATAGATTAGAGATGAATTGCTTGTCTGCAGCTGTGCAGAAAGTTTCTACATGTAGAGTTCTTAGCAATAATCAATTTTAGGCCTGGATAGATGACACAACATCAAGCTTTGAGTATATGAAGTCTAAAAATGATTTAAGTTGTCTTCAAGGACAACATAAACTAGTAATTAGATGAGATCTATATAGAAGTTACTAATGATCACTCATACTAGAAAATGTCTAATTAGGTAGGAAATAAATTCTAGGAAAGAGGAGTTCTTTCTGATTAGGGATCTTGGAGGATGTGATACCTACATTTTGTCTTGAAGGAGAGAAAGATTTTCAATTAATGAAGTTTAAATGGGATAGAGAGACTTCTAAGAGCATAAGAGAAAAAATACTTAAAAGCATGGAGGCAGAAGAAGGCAATGTGAGATTAGGGAATAATGAATATTTTGATTTTACTGAAGCAAAAAATTATATAATGGGTATTGCAAAGGAATAAGTGTGGTACTATAGGGTAGAAAACCTTGAATGCTAGGCTAAAAACCTTTTATTTTATCTGATAGGTAACTGGGATCCTCTGTAGTTTTTGAAGTAGAGAATCAATAAGATCAGATCCATGCATTAGGAAGTTAGCTTTGGCAATGGTGTAAAAGATGAATTGGACATCAAGAAGCTTAGAAGGTAACAGGTCAATTAGGATATTATTATAATTGTATAGGTGAGAAGTAATGAGTGTATGAACTAAGATGTTAGAAGTGAGACTATTAGATGTTAGAGATATTTGGGGACTGTGAATGTGAGGACTTGGCAACTGGGTAGTAATGAGGAAGGAGAGTGAGAGGAATGGATAAGGATAACCCAAAGATTTTGGATCTGGATGACAGAAAAAAAGTGTTAGTGTCACCTCCAGAAATGGGGAAAGTAGCCAGATAGGCAAGTTTTGGAAGAAAGAAGATACATTCATTTCTGAGTATATTGGCTTTAATATATCAATGGGACATCTAGACAGAGATGTCCAATAGGCAATGAGAATGAAGGACTGGAGCCCAGGGTAGTGTTTGGGGTTAGAGATATGGATTTGGGAGTCAGCTGCATAGAGATGATAGTAGAAGCAGCAGGGGTGGATAAGCTCACCCAGAGAAGGGGATATAGAAAGAGAAAAGGACTAAGGACATAGTACCTTGGGGAAATGTCCCCCACCTGAGGCATAGCAAGAAGAAATAGAACCAGTGAAGAGAAAAAAAAAAGAATGAGTGGTTAGAGAGGTAGGAGAAGAAAGTATCAATAAGGGTATGGTCAATGGTGTCAGATGTGACTGATAGGTCAAGAAAGTTGAGCCTGGAATCCTATAGTTTTAAGTACTGTATGTGATGTTAGAAAGTGTTAGAGAGGATGTTAGAAAGTGGGTTTTGGAGGGCAGAATGGGGGAGGGGAAATTATGGTACCTCTGTGGTAACTCTCAAATCACTCCTTATTAATAGTTTTTTATGCTTCCAAATCATAAAACTGATGACCATCTTGAGTGTGGAAGGGGAGTCATCTGGTGCCTCTTTGGTCAGAGAGTTGGAAAAGACCTTTCTCTGGGATATATTCCCCTTCATCCAAAAATTCACATGAAGCAAAAAATTCAGGAATATATAACTGATGTCCAAATATTTCTTTCTTTTTCCCTTTTGTCTATTGGCTGGGCGGCTCAGCCATGTTTCTAACTGATAACAAAAACTTCACCATCTTTAGGTTATGGTCATGCCTGAATCCAAGCATGTGTGTGTGTATGTGTAGATAGATAGACAGATAGATAGATAGATAGTCTAGATCCTTGAAGAAAGGCACTGTGGGACTGTGTATATGAAAATGGGGGAAGGTGTATACAGAATAGAGTCAGAATGATGTAGTTTGTCTTCTCAACATTATGATAATTGTTTCCATAGATAATTGTTTCTCTAAGCTTTTGCAGTTTCTAGCTAAATAAAATATTTTTTTGGATAATGGAATTTCCTTTCCTATGAAGGCCTTAAGCACATTGGTTAGGTCCTATGTGTAGAATTTATGGACAGACATAGTTATCCAAGAGAAGTTTAAGGAGAGAGTGTACCATTTCAATGAAATCACTGATGAGCATTTCTCCCTTGGTGATTGATCATTACAAGCTCTAGATCTAGGATTATTTTTTTCAATGATATTCAAAAAGGAGATAAAAATGTCTCAGGGGAGAGTTATATGAGCTTAGGATATATGAGTCAAAAAATAGAGTCCCTAGTATTTATTCAAATCCATATCTATATTGAGGAAATGCAGAGATCACTTCCCCTTTCTTTCCTCTACTTCTTTCTTTGCTATTTTCAGTTCTTCCCATTTCTAGGAGAGGTTGGATAAGACTCAAAAGGTTGTGAGGTTCTTGAGCTCTGGTACTTTATTGGTGTCTTAAAGACCGTCTCTGAGTGAAGGCTCTTTTCACATCAGAGTGAATGGAAGGAAATTGTCATTTCCCTTGTGAGGCTTTTCTGCAGAGTCTATTTAAAGAAATTAGCACCTGCTCTACCCCTTCAAGTAGAGTTGTAACTGCCCTGCTTCTAACTCTCACTTAGTGAAGAAATTTCTTTCTTTATATATATTTTCATCAAGGAATAAATATGTTTGAGGCTTATAGTGGGTGGAAATTGGCCACCAAATCCGTTTTATTTTTCTCTTTTACAACAATATGCCCAAAACCAAGACAGCATTATTTCCCCCACAATCAAATATGATAGTAAATACCTCATTGGTGAGCTTTGCACATTTATATTGTGGTATGAAATAAAAACTTAATTGGGAAATGAAGACTCCTGGCAACTAGCTCTGATTCTAACCAATGAACTTGTAATGTTGGATGATTCATTTTACTTCTTTTCTTCAATTTCCTTATCTGAAAAATGAAAGGGTCATTTTAGACCAGGAGTTTTTAAGCTGTTTTGTGTTATAAACCCCTTTAGCATCTGGTGAAGTCTTTGGACTCTTTCTTACAATAAGATGTAAATTTTTTTAAATGTAAAAAATAAAATACACAAAATTACAAAGGAAAGAAATTATATTAGAGTACAGTTATTAAGATATTTAATAACACAAAACAAAAACATTTACAAGGTTAAGAATCATTCTCCTAGATTAATCTTTAGATTCCTTATAGTTCTAACATTTACTGTTCCTAATATTTTGTTTCCATTTACTGATTATATTCCTTAACTGCAGCAGATTGTATCCTTGCAGTGGTTTGGTAAATTGTCTTTTTTATGCTATGGTGGAAAATTTCATTTCTCTGAGGCCAAACTGGTGAAAAGAAGGTCTTAAATAAGAGAATCTGGCAATTGATTAGTAGCAAACAAGGGAGAGAAGGGAGTTGATTAAGGATAACCCAGAAATTTTGAATTTGGACAACAAAAAAAGTTAGTGCCACTAAGAGAATTATATCTAGGGTGTCATTGAGTCTGTATTTGAAGCCTTACTGAGTTGTCCAGAGCTTTTGTTTCATTGTTATAACCTTCAAGAATCCAGAATTACTTCCATAACCCAGCAAACCTCTGAAATGGAATTTTAGGAGGGGAAATAAAAAATCCCAGAAAAATATCTAAAGGAAGATTTTAGCTTTTAGCCATGGACAAAAGAAGTATTCCGGTACTATACATAGGATATAAGTTGTGTGACTGAAAATGAACTAAGGATGTTATTATGGGACTTAAGGTCCTTAAAATGGTTGTGGAAACCTCACAGAACACAGATTCACATATCCAAATAATTTAATACTACTTTGGGAATGGGATTTCCATTAGACCTACCTGGGTGTGGAAGGTACTAATTTGCTATTCTTTAAGACCTCTAAATTCCCAAGTTGAAATTGATACATTTCAAGCACTTGAATTAGATGTAGTGGGTATCTGAAAAATGAGTAAATTGGGCCAGAGATTTAGCCATTGTACTGGTGTGAACATCTGATTTGCTCCTGTGAGGTTATTAAAAATTCTGGACTAATGTTCTGGAAAGAATGAATTTGATATTAAAGAAAGACTGCTACTTCATGGTGCCTCTTAGGTTGAAGCAGCACCCCTAAATTTTGCATATATACAAGGAAGGAGATGAACTAGATCAAGGTGGTATTTGTGGATGGAAAAATAAAATAAAATAAAATCCTTTGCCAATTAGTGAAAGCAATCACCTCAGCCCTTCAGGAAAGGTTGAGAGCTCTGGTAAAAGCGATGGCTTATGAAAAAAAAAATAACATTTAGGATACAAGACAATATAGACACATTCCTGGAGATGTGGAGCCCATTCATGAGCATATGAATTCAGAGGCATGAAGTAAATGAAGTGGAAAAGCGGGTAATTGAGCTATTGTAAAATCAGATTGCAAAAGTGTATCTCCATTTTCCCAACCTTTTCTTTCTCTTTCTCATTCCCCCCCACCACAATCTCCCTATTCATTTCTCTTATCTAACTCTCTATGTTGATTCTTTTTTTTAAAAAACCATCTGTTTATACAGTGACAAGTGGCTGTCAGGCACCATCATTTGGTATTATCTGGTACTGTTTTGGGCGATCCAAACACAGCAAATATAGGCCCTTGTTTTCTAATTTTCAATCTTGTAGTCCATCTTTTATTTTAGTTAGAAGCTCTATACATTTTCTTATTTCCCCACTCCCTGCTGGAAATTGTGCCTTTTATTCCCTTACCAATGATAAAAGCAGCATAAGCATCACCTCTGTGATATAAAATGTATTAAATCATTTTTTTCTTTCTGGAAAGTCACCTTTTATAATAAAAATAATAATAATTTAAAAGAGTTTCCAAATCCCTAGCTAAAGAAATGATCATGAGAGTCACAGGAAAGGCACTGGTTTAAGATCACAGGAACCGATTATTTGATTAGGTGTGTGACCTTGATCTAGTCATTGCCTTTCTCTTGGTCTCAGTTGGCTCAGTTGCAAATTGGGCATAATGATTAATGCACTACATAATTCACAGAGTTGTGAGACTCAAAAGAAATAATGAATATAGAATCACATTATAGTTAAAGTACATAAACATCAGCCATTATTATTTTCTTCTACATTTCCCAAAATATGAATTTTCCAAAATTCCAAAAACATTGTGCTTAAGGACTTTTTTCACTTGTTTTCTACACTCACAATAATTTTCATTTGATTTTGAATTTTTCACTTGTTTTTCTTGTTTTACTTGTATGAGGATTATAAAAAATAAAAATCAGACTTTTTGAATTAGAAATAATTTTAAGTTTGTCACAATTAAACTCCTCATTTTATAGGTAAGGAGACTGAGGACCAAAACAGGAGGTGGTACAGAGATTGGAGCACTGGGTGGGAAAACAAGAAGACTGATCTTCCTGAGTTCAAATATGACCTCAGTCACCTAGCTGTGTGATCCTGGGTAAGTTTCTCAGTCCTGTTTGCTTCAGTTTCCTTGTCTGCAAAATGAGAAGGAGAAGGAAATGGCAAACCACTCCAATATCTTTGCCAGGAAAACCCCACATGGGGTCATGAAGAGTTGGACATGACTGAACAACAGTAAGACTGAGAAGTCCACGAGCAGTCCAGCCCAAGGTCATTATAGACCAGGCTGATCAGGTTTAGATAGTTTAAATCACTGCTACAGTAATGTAGCAGTTCAAATGCTAATAGGACATCTATTGATGAGAAATAGGACACATATGGCGCTAGCTATGTAGTCATTCGTGGGTCCCAGAATTCTTTATTTGGGATATGGGCAGTAATACAGATGCCATCAGAGCATTCACCAAATGATTCACTAACTAATCAAGGTAAATACTAATGCTTGACTACTTATAACAGGGAAATAAAGCACTATCTAATTAAGATATAATATATGTTTATATAATAATATACATGCCAACTCTCTTGGGAATTGTTTTCCAGGAAACAATTCTAGGAATACAAGGCAGAGGAGTATACTCAAGGAATAAGAATAATTCTGAATCACAAAATTATGGTTGTCTGCTAAAAGCAGGTCCTCTTGGTCTCTGACTTATACTTAAGTCCTCTGAACTACGAAGTCACACAGCTACTTAATAGATGAGTAGGGATAAAAATATCATAGTTGGAAGGAACTTTTAGAGATTGGGTTGTTCAGTTACCTAATTTGACTCATTTGAGGAGAAAAAAAAGGCAAGCTGTTTAAAGACACAACATAGTTTATATTTAAATGATTTTACATACATGTACATATGTTTTGTTCATATATTTGTACATATATAATATGGATGTTGTATATAAACATACATACACATATATGTTGAACCCATCAATCTAGATTTCAAAAATACACACATATGTATGTATGTATGTGTGTACACTTATACATATATACCTAAATGTAGATATCTATGTGGGTATACGTGTATGTATATAGTTGGTTATCCTTCATGTTCAAACAGGACCAAAATGGCATTATTATGTTGCGGTCAAGGTAATATGTTTCTGACTGTGGCCTCTCAGACCAATATGAGCTTGGAAGTCTCTACCATAGGCCTGGCCCTAATAATCCTCATAAATTTTTGGAATGGAAATGTCTCTAAATTTGTGTCTCACATTTTTTGAGCTACTGTAAATCTACTTTGCTTATTTATAGAGCTCAGTGCCATCTTTAATTCAGGTACAGCATGCTGGACAGTCCACTGTCAGAGTCTCCCATGTCTCACAATTGATTTCAAAGTTCTTGAGAGAGAATTTGAGTGTCCTTGTATGGCTTTTTTATTTTTATTTTTATTTTTTTGCTGAGGCAATTGGGGTTGAATGACTTGCCCAGGGTCACTTTTTGTGGTATGGCTTTTTTACACCTCTGTGTAAGAGTTTGCCTGGTATGAATTTTGGGCAAAACAATCTTTTTTTTTAATATAAAGCTTTTTATTTACAAAACATATGAGTGATTTTTCTACATTGACCTTTGCAAAAAACTTTTTTTTCCCAAGCTTTTCCCCTCCTTCCCCCACCCCCACTCCTAGATGACAGGTAATCTAATACATGCTAAATAGGATAAATTATATGACAAACACAATATATATCTATACAGTTATCTTACTGCACAAGAAACATCAGATCTAGAAAGAGAAGAAGAAAAAACAACCTAAGAAGGAAAACAAAATGCATGGAAATATTCACAGAAAGCATTAAAATGCTGTGTTGTGGTTCACATTAAGTTCCCACAGGCCTCTCTCTGGATGTATATGACTATCTTCATCGCTGAACAACTGGTTTGAATCACATCATTGTGGAAGAGAACCATGTCCATCAAAAATTGATCATCGTATAGTCTTGTTGCTGTGTATAATGTTCTCCTGGTTCTGCTGATTTCACTCAGCATCAGTTCATGCAAGTCTCTCCAGGCTTCTCTGAAATCATCCTGCCGGTCGTTTCTTACAGAACAATAATATCCCATAACATTAATATGCCAAAATTTATTCAGCCACTCTCCAATTGATGGGCATCCCTTCTGTTTTCAGTTTCTAGCCACTACAAAAAGGGCTGCCACAAACATTTTTGCACATGTGGGGCCCTTTCCCTCCTCTAAGATCTCTTTGGGATATAGGTCCAGTAGAAACACTGCTGGGTCAAATGGTATGCACAGTTTGATAACTTTTTGAGCATAGTTCCAAATTGCTCTCCAGAGTGGTTGGATCCGTTCACAGTTCCACCAACAATGTATCAGTGTGCAAAGAAAACAATCTTTTTAGGCAAATGTTTGTTTGACATTCAAACAACATGGCCAGTCCATCACAGATGTGCTCTCTGCAGTACAATTTGACTGTCTGGAGTTCAGCTCAGAAAAGGATCTCAGTATCTGGTACCTTATCTTCCTACGTGACCTTTAGAATTTTCCTAAAACAACTAAAATGGAAGCAATTAAGTTTCCTAGCATGGTGCTGGTAGCCTATCCAAGTTTCATAGACATACAATAATGGGGTCAGCACAATGGTCCTGTAAACCTTCAGTTTGGTAGTTAGCCTAATACCTCTTCTCTCTCCCATTTTCTTTCAGAGTCTCCTAAACACTGAGCAAGCTCTGGCAATGTGTGTATCAATCTCATCATCTATATGTCATCACCCCATCTTCACCTTTTTGTTCACCATTTTTCTTTGTTTTTGAACACCATTTTCCCTTTCAGCCTAAAATTATTTTTGATTGAATTTTTGAAATAGTATTTTATTTTCCCAAATGAATGTAAAACCTTTGCAAAACTTTGTGTTCCAAATTTTTCTACCTCTCTCTTCCCACCCTCTCCAAGACAGTAAGCAATTCAATATAGGTTAAATGTGCAATTCGTCTAAACATATTTCCATATTCGTCACACTGCACAAGAAAAATCAGATCAAAATAGAAAAAAAAAACATGAGGAAGAAAAAACAAACAAGCAAATAACAACAAAAAGACAGGTGAAAAGACTATTCAGCCTGAAATTATTGAGGCCTGAAACCCAGTTTAGGCAGGAAACAGTTTTCAATCACTAAATCAGTAAGTAGATATTAAGAACCCACCATGTTCCAGGCATTATGCTAAGCTTTCCACAATGCAAAAACAAAGTGAAACAAAAAAGAGAGATAAGGAATAACAGAAAAATAGTATTCTATATGAAACTGTGCACTTCTCTTATGCCAAGTTTTTTTAAGAGCATATGAAATTTAACATGATATTAACAAAAAATGAGAACAAAAAAAGTTCTCATTTGAACTTCATTCTGGGCTAGTCTGTATAATTTTTACAAATTACATTGATACTATTTTATTTTTAAAAATTGCATCACTAAAATAGTTGCATCACTATCACTACCTATCCATTTCTACCACTCAATTCTTTCTTTCTCACAAAAGTAAATATCTCTATTTAAAAAAAATAGTTTAGATAGGCAAAACAAATTTATGCATTGTCCATGCCTGAAAACATCCCATTCTGTATCTCCAGTCTATGTCTCTGGTAAGAGGGAGTAGGCATGCTTCCTCATTATTTTGGAGTCATTATTTAATTGCTTCATTTATCACAATTTTCAATTTTTAAGTTGTATTATTTATTTTATTTTAGTCCTGTATAAACAGTCCTGCTTCTCATTTCACTCTGCCTCAATTCATATATCTTTCTGAATTTTTATGAATCATTTTATTTTAATTTTTCCATATGATAATCTTCCATTCCATTCATTTACTAGACATTTTTTCCATTCATTTCCCAAATTATGGTCACTCTCTTAGTTTCTAGTTCATTACTACAAGAGCTTCCAATATTCTCTTTCTTCTTTTCTTTTGTTCTTTCCTCATTTCTCCTCTTCAGGTTGAAAGGTATAGTAATCAGTTTTGGACCCAGTCTCAACACTAATTAGCTCTAAAATTTTAATCTGTTTTGCTTTTCCAACTTGTATCCCCAGCAGGAGCACCATGCCTAGCATCTAACAGAGATTTCATAAATTCTTGTTAATTAATTAATCAAATAATCAACTGACCTTATCATGCCACTTGGCTATTTTCAAAACTTGTGCTTGTACTCTGGCCCACATCCTCATCCTCCTGTCCTTCAGACATCATCCCTAGGATGCTGACCTTTGTCAAAATTTCTATTTCCAATTCTGTTACTTCCAAATGATGCTGCTACTTCCTGTATTTCCTCCCTACTTCCTAGTTCCCCTTTACATATTATCTTTTCCCATTAAAATATAAGCTATGTGCGTACTTTTATTTTTATCTCTGGAACTTAGCACAATATTTGGTCCATAATAAGTATTAAATGAATCTTCTCTTTCCTCCCTTCCTCCCTTCCTCCTTTCCTCCTTCCCTTCTTTCCTCCTTTCTTCTTTCTTCCTCCCTCCCTCCTTCCATGCCTTTTTCCCTCTTTCATTCCATTTCTCCCTCCCTGCTTTCCTCCCTCCCTTTTTCCTTTCCTTTCCTTTCCTTCCTTCCTTCCTTCCTTCCTTCCTTCCTTCCTTCCTTCCTTCCTTCCTTCCTTCCTTCCTTCCTTCCTTCCTTCCTTCCTTCCT